>JALPQD010000518.1:32740-552740 GCA_023101885.1 Typhlomys cinereus | reverse complement strand
CATTGAAACAGTACAGGCAAAAAGAGTTATGTGTATTAGTGAATTTGAAGTAGGAGATGCTGTGAGAAGGATGCAGATGAAGGAGAAATTGGATGGAATAGCTGACAATGTGGAAAAACATTTTAATTTTTTTATTATTTATTCAATTGTGTGTGTGTGCGCGTATGTATGTGTGTGCGCGCGTTTGTGTGTGTAGAACCACGGACGAATTCGGGAACCACCATGGACGCTTCCACCTCCTTCTGCCCCGGGATTCACAGGCTCCGCCCTACCAGGACCAGAAGCGCAGGATGCCCCCGCTTCCGCCCTCGCTTCCGCCTGGCGTCTATACGTGGGGTCTAGGATCCGACTCAGGACCTTCCGGCCTGCAAGGCAGAGGCTTAACCCCTGAGCCATCTCTCCAGCCGCTGGAAAAACATTTTAATAGCTTAGATGATAAGTTTTGGAGAAAAAATTGGTTTGGGGTGTATTGCAATTTGCTTGCACATTGCAAATAAACTCATAACCAAAGAGCTGGGGCGTTTTATTTTTTCTTGTGGTTTTCCATTACTTTTGTCATAGTCTTATGTGTTTGAATCCTTACTTCATGTTTGGGAAGATTGTGGCAACTTGAGGCGGTGGAGCTTTGCTTGGGCAAGGGGGCGACTCTGAATTTGGTTAGCCCCACCCTGCTTCAAGTAGAAGTCTGTTTTGCAATCTGAAGTTTTCTTTCTCAGCCTTAATGATGGATGTGACCTCAAATTTCTCACTGGTAGTTATACATTTCCCATCATAATAGCTCCCTTGTGGAACCATAAGACAATAAATCTTTTCTACCTTTATGTTGCTTGAGTTTGAGTGTTGTCTCACAGAAACCAAAACAGTAACTGTGACACACTTCACATTTCAGCTTAACAGAAGAGCTCATACAAAAAGCATGAGCTAAAAGGACTAATCATATCATATCCACAGGTATTGCTGAGAGAAGGACAAACTCACTTATCAAATTGCAAAACTGTAAAAGTATGCTAAAGAATGCCTAACTACTGACATAGGTCCCTCCATCTTATACACCTGAGTCAGGAATGTTCCCACCCACTGTGAGCTGGGTCTTCCCACATCCATTAGATACTGTCCTTCAGGGCTCTATAAGAGTTTCTTATAATAATTCTTCAAAGATGTGCCCAGAGGGCAGACTTCAGTTGTCAAGTTGACATTGAATGTAATTAACATAGGACAGGAAGATAATGAAATATAGTCCTAAACTTGATAACCAGAGTTAGGCCACATCCTCATGTAAGCCATGTTGGTTTCAGAGCACAGACTCTCGAAATTTCCCTTGCTTCAAATTCTAGCAACCGAGCCTGAGGTTCATATGTCACCAACACAAATGCTTTACAAATTCCAATATCTCCAATACCTACTTAGTACTGAGCATTTTCTAGATAACTCCAGAATTCAGGAAAGCACATATCAAACAATTTATAAAGAACACAATACTCAAAAGTGGTCAAATAAAGAAACAGTACAAGATCAAGAAAATACCCAAAAATAAGTTCTAGATCCTCAGGATATATTACCTCTTAGCACATCCATATCAATCACCACAAAAAGCCTTGAGCTGAATGTTGTTGTAATTTATTAAGGCTTTATTGCATAACACTGTTATTTCAACCATGGTCACAAAGTGGCATCAATCTCCAGCCAGGTTCCACGGTCTGATACTACATAGTTGAAAACCTAACCTCTAATTAGCAGGAATGCTGTTTCTGAAAATATTATCCTTCTTATCTCACTAACTTGAATTGTCTATAGACTTACTTATTATGAACTCTAATGTGGTCCACGTCAACTATTATAAATAACAAAGATGACCCTATCATTTCAAAAACTAAAGATCTATAGGCTTTCTCCCAAGAACTACAAGCAAAGGCTAGTTAAACTTGTTTTTACACATCTAGATCCTAACAGGTGGAAACTTCAGCAGACATTTGAAATTCCAGAAGAGCGAGAAATGAGAACTAGTCCATTCTTCACAGCTACTCAACAAGGATGCATGTGAAGGCAGGTTTATGCCATGAAGGTATCTGTAAAAAAGCTTTCCAAGTATACACAACATGTTTTTTCCAAAGAAACTGAACTTGACACAAGCATTACTCTGAATAGAAACAACTGCTGTAATATCTTCTCTTTCCTAAGCAGGTGTCTAAATAAATAACCTTAATAAATATATAAAACAGTACACAAAAATTGTGATCTAAAATTATGTAAATCCAAAGTTGACAAGGCAGTGACTAAAATGCTCCTTCTTTACTTTTTTTTATTATTTATTCAATTGTGCGTGTATGTGTGTGGGTGTGGGTGTGTAGAACCACGGGCAAATTTGGGAACCACCATGGACCGCCTCCACCTCCTCCTTGTTTACTCTGCCCCGGGATTCACAGGCTCCGCCCTACCAGGACTAGAAACGCAGGCTGCTCCTGCTTTCGCCTAGCACATGGGGTCTAGGATCCGAACCCAGGACCTTCCGCCTGCAATTTATTTCCACTTATTGTTTGAAGATTACTACAGTTATACAACACCCAACCTACCCTCTGCACTCTGTATATATTTGTTTTTTAAAGACTGTTTCATCAACATTTAAACACTTCTTTTCTTGTAATAAGAAGGATATATTCTATTATGAATTATAATATATTTAATTATGCTTCTATAATAAATTAAAATGCATTGTAAATAGTATAGGTGAATACTTCTCATATGTATTTAATAAATATAAATATTTAGTTAGGAGTAATTATATTCCTATGTAATTAGACTTATGCCCATATAAAATAGCCACAGATCAGGCTAAGAAACATGATAAACTGGCTTAAGAAATATAGATTTGCCTAACACACTGCAAGGCTGATTTTTAATCACAGAGATGAGAACCTTTATAGGCATTTCCTAATGTATGAGATTGAATCCTGTGAAAAGCAGATGCCAAGACAGAATTAGATATGAAAATGATTTACTAGACAGACAAAGAGGAGAGACATAGGGAAAGTCTGTTGATTCTGAGGCACATTTGATATCACTCTAAAAAGATAAAGAAAAGAAAAAAGAGACAAAGAAGGAAGGAACATTGGGTAGAGGGTGCAGTGCAGCCCTGTAGTTCAATTGGATCATCAGTAGTTGTTGTGTTGTGTAGAAATGGACCATGTCTAGCAGCTCTATTCTGTTTCCTTAAAAAGTGTGACAGTGACATCACAGGGAGAGCCTGGATTTTATAGGAAACTTTAGGGCAGGTAGAAAGGATTGGGAACAAAGAATAGCCCTGTCTCTGAACTTAGTTTCCACAGGTCCTGAAGAATGGCCTGATGAAATACTCATGCCTAGCAAAGTTCCATCCTGCACGAATACAGCAAAATAGATCATTCTGGACATCAGAGTAAATTACTCCTACAATGAGTCTTGTTTATAATGGGAAATTCTGAATGCATGATCATTTGCTTTTCCAGGACTAAAATCTATGTCACCCAGGGCTTAAAAACATAATAGGAACTATTTCTCAAAGGAATATAGCCATGTGCTACAGATTCTATAGCCAGGGACTTATGTTGTAATTTTCCCACAAGGGTTAAAATCCAAATTCTGTCATTCCCTACAGCTGAACTCCCAGGCACTGGAGAATAGCATGGAACTAGAGGAATTTCGCTACGGGATTGCTCCACTGCAATAGTATGCTATCTCTAGAACCAATGTCTCTCATTCATTGGTTTAGGTATCATAAAATTTGTTCCAATTGCAAAGGATAATGTTTTTTATAGAGATGACCACTTCAAATTCATTTTCCCAGATTTGCCTTGTTCTGTGAATAGATGGTCATATCTTCACTGCCATTTGTCACTTTACATTAGAAATGACTTAGCCAACCTCAATCATTTGCAAAACAAATCATGGCTGTTTCTTTGGTTCCCTCCATTATCAATCTCGGTTTGCCTCCAGCCAAGTTTTACTGAGATTTCACCAAAGTTACTTGACCTAATAAGAGTAGGTAGGTCATCTCCAAAGGTGAATTATGTCTGTTCCCTTGCAGAGACAGAGAAATCTTTATAGCATTATTGATGGTCTTTGCAGAGAGAGCAGAATACCTGTGGAAGCAATTAGATTACCTTGAGCATATAACAAATCACCAAAGGTTTAGTGACTTAGAACAACCCATGTTTATTACCAAAATGTCTCTATAGGTCTAAAGTCTAAGCATACCTTAGTGGGACCCCTTGTGAAGAATCACACAAGGTTGGAAACAAAAGTGATGTTAAGCTGCATTCTTATTTGGAGGCCTTCTTTGAGGGTGGGGAATTTTTAGTTAGTTTTCCTCAGGTTCTAGCAAACATATAAATTCCCTGTCTTATGACCCTTTCTATAAGTGATATAAATTACAAGATAATCTCTTCAGTCTTCTAAGACCAAGTATTATATAATGAAACAAAATCACAGGAGTGATATCTGATCAGTGTCATTGCTTGAATGTGAGTTCTTCACCATAGGTTTTATATGTTTGTATACTTAGCCCATATTAATGTCTGAGTATATTGTGACAACTTTAGGAAGTGGAGTCGTGTTGGAGAAAGACTGTTACAGTGTGTAGACCTTTAGATTTAGTAGCCCAGCCCTGCTGCCTCACAGTTTGTCCATAATCCCTCAACTTCCAAGATGTCTTTGGAGATCTGAACTAGCCTCATACTTCTGCCTCCAAGCCATGCCATTTGCTATGAAACTCCTACCATAATGGACGCATTTATACTCCAGAATTAGTCAAATAAATCTCCTGTTCTCCCTTATGTTGCTTGAGTCTTGTAACTTCCTGCTATGTCAGTGTCCACTGCTGAAAATCTGAGTAATTGCCATAGGATTCCACAAGCTGCCATTCTGAAGCATCTGCATGGCACCTCAGAATTGCTTTTATTAGGATGTGCAGATTTCATATTCACAGGTGCAGTGTCAAATAAAAGCCAGGGCACACAAAAATACTTTATCAGCACAAACAAGAGGCATCATAGCTTGCTTCAAAGTTGAGGAGTAACTCTAAAATCACAGATGGAGAGAAGAGTTGTAGTTTCCTGTTCCATCATTCCAGGAGCAGGTGTGTATTTAAGCATTCCATTTCTAGAATTTCCAAACAGTCCAAGTCTAGGGAAGTATGTTAACTAGTTTATAAGATGTCAATACTTTATAAGGAACTTAGGGGAGGCAACATTTTTCCCTACAGACACTAAGTATTTTCTCACAGCAGCAAAAAAAAAAACAGTAACTGCAACAATCACCACGTGTATGTTGCAAAGGATAAATATAGAACCTCATGAGTCCTAAACAAATAATCTACTGCTGACTTGTTCCTTCGATTTTTCTTTATGTTACATTCTTATACCATTAGAAGCAAGTCAGAGATTCCATTTACAGTCATGGAGGGATAATGAGAAGAAGAATGTGAATCTGCAAGGGTCACTTTATAGTGTGTTCTTGGAACTATCCCAGAGGTGCCCATCCAATACTTAAGAAAGCTAGATTTAATAAGGCATCTGACCTCATTAAAACAGACCTTATCTGGCTGAGCATTTAAATGTTCTTGGAGCCCTTAACAAAGAGCTATTAGCCAGTAGATCTTCATTCAGATCTTCAGCTATGTTAGCTTTTACACAGTGAGATAGGGTTCTACTAAATAACTGAGGAGGTTCTCTGACTTCATGCCTATCTAACAATTATGTGTGACTCTCCACTTTCAATTTTCCTTTTATAAGTGTTCCTTCAGTTCAGTAATGAACAAAGAACTTCAACAATGTCATCATGTTGATGTGGACATTGTTCTCCCAATGTATTCCAAATGCCCAGATCATTGTTCCAACAAAAGCATTCTCTTCTGCTTAGGGGAGTTTTCCTAAATTCTTGGGAATTCCCTCATTCTATTCAAATTGGTGTTCCTGTTCAGATGGTGGGAAGCAAGGCAGTCTCCACATCCTATCTTACTATGTGCTTTCTAAAACCAGTTCTGTGTGAACTGTCAAAGGAGAGGTAAATGTGCACAAGATTTTATTGAGAAAATATATTGAGAATAAAAGTCAGACACAGGAGTAGGAAAGAGATTAAAATTGCAATATAGGTCTAGCATTTACAAAATTATTGAGGCATGGAGAAGAACTGGGTTACAGGTCTTTCAAAGAGCAGTTTTAGCCATGGTTGGGAGCCCAAAACAAATATTGCCTACAGCAACCTCTAGCATCATCTCTTATGAGCTCAGAAAGACATTGGAGGAATCATGAACTCTGAGTGAATATTGAGCCTGACAGTTCAGTTGAGCCTAAGGGTGCGGGATGTTCCCGACACAGGACATGGTACCCTTTTTTTCCAACAGAGGCCATGCTACCTTTCCTTTGCTCATTATTTCCCTTTGTGTTCAGTCAAGGGATTTTGTAGGAGGAATGGACCAGGCAGGCTTGTATTGTCTGTATGGGCCACATGTGCAAATGCAACTTCCCCAAGCTAGAACCTGTTGCTGTGCCTGGTGCTGACGTCAAACCGCCTGACTGAGAGGACCAACCCAGACAGGATAATGTAGCAAAAGCTCACACTGGGACTTATGGGATACTGGGTGGTGTATATAAGCAACCCAATATTTACAATAACTGAGCCTGCAAGCCTGCGACCTTAGTCTGTGTCATTGACTTCCCACCTGCTTATCCCTGCCCCCAAAGGTCTCCATGGGTCCCTGAGACTGCTACATCTGGCTCCAACCACAGCAGCCCTTTTCCCCTCTTGGCACCGAGTGTTGAGTACTGTCCCTCTTTGGCAGTTTTTTGGTAAGTTGGTCCCTTTGTGTTTATGTTCTTTACCTTCACAAGAGGTGAGCATGAAGGTCCCTTTCCCTTTCTCTATGTTTGCCTGTCCACTGATAGGAAGGTACACACTTTTGTTCTGGTTCACCTGGTGTCTCCACATAAGGGTTGACCCCCCCAGGAGACGGAACCCAAGAGTGGTCTCCTGACTGATCCTCCTTAGGAGACACCATGTGGACATATGGCCATGGCCTAAGACCCACAGAAGTCCCCCACCAAGCACAAGCCATTTGGGTCCTATACATTCCTTGTCTCATCTGTCCCTCTCTAGTCTCGTCTCTGTTCTTTAGAAAAATGGGCAAGCTCCCCTCATACTGTAAGGAGCCCTAAATATGTGCCTTAAAATCTCTCCTAGTGACTAGAGGCCTCAAGGTTAAGACAGCTGGCCTAGAGGAATTTGGAATGAGGCCGTGGTTTTGGCACCTTGGATCTCCCCAGAGAATATGTGGGAACCAGACCTATGGATGAGGGTGCTTTTCCTTGCTAGGAGAGAGAGAGAGAGAGAGAGAGAGAGAGAGAGAATTAGATGAATATATTTATCAATTAAACATAAAGTTTCTTAAATAGTAATTTGGTTTTGGAGCTAAATTTTAAAGTTTAATCTGCTTTTAATGTTGTTCATAATTAAGCCTAAACTGCTGAACTTAACTAATGTGAGATCTTGTTTGAAATGTTCAAATGTTTTCCTAAATGTTAATCTGCCTTTGATAAAGCTTTCAAGAGTTATTTTAAGACAGTTGTCAGGTAAGTTGTACAGTTGCCAGTTGACGATAAATTGTATGTTGTTCATGTGTTTGTATGTTTATATGTTCTGTGTTTATATGTTGTGTGTCTTGTGTTTCAACATAAAAAATCTGTGGCCACTTCAATTTTTTTCATTTCTGTTGCGCGCTAATACAAAAATTTTGGCATGCCATTTTTATTTATTATTTATTCAATTCTGGGTATATGTGTGTGTGCGTGTGTGTGTGTGTGTGTGTGTGTGTGTATGTGTGTAGAACATGGATGAATTCGGGAACCACCATGGACCACCTCCACCTCCTCCTTGTTTACTATGCCCTGGGATTCACAGGCTCCGCCCTACCAGGACCAGAAGCGCAGGCTGCCCCCGCTTCCGCCTGGCGTCTATACGTGGGGTCTAGGATCCGAACTCAGGACCTTCCACCTGAAAGGCAGAGGCTTAACCCCTGAGCCACCTCTCTACCCCAGCATGCCATTTTTAAATACATGTATTTAAAATAATTTTAATGACAAATAATTTTAATGACATCTAAGGCCTTAACTATTTATGTTTTATATCAATCACAATTGTTTTTCTGATAGATTGTAAGTTTTCTTTTATGAAAGATTATCTTGCTTGATTTTGAGTTTTAATAGGACTACAGATGAAAATGCCCTTGTGTTCTTAAAGGCTTTTTCATGTGTTCCCAAAATAACAAAGCCACTATGATATTGCTTGATTGAACTTGTTCATTCCTCTGACTTCTTTTATAGAATTTTATCCCATCAAAATCTAGTGACCAAGAAAATATAATTGTCTTCTAAAAAATTCATTGGAATTTCTCCCTTCTCCTGGTGTGTATGAGCTCTCTTTCTTGGGGACAAATCTGCTTTCTAATTCCATATTCCCATGTGTACTCCTACTAAGGTGGAACAGGAATTTCAAGCATCCACCTTAGCCATACCCCAACAGGATCAATGTAATCTGGGCTCAGTGTAGTCTGTTTGCAGGAGATTCTAAGTGCATTTAGGTCAACTCAGGTTCATGTTTCCTTTTTTCTTGCAGGATTTTGGCCTAAGTTACTTAAGGAGTTTCTCTGAAGATCCAGATAAATTTACTTATCATACAAACAAACAAACAAGAAAAGGACCAGAGTAGTGGCTCCATTAGCATATCAATGCTGGGTTTCCATTTAGATCTGAGGAGTGGTCCTATCCTAAAGATGAGATAATCCTTAGAGACCTATATAACTTTCCATGTGAGGAAATAATGTCCCCTACATGTGTCATCTTAAAAAGACTTGTGTCACTTTGCTTTAAGGAACCCAAAAAGGAGGACTAATTTAGATTGTTCTTTACAAAGAATCAGACAGTTCACATTTTTTTGGACAGGTTTTAAAAATGTGATCTTGGAAATTTACAATAGCCAGAGGATAAAGATCTCTAATATATAAATTACTTATTTATGCTATTGGCTTTTACACCAGATAAAGGTAGTGCCTATTTCAGGCAAGATAACAGGTAGATCTTTTAGACTTAGTTTATCCATTTTGCCTTTTTTAGATGGACCTTGAAGTAATAAAACCATCTATATAAGACTCTAGACTATCCCAGCATTTCATAGATAAGGACATCAGACTGCTCTTACGTCCTTCACCCCCAACTCAGCAAGAAGCAGCCAGGGCAGTCATCGCCCTTTATCCCTAGAGCAGTCTGAGTCCTCAAATAGGTTTATGGGGGGAATAAGACAGGATTAGAGCAGCCATATTGGGATGGGTCTCTCAAGGTCTTTGGAATTCCTGAAGGTCATACCCCACTGCTGGAAACAACCTGAAGGAACACTCTTGTTGAGGAACTGACTTGAATTCTCCCAGAGATAAGATAGCCAACTTCCCTTTGTAGGGATTATGGAGATGAGCTCTCCACATCCAACAAACAACTTGATCTCTAGCTTCACCTGGGCCTAAGGGCAACTGGATTGGGCCCAATGGGAGTTAGTCAATGAGAAAAAAGCCAGTTTCCCTGGGCTTGCCTAGGTGTACAGATATACCTGGCCCTGGCAGCCATCTTCGGCATCCCAGCCCCTCATGGCCCTCTAGTGCTATGAGTCCATTTTTAGTTCCATGCCTGTTTCTCATGGATTCCACACATTTTTTCTAGCTGTCTGCTTCTCATGAGTTAGTTAATAATTTTTGAAGGTAGTTCAAAAATTCTTAAAAGACAAATTTTTGAAGATAACCTACAGATATTGGGGACACTTGCTTGTGACAGAAATTAGAAGGTTAAAAACATTAATGGACTAGTAAAGGCGCTATACAACAACAATATAGCTCATGGATTTGAGAGAGGCTCTACTCGGTATTGGTAACTGTGGAGGTTTTATTTTTTAAAGATTGCTTATCTAAAGAGACATACAGGATTCTCTTGTGACTATGTGATACTTGTTTATTCCATATTTAATGTCTTGGTTTCTACAAAATTTAAAAAACTTTTACTAACTTGTGTTATAATTAATCTATATATTTGGTTCTAAAAGTTTTTAAATTATTACAATTAATTGAAATTTTGAAAATTTTATAAAGTATTTAACATTGTTACTTCAAAATGAGATTTAAGGCTGTTTATCTTAAATCAAAAGTTTTCTTTTATATTTATAAGGTTCATGTGTTTTAAAGATACAAATTTTATAGTTACTTAATGCTAAAGTAAATAAGTACATTGAGAGCTATAATTTCTTATATTTCAAGGTATACATTTATAAATAATTATATATAAATGTATGTTGTCTACACAATTGCCAAATCAGACTCAACTCTTAATTTCTTTTAAAGATGAGGCCTGTTATCACCTCCTTTAAAAGACGTTCCTTGAGTGATAGATAATGTGAAGACAGTAGGGAACCATTAAGTTAAAAAAAATGAAAGAAATATGTATATTACTTAGAAATTAGAGATGATAGTTAAAGGAAATGTTATACATATGCTTCTTCCATGCAATAGAAGAAAAGACATTGAGCCTCAGAAATTAGAAATTAAGTATTAAGCCTCATGTATTCAAGTGTTTTTCAATTGTCTCCATCTTAATTAAACAGAGGTTTGGTTACTTATTAAATCCTAATTCCTAAAGGGCATAATTGCTTAGGATCTTATAGAGTCTAGCTATTATATTTATATTATAAGGGCCCTATACTTTAAAGACAAAAATGTTGGTAATCGGCCTAGATAAAAACTACAAAATCTTAAATTTCAATATAAAAGAGTCAACTTATAATATTTTCTCAGACGTGACCTGTATACATCTTAAATAAGAAATGCCCCCCCAGGAAGATCTTTGTAATACCATCCTTGAACTAGATTTGAGACTTCCTCAGGTACACCTCATTTGATTCGATCCTCTATTTTATACACTTTAATAGCTTTACAGTGACAGAATGTCTTTGACATATACCTGTCCTAACCAGACTCAGGGCTCCACTTGAGTCGCAGGTGTCTTTGTGTTTTTCTATCAGCAGGCTCACCCCTGTGGATTCCCAAATGTTTATTCTGCCCAGTGAAAAATCATAGACAGTTTCCCTGACAAGATGACAGCCTTGGGTTCCTACCCCTCTTGCTGATCTTTCCCTGATTTGTAAGGGAGCCAATGAACGAGGCCCTGACTCCCCTTATTTTGAACAGGTTCTGTGACAATGGGCCATGCGGCTCCAAACCCATTATGATTGGTATCATCTCCTTAAGGTGGTCTTGGAGCCGGATGTTTTCCTGAATTGGCACTCTGCATATGATGATCAGGCAGAAGCACAAGACTGCCTCAACCTTCAGTATGGTCTTAGCATAACATTGGATATGCTCACAGGTTATAGACAATATATTGATCCTGTATGACAATCCACCACAAGATTAGCTACATATTTTCAACAGGTGTCTGACCTGTCCTTCAAGGCTCTAAAGGCTCACTCTTGCCTCATGTGACCCTTGATAGGCCTCTACATGCTTAACACCTTATCAGGTCTCCAACATTTCCAATGCTCATGAACAACTTTCTCAGTAAATCAAGGGGCCTTGGTCTCAGGCCTTCCTTAATCACTCATTGAGGCCTTCCTATTGAGTCAACAAATAGAACATATTAACATGATGCATGTGGTTCCCCTCTTATAGATACTGGGTTTGTAGCCAAAATCTGGAACAACTTTAAAAGGCTGTTTGATCCCTCTTGGATTGTAACTTACACTATCATAGGAGGAATTGTTCTTTTATTAATTATATGCTTAAGTGTTTCCTTCAACACATCTCTCAGAAGTGCTCCATCAACAAGACCATGCTACAGGCACTTATGGCCCTTGAACATCCAAGCCATGACCCCCTAGAGATGTAGTTCGAGCTTGGATTGCAGAGATTCATGAGGCCTTAGTCTAATCTACTATCCACATATCCTGACATGCCTCCAGAGGTGAGGTCTTTCCAGGGCAGGTAGTCAATGATGGGTAAAATCCTGTGAGACAGGACAACCTAATGCAAGCACAGTCCATCATGCTGGATGCCCTTTGAGATGGGGTCGACAAAGTCAGAACAAAGAACTCTGGTTCCCGCTGGCTGTCAAGATATATAAAAAGGATGGATATGTAGGAGGAATAGACCAGGCAGGCCTGTATTGTTTGTATGTGTGAATACAACTTCCCCAAGCTAGAACCTGCTGCCGTGCCTGGTGCTGACGTCAAACTGCCTGACTGAGAGGACCAACCCAGACAGGACAACGCAGCAAAAACTTATGCTGGGACTTATGGAATGTTGGGTGGTGTATATAAGCAGCCCGATATTTACAATAAACAAGCCTGCAAGCCTGCGACCCTGTTCTGCCACTCACCTGACTTCCAGAATCTGTGTCATTGACTTTGTGCCTGCTTATCCCCACCCCCAAGGATCTTCGTGGGTCCCTGAGACTGCTACAGGACTTTGAAATGAGTCAATATTGCTTCAAGTACAAAATACATAAATATGAAAAATATAAAATCAAAGAATCATGAATAATAATGCTAATAAAGTAGCACTCTTCAAAACTACTTCCTTAAAGTGGCATTTAAACAGATTATTTTAATAGTGGCTTATGGAATGTGTGTAAGACAACAACAAAGGGGCAAGAAAAGAATAAGGTTTAAAATGAGTACATTGCAGTTTCACAATTGCATAACTATACTGTGTACTTTACAAACATAATTAAGACTTTAACTGAAAATGCTTCAAGCAAATATAAAAAAATAACCCTACAAACGAAGTTGGTGGCAAGCAGTCAATGGCAGCAGTGATCGTTGTGATCAAGCACGTCACTAGGATTCTGGTTCTGCTGCAGTTTGCCTGCATGCTACTGATAAATTCATAACCAAATTGCTTAGAGGAACAAGGGGGCTTTATTCTTTCGTATGAGTCTCCAGTCTCTGTTACAGTCCTTCATCCAGCTTGGCAAGAGAGCTCATAGCAACACCAGGCGTCAAGGAAATTGGTCGCACTGTATCTGTAGGGATTGCTGAAAGGAGCCAACCTCATTCATTAGAATATCTGCATGTCCACCAAAACAGGCTGAAGAATGCCAACATTATGATCAGCTACACCCATTTTATCCATCTCCTCAGAGAATGGTTGCATTGATATGGACTGGATCTTTCCATATATATCAAGCAATCTCCTGCAGGCTTGAGAAGGATTTTCATTAAAAACTAATTCTTCACCAAACTGCCCAGAGCTTAGCATTCAGTTTTCAAGTTGACACCTATATATCTGTCATAGTTAAGCACAGGTCTCAACTTGACTGTTGAGGGTTTGAGCTCTGGGCACAGTTGCAGAGAGTTGACGGTTAAGCCCAGAGCAAACCTGAAGAGATTGTCCAGCTGGTGGGGAAGACTCAGCCCATGGTGGGTGGGATTAGGCCCTGGATAAATCACAGAGAGCTGGTTGAGAGAGTTGGCATCCTTCTGTATACTTGGCCAGACATGCTGGTCTGGCAAATAAGGATTGTCCATCTCTCAGCCGTTATGGTGGCCCTGGTGTTGGTATGTGCTCTCCTGTCAAACTGGATATGAACTGTAACCAGACTGTCGTAAGAAAGTAAATTCCTTGTTCCCTTAAGCTGTGTAATGGTCATTTATCAACAACCACATAGGCGGACTGCAACACTATCTAACTGGCACACAGACCTTGAACCAGTGCATTCTTAGTAAAGAGTTATTAATTCACAAAGACTGATTTTAATAGGGATTTTAAAATAACCTCACAAAACTTCTCTCACTTAATCTTTAGCACCATATTCATTACATGAATATCAGCAGATGCTAGCTCAAAACATTTTAACTCCACTGAGAGTTTTAATTGTTGAAGACAAAAAATTAAAAGATGAAAACTACATTTTCAAAATCCTTTCCAAAATTTGGTCATACTTAGCCGGTATTCTAAATCACCTTCCATATTTCTGGTAAACTGCACTTTTCAGAATTTCCTGTAACTATATCACCATGTAAAAGACCAGATTTAAAAAAAAAATAAAACCAACAAAAATCTCTTACTGTTCAACTTGATTACCCAACAAATGAAAGCACTAAAATGTGTTAATCAATGGACGGATTTAGTGTCATCTGGAAAGATTTGCCTTCAAAACTATATCATCAAGGTAGAACACCTGGAATCCTAACAACCTGGAAGCTAAACTGAGGTAGTGGAAGGTTGCACCCAGTCTGTGATACATACTGAGATATATCTCCAACAAATAAGCAAAAGGTTATCAGTGCTCCAAAAAAGTCAGCAATTAATATAATGCTTTCTGGTTGGCCTCAAAATCTATTCAAATTTCTAAAATCCATCTGCATTAGTCTTGAGAACAACTATAAACCAATTGTGTTAAATTTTATGCTAAAAAGAAAAAACTGGGAAAAACATCAAATTGATGTAAACTAGCATTAATTTTTTTCGGAAACGGCAGCTTGGAGATTAGTTGGAATTTATTCATTAAATTGTGTTTCTTAAAATTCCAAAATGAAAATCTCAATTTCTAGGGCATATTTGGAAATTAATATGTATCTGCTATCCAGAAATACTTTTCCACAAAAGTTCAGTTTTCTCAAAGTTTTATGAGTTATTAGAATTCATTTGGACATAGTGCTTTGTTAAATTACTTTACCTAATGAGGTGTGCTATGAACATGGTATTGTTGACACTAGATGCAACAAAATAGATTTTTAAAAAAATCAATCTTCTTGAGTTAATAAGGTTTGAACAAAATTAATTACATTTTCTTAATTTGTATTGCTGATATTTAATTCTAATCACATACTCTGGCTTCCCAACATGTCAAAATAAATGGTATTCATAAGACATTAAAATGTTATAAAACTGTCATTCTGAAGTAACTGAACTATCTGTGATCCAAGGGGACAAATCTCCACCTAAAAGTTATTACAAAATTTGGCATTATCCTTCACATGGTGCTGGTTTTAGAGGTATTAAAGATGCATGAGTGCAAAGGATGTGGATTACTCTTCCAAGACTACAGAGAAAAACCACAGCGAGGCAGCATGTGATATGATTAGAAATCCCATGAAGAGGCTCAGGGAGGGCATTGTTGGGTTAGTTGAAACCTGGATTGCCTTTTAACACATGAGGATGCTAGAGATATCAGAGCCAAGGTATAGCATCTGCCAAGGAAAGCTATATACCATGGGAGGATCCAGTCCAAGAGAGTGATGTGTTCTATATGCAACCATGCTGGAGGGGTAGAAATGAAGTCCTTTGAAACTGAGATAATTCAACAAGACTATCATATGTTAGACTTGGAGTTGTAGGATGTGGAGTTTGTTCTGCTGGTTTTCAGTCTTGTCATGGAGCCCTCTTTCCTCGATATACACTAATTCTTCCTTTTGGAATGGGAATGTTTAATTCTGTGGCATTGTATGTTAGAAGTATGTAACTTGCCTTTTGTTCTTAATTGAGGCTTTGGACTTTTGACTTTTGAACTGTGTGGGGATCATTATAGTCTTGGGAGACTTTTATAGTTGGACTAAGTGCAGTTTATATCATGTGGTAGCCACAACTTTATGGGAGCAATGGATGGAGTGTCATGACTTGAATGTGAGTTGTCCCCCAAAGGCTCATGTGTTTGCATACTGATCTGTGGCTAATATTTGGGAAGGTCACGGTACCTTTAGGAGGGAGAACCTTGCTGGCACATCACAGGAAAGCATGCCTTGAAGGTGGCTAGCCCTGCCCTACTGGTCTTGTACTTGCTTTCTCTGCTTCCATGATGAACATGACCTCAGTCATCTCAAATTTCTGCTGACTGCCATGTCTTTTCTGCCATAATGAGGTATATCCCCTCTGGAATTATAATATAAATAAATCTTCTCTTCTGCCTTAAGCTGATTGTATGAGTGTTTTCTCAAAAAAGCATAAGTAATTATAATATAGCCTTAGTAAATGGGTTTCTCTTTAATCTTTAAATTTTTTTCCACTTAAGCTGGGAAGTCAGGAAGAAACTGGGAAGCTGGATCTTATTTGTACACATATATAAACTGACTAAGTGGATCATTAAACCAGAACCATTGAGCCTCAACCTTTTCACAAACATGACTTGGAGGAGGGTAGTTACAATATAGGACAAAGGAATAGGTACTGAGTGACAGTTTTTATACTCATTGTATACAAGTTTAATGTTCAGATTTGGCCTTAGCAAATAAATGCCAAGGATTCATTCTAATTAATTAAAACTCATCCATTCATTCTTTAAATCATTTAATCATACAAAATAATATGAAAATGTTCTTACTACATACAGATGGTTTAGGAAGAAGCAGAGTAAGAAGTTCTGTGCATACTCCACAGAGTGACTTTGAAGATAAAGCAGAACATATTTCAAAAGTCAGGAAAAAGGACCTTGAAAATTTATAATATAAATCATGAATGTATTAGAAAATAAATATATTTACCCTGATTTGAATATCACACAATTGAAATATCTATCATATGTTAACTCATAAATATATACAAGCTCTTGACTTTCTCCTAGCTAATACTATTTATTTAAAACAAAGAAGGAAATAGCATTTTAAAAATATTATTTTATGTTATAAAAATTGTCATAATATTTTTACCTTTGAATCATCCCATTCCCCTGTCCCATCTCAACACTCACTTGTCATTCCTGTTCAGCCTCTTCAAACATATTTCCAAAACAGATGAACTCCCATATTAAATTATAGAATGAATCACACAGACAGAGGAGTCTTTTATTTATTTTAAACTAATTGGTTAGCTCACTCACATTTTCAGGTTACATATCTTTATAGTCAGCTCTCCACTGCCTCCTGGAGGTTAGCCAATTAACACATACACATTCGTATAGTCAATCGTTTTATGAAAGAAAACACCTGTTTGAGACAGCACCATAATCCATCCAACATAGCATTCTGTCTTTTAACAGAAATGAAAAAATGCCATTTGGAGGAAAAAATGACTCTTTTTCTTTGTAATGTACAAAACCCATCTTGTGGGGTTTGTCGGGCCCAAGCCTGCTCTCTGGAGAATGATACCTTAGCATCTGAAACTGGCTATCATTAGGGGCTCTTTCCCTTGGAAGTTGAGTTTGCCTCTTGTTTGCAAGACAATGGCAGGCCTAGCTCCTTCCCTTGGAAGTTGAATTGTCTGTTCTTAGATCGCTTTTTTCTCAGGCGGCTGGGCTGTTACTTCCCCCAAAAATTCCTTCTCACAGATTTGAGATATGCTAATGCACAGACCAAGTAACTCTGTTTTGGGGCATACATTGTCCATTCCCTTCTAGCAGCAAGGTGCCATTGCCTATTTTACTCTACCTGGAGACATCATACCTGGTCCCACAGCAAGTAGATGTCACTCCTGACTTTTCTTTGTTAACTGGAATGTATATGTTTTACACAATCCTGTAAAGAATTTGGTCCTGCTCTTCTTTGATGTTTTCCTGAATTTGGCCCTGGTCCTTGATTGTTTTCCTATAAATACTCATGTATGCTACAATAAATTTGGCTTAGATGATGAAGAACATCCTAGGCTCCCTCTAACTTGATGCCTGATCAATTCCTACCATTCCCACTTCTGTTTCCTGCATGTAAGTTTGGGTTTATGCTGGTTTGTGGGCCCAGACATCATCTTAATACAATTTTCACATACTTTATGGATTGGTCAACTTTGAATTTAACTGCTATGTCAATTGCTTGTGAAGTCAGAACAACAATGCTGAGAGATTATACTATACCTCTATTGTTTGTCTTTGGCAGGTAATGAATGTCAAATATCACCAATCATCTAGAAACTCAATGATAACTCATAAAAAGGCATTAACTTTAGTAATGGAAGTGGAGTATTAAAAAAAAAAAGGCATTACTGCTTGGGGTCATTTGAATCTGAGTTACCCATCACAGGGCTTAATGCTTGATCTTTAGATTATAGCAGTGTCTAGGACAGTAATAAAATTTTAAGAGCTGGAATCTTGCCTGGATGCATATTCCTGGGGGCAGTTCTTGAGGCTTGGTAACTTGGCTTTACTACCTTATGGCTGCAAAATAGTAGCAGCCCTCTAGTTTCTGCTGCCATGCATATCACTGTGTGGATGCTTATCCACTCTAAAACTATAAAGCCAAAAAAAAATAAGCCTTTGTCTCTTAAGATGTTTGGGTTAGAGTATTTTCTCACAGCAATAGAACAGTAATTGAAATACTGATTATTCTTCCATTGGCTTCCAATATTGATCTTTTTGTCTTTGAATTGTGAATTTGCTTACATTATGCATTATACATTATTTTAAGGTTATTATCTATAATAACTCACTAAATATTGGTATTTATCACATGAAATATGGTGTTACATTTCCATTTGGAAGATGAGAAAACTGAGTTTACATGATGGTAACTCATGCAGGTTCACAGAGATCTCAGGTCACAAAGGTAAGGTAAACCAAGCACACTGCTTCTGGTACTTGGGATCTGAAGATGGTGATGGCATTTGTACTTAAAATTAAAATGCTACTGGATTAAGTAGGCTTTCAATACCCTTCATTTTTCACTCAGCCATTCTGAATGTTACTGGTTGTCAAAACAATTCCTTTCCTGGAAGTTTAAACAGAAGGATATCTTAAGTTGAAAGTATTATAACTCAATAGATGAAACTATTGAATTTATTCATAGCAAAGTCCAGATGAAATCTGTGGGGTTCAGACTCATGTCACCAGCTCTCAGCTGACTGGATGGAGAGGGGTGAGTGCACTGTCTGCCCATTTCCAGCCCTCAGAGGACATTCAGACATGACAGGGAGTCAAGTCAAAGCAGCTATTATGGGCAGTGCAGCAGTTTATAAAGATAAGAGACCAAAAGGTGTGAAACGGGCAGCCAATCACATTAATGGCCAGCACAACACACAGCCTACACGTGTCAGGATCAGTATTCATCTATATGGGGGACATATTGAGTCCACATGTATGGAACTCCTTTGAACCAATCAGGGCTCCCTGTGATGCAAACAGGGTTACACCCAGCACACTAGCTCTCAGCGCCATCTTAGGTCCCATGTGCTTGGTTACACCTGTTTGCTTCCTCCCAGTACCATCATTCCTGGGCTGGCCCAACATCTCCCCCTTTTTGTTTTAACAGAGATTGTATTTTAAAATATATAGAGGAGGATTGAGCTCTTTTTGATTTCAATGAAGAACATATTTCACAATTAATTATACATGTGCCAAACATCCCATAAGTCCCAGCATGAGCTTTTGCTGTTGTCCTGTCTAGGTTGGTCCTCTCAGTCAGGTGGGTTGGCACCAGCACCAGGCATGAGAGCAAGTAGCTTGGGGAAGGTGCATGTACAGACAATGCAGGCCTGCCTGGTCCGTTCTTCCTACATATCCATCCTATTTGACAGCCAGTGGGAGCCAAAATTCTTTGGTCTGATCTTGTTGACCCTGTCTCAGAGGGGGTCCAGCATAGTGGACTGTGACTAGATTGGGTTGTCCTGCCTCACAGGATCTTACCCGTCATTGGCTGCCAGCCCTGGAAGGCCCTCTCCTCTGGAAGGCATGCCAGGAGGTCAGGCCTTCGGCCCTGTTGTCAGACAGCTTTGATGCACTCAGTCCACCATGATCCACGTCAGTGTAGGCAGGACTGTTGGGGGCAAGTGGGCAGCCTGTCATAATGGCTTGATGGGGTTGCCCTTGGCGGTGAACCCAGTGCCCTGTCCCTGTCTTTTCGCATCCCCAATTTTTACAAAAAAAGTCGAGGGCAGACATTTAACACATGCAAGCACCCCTAGACCATTAGGTGACCTGGTGAGGGGCAGGGTACAGCCCTTCTTCCCTCTACATTCAGGCTGGCTGGCATGCCCTTCAGTCCAGTTTAGTATGTTCCATGAGCCCCTGGCCAAGTTGCCTAAGTCAAAAAGAAGGTTAGGGATCCAGGCAGTTGGTGGTTGAGTGACCTGCTGGGGCTGATGGGCACTGTGTGATGTTGCTTTCATTGAGTCTATGAGGATCAGCAGGAACAATAGTGCTGGTAACCCTTTGGCCATTGTAGGTACTGAGATCCTTGTTGAGTTCTGAAACAAAAAGCATAGAAAAGACTTTCTCAAGGGCGTTCTGCTCTTGGTTTTTTATGGCATAATCTTTATTCTTATGCTTGCTTTTTTTGTCATTTATTGTGATGTTTTGGTTAACCACATGGGTGATTCACCATTCCTTTTAGGAAGGCCCTTCTTGGTCGTGTCATGAAGGTTCTCCTGGGGGCAAAAGTTAAGGTACCTAGCTGGTATCCAAATTGGAGCAGACTCCCCAATGGAGAAAATACAAACCCCCATAAGGGGTCTGGTTCCCTCCAATGACTAGTGAGGGGGTCCTTCCAGTGCACCCTGATAGAAGGTTTGGTGGATAGGTGACCCCAAGGCCTTTGAAATCTTGATTCTAGTTGTTCCTTTTGAAAATAAATAATGCTAGTCCTAACTGCTGAAGTGGGGTTATTCCCCTTTTTTGTTTTTAAACAGGCATGGAACTAAAAATGGCAAGCCCGGGGCTGGAGAGGTGGCTCAGGGGTTAAGCCTCCGCCTTGCAGGCGGAAGGTCCTGAGTTCGGATCCCAGATCCCACGTATAGACGCCAGGCGGAAGCATGGGGCGGCCTGCGTTTCCGGTCCTGGTAGGGCAGAGCCTGTGAATCCCGGGGCAGAAGGAGGTGGAGGCGTCCATGGTGGTTCGCGAATTCGTCCGTGGTTCTACACATACACAGACACACACACACAGACACAGACACACACACGCGCGCACATACACACGAACATGCGCACAGTTGAATAAATAAAAAAAAAAATTTAAAAAAAAAATAAATAAAAATGGCAAGCCCAAGGAAACTGGCTTTTTCTCTTTGGTTAACTCCCATTGGGCCCAACCCAGCTGCCCTTAGGCCCAGGTGGAGCTAGAGATCAAGTTGTTTGTTGGACATGGAGAGCTCATCTCCATAATCCCTACATAGGGAAGTTGGCTAGTTCCTCAGCAAGAGTGTTCCCTCAGGGTATTTCCAGCAGTGGGGGATGACCTTCAGATATGTCAGAAGACCTTCAAAGATCTTAGAAACTGTCTTAGGGACTGTTCTAGACCTGCCCTTCATACCCCTTAACCTTCTGAGGACCCAGACTGCTCAAGGCATGAGGGGCAAATGGAAGTGAGGGCAGTCTGATGTCCTCATCTATGAAATGCTGGGATGGTCTAGAGGTCCTTCATAGATGGCTTTATCACTTCAAGGTCCATTTAAAAGAGACAAAATACGGATAAATTGAGCCTCCAAGATCTATACAAGAATTAAACCATTATAATTGAGGAGGCATAAGGGATAAACCCAATAAGCCTAGCAGTCTTACTGTGGGTACAAGCAAGAGTTAGTAAAGAACACATGCTTGTAAGGTATAAAAGCCAAGAGCTGTAAGTAATTTACATATTGGAGACCTTTCTCCTCTGGCTATTGTAAATCTCCAAGACCACATCTTAGAACCTGTCCAAAACAATGTGAACTGTCTGAACAGAACAATCTGAATTAGTCCTCCTTTTTGGGTTTTGAAAAGCAAAATGACACAAGTGTTTTTAAGATGACACATTTGGGAGACATTATTTCCTCACAAGGAAAGTTCTATAGGTTTCTAAGCATTATCTCATCTTTAGGGTAGGACCACTCCTCAGATCTAAGTGAAAAACCAGCATTCATTTTTCTTCCCCTGTGGGGAAGGGAATTTCAGGTTTGTCAGCTTGGGTGTGCCTGCTAGTACTTTATCTATCCCCTTAGGCAGATGGATCCTCAGAGAAACTCCTTAAGTTAACTTGGGCCAAAAACTTGCAAAGAAAAAGGAACATAACTGGAGTTAACCCAAATGCATTTAGAATCTCCTGAAAACAGATTATGCTGGGTCCAGCATTGATCCTGGAAGCACATGGGAGCATGGAATTAGAAAGCAGATTTGTCCCCAAGAAAGACAGCTCATATATACCAGGAGAAGGGAGAAATTCTAATGAATTTCTCAGAAATCAGTTTTCCTTTCTGGCTGCTAGATATGTTGGTATTACACATGGGAAAACAAACTTTTAAAGGAATTACAAAAGTGATATTATCAGATCCTAAGTAAAACACAATACCACATTTTGTGAAACTTCATAAAAATCAAGATAAAACAAGATATTTTAGTCAGTGTGTACTCAGGCTTTTTAATGTTATCAAAATGATTCATTTTTAAGTGTGCATGTACACTTAAATTGAGCATGCCAAATAATAAACAGAATCAAAAACCAAAATGTGATTATAAGCACACAATAAAACTTGAAGTGGCCACAGCTTTGTTATTTTAAAACATAAAACACACATATAGGAAATGCAGGTAACCAAGCAAGTTAGAACTTTTTTTTTAAGTAATGCTTTATCATCATAGGCAAAGTACAAAGAACAACAAACAGTTTTTATGGTTCCTCCAGTGCATGGGGGAGGCAGAGGCTTCTTGAAATCAAGCATGAGGCAGTTTAAAACACACATCTGTTGGCCTAGAAAGTGGACCATTCATCAGAACAGAGGATGGTAAATTTCCCTTTCTTTATCTCAACACTCAGATTTTGGGTTCTTTCCCTAAAATCCTTAAAATGTCCTGGCAACAGGTCTAAGGGACTAGAAACAGTCCCCTTGTTTCATCGTCTGAGTCCACACAAGCACAGAGACAACATATAAACAACATAAGAGGAAATAACATAGGCAAACACTTACAAACAGAGGCAGTTCCCACCTGCCAGCACAGAGCTCTCCTTCAGGCTGGAATTCCAAACACATAACAGACAATACAGAGAGAGAGAGAGAGACAGAGGCAGAGAGTGCACTCACCAGCCCGCTTTCAGTCCCTTCGGGGAGAGGTCTTTGTGAGGCGGGCATATGGGGGGGTCCTTGTCTAGACCGCCCCCACCCCCTTCTCCCTTGAGCAGATTTAAATCCAGATAAAGGAAACCATCCAGCAGCCCCAGGCGTGCTTGGCAACCACTTGCTTGCATTGTTCCCACACCCTCAGGCTCTCAGCTGTGCTCAGGATCCTTATCTCTCCCCAGTGCCTCAGGTGAGATTCTGATTTCACTTTCAATTTCAGCCCTGTTGTCATAGTTAAGCACAGGTGTCAACTGGATTGTTGAGGGTTTGAGCTCTGGGCACAGTTGTACAGAATTAATGGTTGAATTAAGCCAAGAGCAAACCTGAAGGACATTGTCTAGCTGATGGGGAAGACCCAGCCCATGGTGGGTGGGATTAGGTCCCACATAAATCACAGAGAGCTGGTTGAGAGCTGGCATCCTTCTGTTTACTTGGCCAGACATGCTGGACTGGCAAGTAAGGATTGTCCATCTCTCAGCTGTTATGCAGTTATGGTGTGGTCAGTTCCCTTGACCTTGGTGTTGGTGAATGCTCTCCTGTCAAGCTGGACTGAGAACTGTAACCGGACTGTCGCAAGAAAGTAAAATCCTTGTTCCCTTAAGTTGTGTGATGGTCACTTATCAGCAACCATGAAGGCTGACTGCAACACCTGTGCATCTGGGTTTTCTCCTCACTGAATTTTTCCCAATCATCCTGAGAGCGCAGCACAGCATAACCCAGTGTGGATCCCACCAAGCTCTGGGCACGCCAGCCATCTCCACAGCTTCCCCGGCCCAGCCACAGCTCTGCAGTGGGCTGCCCAGGACTACTTGCCTCTGGCTCCAGGCACTGAGAGGGTGTGCAGGGAGTTAGCAGCCAAAGCCTTGGCTGAGGTTTGTTCTCTGGCCTCATGGGTAAATTGTCTCCCCTATTCTTTGATGGGGCCAGGGACAACCCCACCTCTATTTTAAAGGTCTGCCTTCATGATCAAATTTAGAATGGATGTCCTTCTTCCAATGGAATCCCTTACTACACCTGGGACAGGGTTGGGAGGAAGGCTTGCTCCCTCCTCCTCCCCTTGATGACCCTTGAGTCCCTTGTTGGCACTCCCACTTAAAATGACTCAATTTCCCACATTGAAAACATACTCCCTTCTTGTTTTGTTTTTCCCCCTGCTCCTTGGGTAGAGCTCCAGAATGAGAGAGATAGCCAGAGTCTCTGTCTGGGCTTGTAATGCAGTCACTAGAGCTTGGGTCTGGTGCTTCTGAGTTTTGACATTTTGAGAGGCTATGATCCAAGAGCTCAGGGATCTCTCTTTGAGACCTATACATGAAGCTTTATGGTCTCCATTCATCCCTTCCCAAACCAGGACTTTTAGAAATTGCTCTCTCAGGGGGCCCAGGGGAAGTTTTCTCTTAATCTCATGTTTTACCCTTGAAATAAATTCAGGGAGGTTATCATTTGGCCTCTGTCTTATGTCCCCAATGGGTGACTCAGTTGGCCCCTCATCTAATTTCCTCCAGGCATTTAGACCCACCTGATGGACCTGTTCCCAGTACGGTGCTGGAATGAAGGCCTGTTGCTGCCCTGTGGCATATTGATCATTAGCTCCTGTAAACATCCTAAAGGTGATAGGAACCACAGGATTAGCAGCCTGCACCCTACATTTCTCCCTGAAGAGTGAAGTCCACTTAATGAAATGAGAGTCTGGCAAAACTGCCTTGGCCAAGTCATACCAATCCCTGGCCATGCAAGGCTGATATGCCAGATTTTGGAGGAGTGTATCAGTCCAAGGTGAATTTGGACCATATTTAGAAACCACTTTTCTGAGTTCCTTAAGCTCTTTCACTTCCCATGGATACCAATTTTCAGGTCCATTTCCCCCAAGGTTAAAGCCTGTGTTAAAGATGCTCATGAGGAGGGGAAGGAGGAAGAGAAGGAAGAGGAGGTCCCTTGGAGAAAGGGACTCCTGTTTGGGACTCCAGAGACTAGCATACGGAGGTGGCACCTCCCTTTTTGGCTCTTGGAGGAATGCCAGATCAAGATAGATGAGGGAGGAAGCAGGGTTCTGCCCTTTCTCTGGCTCAGAAAAGATTTTGACTTTGTTCCTAATCTCTACCCTATGTGCCTCAGCCCTTTCTTTATCAAATTTCTCCCTCTCTGTTTTTTCTTCAGGTGGGGCTGAGTCCTCAGCACAATCTCCCTTTACTGGTTTTTTCTCAGGAGAGGCTGAGATAGTGATCTTGGGAAGAGGCTGAATAGCTTCTGGGTGGAAGGAGGCTTTTAGAGTGGAGATAGTGGGGTAAAAGCCCAGAGGGGGCGACACCCCAAAGTGCTTCTCCCTTTCCTTTGCTAAATTCTCCACCCATGCCCACAGGGTCCAAGAGAACAGATTAGAAATGGGGACCCAAGGTGCCAATTCTAAAATTGTCTGCCATGTTTTTTCAGCAGCCGAGTCAGAGATTTCCACCCCCCCCCCGACTCTTTAACATGAGTTGCAGCACCTTCAGCACTGGTTGATTACTTGAACTGGTTGCATTATCCATCTTAAGGGTCTCACTTACACCAAGGCAACCGATTGGCTCCTATTCGAAGTCCTTCACTGCCCCACGTTTGGGCACCAGATGATGTGGGGTTTAGACTTGTGCTGCCAGCTCTTAGCTGACTGGATGGAGATGGGTAAGTGCACTGTCTGCCCATTCCCAGCTCTCGGAGGACATTCAGATGTGACAGGGAGTCAGGTAGAAGCAGGAACTCAGTTTATTGTGGGCAGTGCAGCAGTTTATAAAGATAAGAGACTGCAAAGTGTGAAACAGGCAGCCAATCACATTAATGGCCAGCATAACACACAGGTTACACATGCTATGATCGGCATTCATTTATACTGGGGACATGCCGAGTTCACATGTATGGCACTCCTTTGAACCAATCAAGGCTCCCTGTGATGAAAACAGGGTTACGCCCAGCACACTAGCTCCCAGTGCCATCTTAGGTCCCATGTGCTTGGTTACACCCTGCTTGCTTCCACCTAGTGCCATCTTCATGTGCTTGGTTATGCCCTGCTTGATTTCTCCCAGCACCATCTTTCCTGGGCTGGCCCAACAGAAATCCAATTGTTTTCATTGAATTGGCAATGTTTGGTTTAGTAATCTTTGGAAGTATTGTTATCCAAAACACCACATTTGAAATAAATAACAGGCTACCCATTCATTCTGATAATGATGTTAGCAGGTAAATTAACAGCTGAAAAGTCATTTATTTATGTTACTACAAGAACTGACTCCTATTTCTAAAAGCTCTGAAACAAGAGAGCTTGGGCATACTGTGCATTTCTGAGTATGTCATAGATCACAATTAGCATAACAATCATCTTTCCACTTACTTCTATTACTTATCTTGCTTTATACTGCTATTTTCTATTCACTCATTTGTCCATTCAAATAAATGACACTCCTTAAGTCTCAGTATGTATCAGTATAAAATTCTATATTATTTTACATGTCTTGAAAGCATTCATGAAATAATCATAGAAACAGAAATGAGACAATACTAGTGACTACTGAGAGACGAGAGTCAACACAGATCTCTAAGCAGTTGCTAGGTATATATAAAAGGCCTTCTTCACTATCCCTGGAGAAACTTTCACTATGGCTTACCTAACAAGCTTTGCTCTAGGATTTCCAATCCTTTTGCCTTCCAGGGCCCAGGACCTGAAGTGCAGGCTGCCATTATTTTTGCCAACATTTACGTGGGATACGGGATACAAATTCAGTCTGTGTGAGACACAGACTTAACCCCTAAACTATCTTTACAGCCCAACAGTTAAGAATTTTGACCTAGTATGCTGAAAGTTGAGACGAAAGGATTCTTGTGAATCAGAGGCCAACATGAATATCTGGAAATTTACTAAAATAATAGGAATAAAAGAGATTTCATGATTCATGGGATAACACTGCATTGTAAATAAAGTTCTGAAGACACTAAATATTTGTAGTTAAGTATATCTTAGCCTAAAGATGGTTGTTTCATACTTCAGTAGAGAAAATAGGCCATGGTCATGTATTGCATGTAAATAGCAGGACATCTTGTGCAGTTCACTCTCTCTTCCCTTCCTGTTCACTTGTGACTGAACAAGTTTGATCTCACCTATCAGGGAGGATAAAGGGACTGGCATATTCTTTCATCTTCAGTTAGGAGGTGACCTTCAATTCCAATCAGGATGGAGCCAAGGACAGTGCAGGAAAAGCAAAACTGAAAACAACAAACCACAATTCAGAATACCGAAGACCCTACATTAATCACCTGGAACCAGATTGGCCAAATTTCTCCCCATCCTAAAGCTCAGGGAAACTTGCTGAAGAGGGTGTGTCAAGATTGTAAGAGCCTAAAGATAGAGTGGACCAACCATGTGCAAGATGCTCCACATGGTGGGCTGGAGAGGTGGCTCAGGGGTTAAGCCTCCGCCTTGCAGGTGGAAGGTCCTGAGTTCGGATCCCAGATCCCACATATAGACGCCAGGCGGAAGCTGGGGTGGCCTGCGTTTCTGGTCCTGGTAGGGCGGAGCCTGTGAATCCCAGGGCAGAAGAAGGTGGAGGTGTCCGTGGTGGTTTGCGAATTCATCCGTGGTTCTACACATACACAGACACACACACACACAGACACACGCACATGCACACAGTTGAATAAATAATAATAATAATAAAAAAATTTAAAAAAAAGATGCTCCACATGGGATGGGGATACAGAATCCAGAATTGGACTTCATTCACATGATCTGAACAATGACTGACATGACAAGAACCCCCAAAGTCTAGCATGGATCACAGGCAGTGGGATCCTTGGAGGCAAGGGATTAACAGTCATAATAGTGTTCCCGAATCAATAGGGAGACCAAGAAGGAGTTCCCAGCTGTGCCTCTGAGTCCTTGCACCTCCCTATGGTGGAAGACTCAGAGAGAGGTTTGGCATTCACACAGAAGGATGCTCAGGGGGATGAGAGAAAGGGGAAGGCACTGGGAGAGGGAAAGGGAAGGGATGAAGGTATGGAGGAAGGGAGTAATGCAGGGGAGGGACTGGGGAGAGGTGGAGGGAGGGAGAGGACCTGGGTGCCTATTGAGCTTGTATGATTGGGGAAAAAAAGGAAAGAAAAAAATGCTTGAAAAGATACTCAAGCTTGAAGTAAAGAACAAGCATATCCACGAGGAGAGAAGGGAAGTATAATACCAGCACAACCTACAAGGTAAATAATACACTTAAGAAAGCCACTAAACATAAAAATGTCAGGAATTAAAAGTAATTTCTCTATTATAACACTAAATGTCAATGGAATTGCACACCAATCAAAAGACACAGGTAAAAAACATGAATTAGAAATCATAACCCATCCTTCTGCTGCCTTCAACATCTCATCACAAAGATAGGCACATTTTAAAAGTAAAAGGCTGGTCAAAAATTCCGCAAGCTAATGGAACCAGGGAAAAAGCAGAAGTAGCTATTATGTTATCTGACAAAGTGGACTTCAAACCAAAGATAATCATAAGAGACACAGAAGGATACTACATTTTCATCACAGGAACAATTCACTAGGAAGTCTTCACAATATGAGCACATACGCACCTAATATGAGCTCCTGCACATTCATTAAGCAAATACTACAACATCTAAAAAAAGCAATCAATCTCAAAATGATAAAATACCTGGGGATTTCAATACCACACTCTCAACATAGAACAGATCAACATGAAAAAACTCAACAGAGACATATTGCAACTAAATCAAACCCTTACTGAATGTACCTTACAGATCTCTATTGAATTTTCCATCCAAGCACCAAGGAATACACATTTTCTTAGCAGCACAGGGAACTTTCTCCAAAATAGACCCACATATTGGGCCACAAAGTGAATCTCTACACATATTACAGCCTGTAACCTGTCAGATCACCATGGTCTAAAACTTGACATCCACAACACAACAAACATCAGAAAATAAACTAACTTTTGGAAATTGAACTCTGTGATACTGGATGAGAAATAGTTCAGAAAGAAATCAGAAAGGAAAATTGAGATTTCCTAGAAGAGAATGATAATGAAAATATAATATATCAAAATCTCTGGGACACAATGAAAGCCATCATAAAAGGTAAATTTTTTAAATTTTTTTTTAATTCAGCTCATACAAACTTATTAAGTACACCAGTTCCCTCCCTTCCTCCTCCTCCCCCTGTATCCCCTGCTCCCCCTCCCCACCCCTCTCCCTCCCCATCCCCCAGTGCCTCCCGCCCCAATTCCCAGAGAGTCCTTTCTTGTGCATGTCTGATTTTCCTCTGGGCCCTCCTCTCCGATGACGTACAAGGCTAAAAGGTAAATTTATACCAAGCTCTTAATATAAATAATGTTACAATGCAGCTTAAAGCTTTAGAGATAACAACAGCAATTCAATCCCAAAAGCAGAAGAGAGGAGAGTAGCAAAATCAGGGGAGAAATATATAAAATTGTGATAAGAAAAATGATACAAACAATCAACCAGACAAAAAAAACTGGTGGTATGAAACAATCATTAAGATTAATGCACCCGTAGCTAAATTAACCAAAATCAAGGAGGGAAAACTCAAATTAACAAAATTAGAAATGAAAATGGAGTTATCACAACTGATACCCAAGAAATCCAGAGGATTATAAGGTCATATTTCAAAAACTTATACTCTGTGAAATTTGATAACAAAAAAATTGATGAATTCCTTTGTAAGCACAACTTACCTGAATTGAATCAGGAAGTTTTGAAGTATTTAAATAGTTCTATAACAATGAGGAAATTAATGAAGTAATCTCAAATCTTCCCACCAAAACTTGTCTTGGACCAGATGGATTCAGCACAGAATTCGACCAGACATTTAAAAACTCAGTAACAGCAATACTCCTTAAACTGTTCCATAAAATAGAGAAGGAAGGAACATTTCCAGATTTTTTCTACGAAGCTCATATAATACTAATCGCAAACCTAATAATGATACACTTAAAAAAGAAAACTATAGGCCAATCTCTTTGATGAACACAGATACAAAGATTATCAACAAAATCTTAGTAAATTAGATTCAAAAACATATCAAAAAGATCATTCACTGTGAGCAAGCAGTCTTTATCCCAGTTATACAAGGTTGATTCAACATACATAAATCAAAAAATGTAAACCATCATATAAACCAATCCAAAGTCAAAGACCACATGATACTCTCAACAGATGCAGAAAAACTTTTGGCAAGATCCAACATCCTTTTATGATCAAAACCCTAAAGACAGTTGGAATGGAAGGAATTTGTATAAACATAATAAAAACTGTACACAACAGGCCAATAGCAAAAATTATACTCAATGTTGAAAAACATGAACCATTCCTGCTTCAATCAAGAACTAGAGAAGGCTGTCCACTCTCACCACTTTTATTCAATATTGTACTTAGCTAGAGCCATAAGACAAGAAAGGGAGATAAAAGGGACTTAAATCTGAAAGGAAGAAGTCAAGATATCTCTATATGCAGATGACATGATCATATACCTGAGTGATCCTAAAAATTCCACCAGGAAATTCCTGGAACTAATGCATAAGGTTAACAGACTGGCAGGTTACAAAATAAATGTGAAAAAAATTAGTGACCTTCATATACACCAAGGATGAAAAATGTGAAAAAGTCCTAAGAGAAACAATCCTGTTTACTATAACCCCCCAAAATGAAATATCCTTGGTATAAATATAACTAAAGAGGTGAGAGACCTTTATAATGAAAACTTTCAAACCCTAAAGAAAGAAATTAAATCAACATCATAAAAATGACCATCCTACCAAAAGCAATATACAGATTCAATGCGATACCAATCAAAATCCCTAAGGAATTCTTTAAAGAAATTGACCAAACAATCTCAAAATTCATATGGAAGCACAAAAGACCCAGGATAGCAAAAACAATCCTGAGTAACAAAAACACTGCTAGAGTTATCACCATACCAAACTTTATGTTACAAATCCATAGTAATAAAAACAGCCTGGTACTGGCTCCAAAATAGACATGTAGATCAATGGATAAGAGATGAAGATCTAGATACAAGCCCACACAATTACAGCCATTTGATCTTTGAGAAATGGGGCCAAAAACTTCAATGGCAAAAGAATAGCATCTTCAACAAATGGTGCTGTCAAAACTGGATATCTGCATGTGGAAGATTCAAACTGGAATTGAACTTGTCATTATGCACAAAAATTAATTCCAAAATGATAAAGAACATTAATATTAGGCCAGAGACTATAAAAACCCCTAGTGAAAGGATATGGAACTCTCTTGAGCTGATTGGGTTAGGCCAACATTTCCTAAATAAAAATCCAATAGCGCAGTCACTAGAACCAACACTCAACAAATGGGATCTTATGAAATTAAAGAGCTTCTGATCAACTGAAGAGATTGTAAACCAAGTAAAAAGGCAATTCACAGAATGGGAGAAAATCTTCACTAACCACATATGTGATAGAGCTCTATTATCCAGAGTGTGTAAAGAACTTAAAAAACTAAATAGCAAGTATAGAAATGACCCAATTAAAAAATGGGTCTCAGAACTCAAAAGAAACTTTTCCAGGGATGAAATTGAAATATGTAATAAATATCTTAAAAAATGCTCCACATCCTTAACCATCAGGGAAATGCAAATCAAACTTCCTTGAGATAACATCTCACCCTGGTTAGGATGTCAAAAATTCAGAATACAAATAAAACCAAATGCTGGAGAGGATGTGGAGAGAAGGGAGCTCTCCTATATTGCTGGTGGGAATGCAGGCTTGTACACTCTGGCAATCAGTATGGCAATTTCTAAAAGAGTTAAAGATTGAAATGCCATATGACCCTAATATAAATTCACTATGGTGACATGAGCACAGCCATATTCATTGTAGCAGTATTTACAATAACAAAGTTATGGAATCAACTCAAATGTCCAACAATTGACAAATGGATAAGGAATATGTGATACATTTATACAATAGAATACTCCTCAGGCATCAGAAAAGATTAATTAATGAAATTTGCTGCAAAATGGATGGAATTAGAAAAAATCATATTGAATGAAGTATCCCAGACACAGACATCATATATACTCCCTAATAGGTGGATCCTAGTTCCAAACCCACTTAATGACATATTCAGAGGTAAATCTCTGTAATACCTACTATAATCACAAAGGATTATAAACAGGAGGGAAGGGGAAGAAGAATCTCAAAAAAAAAAAAAGGAGATAGAGGAATCACAGTTCAGTAGAGAAAATAGTTCATTGTCAAGTATTGCATGTAAGCAGCAAGACATCTGGAGAAGCTCACTCTCACTTCCCTTCTTGGTCACTTGTCACTGAAGAAGTTTGATCTCACTAATGAGGGGGGGTACAGGCAGATAGATGGTAATCATCCTGCAAATGGGACACTGACTCCACCTCACCCCTGTGTCTTACTCTTCTTCTTCTATCTATCTTCGAGTCTCCTCTTACATTAAGATCTTTATTTATACAGATTTGTATCTTTGGTTAGGAGATGACTTTTGATACCAATCAGGATGAAGGCAAGGGCAGTGCAGGAAAAGCAAAAATGAAAACAACAACAAACAATAATTCAGAACACGAAAGACTCCACATTAATTACCTGGAACCAGACCAGCCAAATCTCTCCCTATCCTAAAGCTCAGGAGACCTTGCAGAAGAGGGGGCAGCAAGATTGTAAGAGCCCAAAGATGGGGAGAACCAACGATAAGGGAGAAACTGGATGCTAACCATCTTATTAAACAAAGTGGGCTTCCCCTTCAGTTGAATAAATGGATATACCCATCCCCAACATGTTTGTTGCCTGTGGTTTATCAATACTTTGTAGAATCCCATGGATTTCTCCTTGTTTACAGAGAATCCCCAGCTTATTCTTCTAGCTAAACCAAACACCACAGTGAGAGACACACTAATTTATTGTTCCACAAAAACACCAGGAAAAAACAGCTGTTTCCTGTACTTCCAACCTTAGTAGGGAAGCCAAGAAATTCAAAAGAGAAGCAAAACGAGGTAGAGGCAATATAGGATGATTCCTGAATTCCCCTTATTCCTCCACAAGGATACTCAATACCCTTTCACACACACACACATACATACACACACACACACACACACACACACACACACACACACACACATGCACACAAAAGCAAACAATATGATGGTAAATATTTGACTATTGGTAAGGGTATAAATAATTTTATCAGCTGTTTACTGATCGCATTTGTGTTGTTACCTTGAGTACTTAAAATCTTTATATGATATGTATTTTATTTATTTATGAGATTCATAAGACAGAGAGGGGATAGAGAGAAGTGAAGGAGATAGGGAAAAGAGAGAAAGAAGATACACACACACATGTCATGGAATACTGGTGGAGGTCAGAAAACAACATTCACAAGTCAGTTGTCTCCTTCCATCATGTCTGTTCCAGAGATGGAACTTATTTACCATGTGTGTGCGTGCGCGTGTGTGTGTGAAAGGGCACTGTGTATGCCTATGGAGGCCAATGGGTGACTTCTGCAATCATCCTGGATCATTTCTATTTCCTATTTGCTTTGCTCTGGGGTTTCCCAGGTTCTGCTTTTCAGGGCCAGAAATATAGGCTACTGCCATTTCCACCTGACGTTTTTTATGCATGATCTGAGATTTGAATTCAGGACCTTCTTGCAAGGCAGAGGCTTAACCTCTGAGCCATCTCTCCAGCCCAATGATTGTTTATAAAATAAAGTTCTTTGTAAGATTTTACATTTAATTATGTTAATATGAATATTTTTTCTCTTTACTAAATTTGTTCTATATTATTCTATTTCATTTTTATTAATACGTTGAATGGAACCTAGACTAGTCTACTTTTTAATTTTAGCTGTTTTATATGCACTACCTCTATTTTTATTGAAAAAACTTTTTAATATTCATTCATTTCAGAGAGAGAGAGAGAGAGAATGAGGAGAAAAGACACCATACGAAGTTCTTTTTTTTTTTAATTTATTCAATTGAGCATGTGTGTGCGGGCATGCGTGTGTGTGCGTGTGTGTGTGTGTGTGTGTGTGTAGAACCACAGAGGAATTCGGGAACCACCATGGGCGCCTCCACCTCCTCCTTGTTTACTCTGCCCAGGGATTCACAGGCTCCGCCCTACCAGGACCAGAAACACAGGCCGCCCCCACTTCCGCCTGGCGTCTATACGTGGGGTCTAGGATCTGAACTCAGGACCTTCCGCCTGCAAGGCAGAGGCTTAACCCCTGAGCCACCTCTCCAGCCCCCCATATGAAGTTCTTGAAGTCTAGTGTCTCCTAATAAGTGACTCCATGGATCAAGGATCAAAGTCAGATCACTAGTCTGGACACACACACTTTTAGTCATTGAGCCATCTCAACAGCCAATTTTAACAAATGCTTAATGTCCAAAATATCTATTTTATTCTTTCTTATAACAATAATATTCTTTTGTGTCTTTGGCTACCCAAATTTTAATAACACTAAGTTTCTCATAGTTTCTTTTATTCCATTTTCTTTTATTTTTTCTATTGCTCTATTTTATCAAATGTTATTTGTACTTGACTTGATAATTCACATGGTTTAAGTTTGTTCACATAATTGGTAATTGTCAGCTTTATTTTAAAAAATGAAACAGCTAACAGCAGTTTTGTGATAGCTCCCAGTGCTCACCAGGAGCAGAACAAAACAGACAATGGTAGGATGTGATTCAAACTGTTCCTAAGGAGAGTCATCAAAGAACTTCCAAATCTCTTGATCATGTGGATGAGAAGAAGGATTGTAGTTGCTTTCAATGTATAAAATGTATTTTTCCAGTGAAGTCACCTTACCCCATGTTCCATTTGCCATCCAGCAGGAATACTTTGCCCTACCTCAAGAAGAATTCTCAAATTCCTTTCTCTCTTGTTCTTGTTTCTCAACTACCTATTCATATTAAATATTATTCTTTAAGGATTTCATAATAATTTCAGTTTTCTGTGGCCTTCTTTATAGCTTTTCATATGAATAGACTTACTTAATGAATAAATTTATATCCTTAAATTGGTTTTTAGAGAAAAAGAATATTTCTCATATTGGTGCACTCTTCCTTCTACAACATTTTTGTTGAACATTACTATGCAATCATTTAATGTACAATACTGAATGTATTCTTGAGGTACAAACTGAGAAATAGTAATCCAGTTCCATCACCATTCTAAAGCACATTTTACCTAAGGATGCATTTTCTGCATAGACATGAGCAGACGGGAAGTTGTTGTACAGATGATGCACAGTGGAGGTTTTAGTGTCTCTTGAATCGATTTCTTACTTTAAATTATAAATTAACTTTTCTGAATGAAACGACAGATGATGGATTTTGTTTCATCAATCTCTAGTCTAGAGAAGCATGATAATATGTCTGGTACACAGATTTGTCTGTAAACATTTGAAGTTAAAACTCCCAGTGTGTAGCAGCAAATATCTTGAATTGGCAATCAAGTTACCCAAATGTGAATGTCAGCTCTGCTACTTACTGGTTACATCATCCTATTGGAAATAGCACAATGTTCTTCAAAAGATATCACTGTGGAAGTTTGACCAAAGAAATCAGAAAGAAAATGCCACTGAAGACCCCTTTGATAGAGAAAACCCACAAATTACTTTGTTTCAAAGAAAAGAGTGTTATCATGTTTAACAACATTAACTTATGACTTCTCAAGTCACTCAGGACATACATGCCTGAGCTTTTAGTAGTGTCAGGTCACATATGTGATACACCTACTGATGCAATGAACAAGAGATTTTAAAGCATCTCATGTTATTTATTTCTTCATATAAGACTTTGGAGAAAGACAATGGATCACCCCTGTTATGTGTTCAAGAGATAATCAAAATATCTCCATATATGTAGTAATGAATGAAATTTCAGCACTCATAGCTTTATAAGATATACACTAAAGACTAAAAAATTGCATATTATATAGATAGTTCACGCATTTAGCAGAGTTCAACATTTTTTGCATCATTGCAAGTTATATTTTTTGAGATTTCACCACTCAAATCCTTACAGTAGGAATAATAAAATCTAATAATATAAAAATGTGAGAAATAAAAAATATGAATTGCTTAAACTGTTGGTTTTCCACCACTAATATTTGCATATCACAGCTAGTGTTTTGTTTTTTAGCAGATGCTTCTTGGATACAAAATGTTTTTACTGTATTCAGTAAGAGGTAGTTATATTGGTAGATTTTTCTGTTGCTATGGTGGGGCTACTTTTGAGCAGTTGAACAGTGGAAATTTGAATATGAAGGCACATTGCCTACTTCATCCGTTTAGGGTTATGACTGACTATAGCCCCCATGGGAGAAATTACTTATAGTTCTTTGTAGGGAAAATAGCACTCCAAGCAAGATGTAACTATAAATGATTATTTTCCAACAACCTCAAACTTTCCCCTTTAAAAACAAATCTCTCACTTATTTCCAAATACATGTTGCAAGGAAGAGAAAAGGCCATTGCTTCCTTAGCTCTTTTCTACTCAGCTCATTATCTGTTGCAAATTTATAACATGGTGGTAAAAGATACTGTTCTGAATACAGGTAAGTGATGTGCCTAGTTAGCATGTCACATTTTAGGCCACATTCTCAGAAAATTATACACAAAAGAAAAATATTGATAAGAAAATTAGAGAAAACTTACTGGAATTCATTTATTGGAACACAAGAGCTATTTTAATCATAGTAGTATATATTTGTCTTGTCCTTTATATAAAAGGCTTTAAATTAAAGCCTTTTCCTGAGAGGTTACCCAAGGAATTCTGATTATTTTTATAATGTAGAACTATAATGGAATTACTTAAACCATTTAATTACTATCATAAAATTAACTAGATGTCTATGAAATCACAGTTTCTACTTTTTAAAAAATATCTATCAAGGCACATTTTAAATAACTGCATCAGCCACTTTGAAGAGGAGCACAACAGACCCTTGGAGGAGTTGAGTAAAACATTTCAAGAAACAAAAATAGGCATAAAGCAGTTAAAACAGACTCAAGCAGAGTTTAAAACTGAACTAAAAGACGTTATCTTCAACCCAGAATTCAACAGAGGGTCTATCAGCAGAACTAATGAAGCAGCAAATAGAATTTCAGACCTTGAAGACAAAGTGGGAGTATTAACCAGCTCAATGGAAGAGGTTGTTAAAGCCAAAAAAATACTTGAGAGGAATACTCAAGAGTTATAGGACACCCTGAAGAAGCCTAACATGCGTATTCATGGAATACCAGAGCAAGAATCCCCAAATACCACACCTGAGGAAAATTTTCAAACTAACCAGGCCTTCAAAAAATGCTAGAAATGATACTTAAGCTTGAAGAAAAAAACAAGTATATCCAGGAGGACCGAAGGGAAGCATAATACCACAAAAACCTAAAAGCAAAACAAAACACTTACAAAAGCCACTAAACATAATAATTGTCCTGAATTAAAAATAATTTCTTCATTATAACATTAAATGTTAATGGAATTAACTCACCAATCAAGAGACACAGATTACAAACAGATTAAAAATCACAATCCATCAATCTGCTGCCTGCAGGAAACCCATTTCACCACAAAATATAGGCACATCCTAAAAATAAAAGGCTGGTCCAAAATTGTTCAGGCTAATGGAACCAGGAAACAGGCAGAAGTAGCCATTATGCTATCGGACAAAGTGGACTTCAAACCAAAAAAAGTCATAAGAGACACAGATGGATACTACATTTTAGTCACAGGTACAATTCACCAGGAAGACATCACAATACTGAACATACATGCACCTATTACAGGCCCCCCTACATTCATTAAGCAAACCCCACAACATCTAAAGCAAGAAATCAACCCCCAAATGATAATTCTTGGGGATTTCAACACTGCCCTCTCAACATGGGATAGATCAACAGATCAAAAACTTAACAGAGACACTTCGAAACTTCATCAAACCCTTACTGAAATGGATCTTACAGATCTTTATCGAACTTTTTATCCACCCACCAAAGAATACACATTTTTCTCAGCAGCACACAGAACTTTCTCCAAAATAGATCACATATTGGACCACAAAGTGAATCTCCTCATATACAGGAAAGTTGAAATTCTAGCCTGTACCCTATCAGACCACCACGGACTAAAGCTTGACATTCACAATACAACAAACAACAGAAAATACACTAACTCCTGGAAACTTAACACTATGATGCTGAAGGTGAATTGGATTCAGGAAGAAATTAAAAAGGAAATTCAAGATTTCCTGAAAGCGAATGATAATGAAAATATAACTTACCAAAATCTCTGGGACACAATGAAAGTTGTCCTAAGAGGTAAGTTCATAGCTCTTAATGCCTACATCAAAAAAATGGAAACATCAGAAATAAATAACTTAACAATGGAGTTTAAAGCTTTAGAGACACTAGAGCAATCTGATCCCAAAGGCAGTAGAAGGGAGGAGATAGCAAAATAAGGGGAGAAACATCCGATATTGAGATTAGGAAAACAATAGAAAAAATCAACCAGACTAAAAGCTGGTTCTTTAAAAAAATAAATAAGATTGATGCACCTCTAGCTAAATTAACCAAAAGCAAGACAGCGAAAACCTAAATTAACAAAATCAGAAATGAAAATGGTGTTATCACTACTGATACCCAAGAAATACAGAGTATTATAACATCATATTTCAAACACTTATACTCTGTGAAATTTGACAACACAAAAGAAATGGATGAATTCCTAAGTAAACACAAAATACCTAAATTGAATCAGGAAGTTGTGAGTTATTTAAATAGGCCTATAACATATGAGGAAATCGATGAAGTAATCTCAAATCTTCCCACTGAAAAATGTTCTGGATCAGATGGATTCAGCACAGAATTCTACCAGACATTTAAGGAGCTAATAACACCAATACTCCTTAAACTGTTCCATCAAATAGCAAAGGAAGGAACACTACCAGGCTCTTTCTATGAAGCTAATATCATCTTAATCCCAAAACCTAATAAAGATACACTTAAAGAAGAAAACTATAGGCCAATCTCTTTGATGAACAAAGATGCAAAGATTCTCAACAACGTTTTAGCAAATCAGATTTTAAAACATATCAAAAAGATCATTCACGGGGATAAAGTAGGCTTTATCCTGGCACACAAGGCACATTTTGCAGCATTCTGATTACAATTATACAGATCCATAAATTATATCTTTCATACCTAAATGTGAATGTATTTAGGACTCCAAACTCATCTGATAGCTTGATCGGATGTTGCCTGTTCCTTTTTGCCATAGAATTGTCTCAGAACATGCACTTCATAAATAATGCAATTAAATGAACTTGAGATTGGTGTCAAAGGATGAAGTAATCCTTTCCTTACAATACAAGTTAGGTAAGACTTTACATATAAGAATGCTGAATAGGAATTGGGTATCATAATGCATGCATGTGATCCCATCACTTGGGTTGATAAGACTAAAGGGTTATATATTCCACATCAGCCTGGGCTATCATAGTGAGAGTGACCAGTCTGGGCATCAGAGGCAGGGAGTGTCATGGGAAACCAAATGTGGCTTCAGTGATAGAGTGCATGGCTAGGATACAGTGAATTCTGGGTTCCATTGCTAGAACAGATAGTGAAAGAAGAAAGGAAACAGAATAGATGGAAGGCAGGCAAGTAGGAAGGCAGGCAGGCAGGCAGGAAGGCAGGCAGGAAGGAAGGAAGGAAGGAAGGAAGGAAGGAAGGAAGGAAGAAGGAAGAAGGAAGGAAGGAAGGAAGGAGGAAGGAAGGAAGGAAGGAAGGAAGGAAGGAAGGAAGGAAGGAAGGAAACAGAAAGGGGGTAAAGAGAGATGAAGGGAATAAAGGACAAATAGAGAGAAAGATAGAGAAAAGGAGGGAGAAAAGGAAAAAGGGAGGGAAGAAGGAAGAAAGGAAGGAAAGAAGAAAGAAGGAAGGAAGAAATTTAGGAAGGGAGGAAAAAAAGAGGAAGAACTATACTTTCAAATTAGTTTTCTAACACCTGTTAGTAAATACTAACAATAATCTTTAGAAAGAAGTGATTAGTCATATATAACATGTGTGCACTGAATTATAGAAGGCTAATGGGATAGAGATGCCAACAGAGAAAAGGCAGGGGAGGTTTTTGATGAAGATATATATGGAACCATTGAAATTTTGAGATTAAAATACTTAATTAAGTTCATAACTTGAAGAACAAAATGTGAAGAATGTGAAGAACATCATGCTTTTGTTCCCAGCTGTCCTCATGAAGGGTTAGCACTTACATTATACCTACCTCTGAGTGAAGAAGGTGGGAGCATCCATGGTAAGCCAAACTCATATTTTGACATTTAAAAATAAAAAATAAGAGTATATTCAAAGGTAGATGTAATAAAATTAGGAAACTGCGGTGGGGGAGGGGTCAATCACCCATTTGTGATATGGTTACTTTCTATCTGCCAGACTATACACCCTCTCCTTCTGGTAAGATCATACCCCATCAGTTGTAAGTGCAGGAATGATAGTCTGTGAACTTAACCAGATGTCTTATTACTTACTTGCAGTCCTTGATGGTGGCCTATTTTCTCTGCTGTGACATGGTCCCCTCTTTCCTTGTTACTGGTATGTCCCTCTTTCCCCATCCCTACTGTTCATAATCTTTGTAATTACTGTAGGTATTACAGAGATTTACCTTTGAGTGTCTATAAGTGGGTTTGGTACTAGGAGCCACCTATTAGGGAGTACATACGGTGCTTAATTTTCTGTGTCTGGGATACTTCACTAAATATAATTGTTTCTAATACCATCCATTTCCTGGCAAGTTCCATTAATTCATCATTGTTGATGGCTGAGTAGTACTCCATTGTATAGATGTACCATATTTTCCTTATCCATGCATCAACTGTGATATCCAATACCCATCAGAATGAAGTGAAGGGCATTGCAGGAGCAGCAAAACTGAAAAAAATAAATCAACGAACCATAATCCAGAACATCAGAGACTCAATATCAACCACCTGGAACTAGGCCAGCCTAATCTCTCCCCATCCTGAAGCTCAGGGAAATTTGCAGAAGAGGGGGCAGTAAGATTGTGAGAGCACAAGGATGGGAGGAGTAACGATATGCAAGTTTCTCCACACAAGTTAGAGGCAAAGCAATCATAATTGGACTTTGCATGCCCTATGCAATGTTTAACACACTATTGACCCCACAAGGTCTAGCGTTTGCTAAAGGCACTAGGATCCTTGGAGGCAAGGGATTGACAGCCACAGTAATGTTTCTATGCTTAAAGGGAACACAGGAAATGGTTCTGGGAAATGCCACTCGGTCCTTGCACCTCATTGGAGAGGAGGACCCAGAGGAGAGTTTGGCATGCGCATTAAAGGATGCTGCGGGGATGGGAGGGGGAGAGATTGGGGGATCAGGAGGGAAGAAGGAGAGGAGGGGGGCACAGGGGTTGGGGGTTGGAGGGAGGGGGGACCAGTATACCTGTTAAGTTTGTATGAGTGGAAATAAAAATAAATAAAATAAAATAAAAATAATGTTCCATTAAAGTGCAACATAAATAAGGGTACAATACAAATGTCTAGCCAGACAACAAGGACAGCACTGAAAATTGCTGGGTTGGGATAGTGCTGGGCAAATTGGCTACAGGAAACCTGTTTGCAAAGAGATAGATAAAAATCCCATCTCTTCATCATCTTCCTTCTATCAGTTTACTTTGCTGATGATTCTGTGATTTTAATCACTACACATGAAGACCAGTATGTCTGATTTGGCAGCTCCAAAAGAAATATCTGCCAAGCATTACTGAATGAGGCCCAGGCAGTGACTCAAAAAGCCAGCTGTGGGACTCCATCATTAGGAAGCTTTCTGTCATGACTGCCTTGTGTAGACAGAGTATGTGGCAGGCAGGGAGAGTCATCAGGTGCTTGGGCTCCACAAGAGCTTAAGATGCTGAGAAAAGAGAATCCAAATGGTCAGAATAAAGTGAAGCAAGCAGGTGTGGCACTAAATTAGTCAGGAGTTAGCTTTGCACATGCAGAAATTTGAGCAGATTTTCTATGTATTATTAGGCAGGACTTGAAAAGCACAGAAACCAAATCATTCTAGGTAAGGCTCATAAGAGAATTCATTGATTAAAAGAACAGAAAAAAGTCAAGAAAGAAACTCACTTCAGATACAGCCAGAATGTTGACCCTGCTTCCTTTGCTGTATCAGTGTTCCCTCTCTTCCCATCTCTCCTTTTTCCTGATCTGACTCTGTTAATTCCTACTTTACACATATCTCTATCAAGTGACTAGTGATGTGGTATTTGGAAAATCTAAACAGACAAAGTTTACCTCTCAAAAAGTAAAGGATTGATGCCAAGAGACTTCCAGTACCTCCACAGAAACACAAGACCAGACTTGTATCAGTTATTCTACCAAGAAATTTGCAATCTTTGGCCTCAGTTAGCCAAAAATTAAGGATAAAATCTTTATAAGTGCTGTTAGAGGTTGTGTATATTTGTGTGTGTGTGTGTGTGTGTGTGTGTGTGTGTGTGTGAGAGAGAGAGAGAGAGAGAGAGAGAGAGAGAGAGAGAGAAGGAAGTTACAGAGTTCCCTACGGAAGTGAGTAGTACTCAAAAAAGAAATGAGGTATCTCTATAGGGAGTACTCCCAAAACAAATAAATATTTTTAAATGAGTCTAAGTAAAATATGCCAAAATTAATCATCACTAAAAGAACATTGTACTGATATGGGAATAAACATCTTCAGTACAGGTGGGGTAGCATATATTCCTTGAACCCTAGGCACATGTTAAATCAATACATATTCCAATTTGTACTAGTGGGTTTTATTTAATACTTAACAAATACCACAAGCAACTGATCAGAATTTCTTATTGTCTTTTGCTATAAACTTTGCTCTCAGATTTTATTTTTTTCCTAATCATACAAGCTTAACAGGTACACTGTCTTCTCCCTCCCTCCTCCCCTACCTTTGCACTCTCCCCCCTTTCTCTCTTCTTCACCCCCCTTCATACCGCCACTTCTAGTGACTCCCCCTTCCTTCCTCCCATCCCCTGGAGCATCCTTTTGTGTAAATGCCAAACCTCCTAATGTGTCCTCCACCCTAACAAGGGGTAAGGACTCAGTGGCATAGCACAGAGCCCCTTCTTGGGCTCCCCATTAGTATGGGAACTCTATTATGACTGTTAATCATCCCATCCTCTAAGGATCCTACTGCCTGGAGCTTTCTCCCCTGTGATCCATGCTAGACTTTGGGGAGTCATTGACATGACAGCCATTGTGTGGGTCAGACAACATCCAATTCTGACTGTTCCAGCCCTAAATTGTGTGGAGTATCTTGCATATTGTTGGTCCTCCCCATCTTTAGGCTTTTACAATCTTGCTGCCCCCTCTTCCTCAAGGTTCCCTGAACTTTAGGATGGAGAGAGATTTGGCTGGTCTGGTTCCAAGTGATTAATGTGGGTCTTTGGTGTTCTGAATCATGGTTTGTTGTTTTCACTTTTGCTTTTCCTGCACTGCCCTTGGCTTCATCCTGATTGGCATCAAAAGTCATCTCCTAACCAAAGATACAAAACTGTCTAAATGAAGATCTTAATATAAGAGGACATTCAAAGGTGAATAGAAGAATAAGAGTAGGACACAGGGGTGAGGTGGGGTCAGTGTTCCATTTACAGGATGATTACCATCTATCTGCCAGTTCCTACACATTCCCTGATTGATGAGATCAAACTCATTCAGCCACAAGTAATCATGAAGGGAAGTGAGAGTGAGCTTCACCAGATGTCTTGCTACTTACATGCAGTACTTGACAATGACCTATTTTTCTCTACTGAACTGTGATTCCCCTATCTCCTTTTTTTTTTTCCCTGAGGCCCTCCTTCCCCTTCCCTCCTGTTTATAATCCTTGGTGATTACAGTAGGTATTATAGAGATTTACCTCTGAATATGTCATTAAGTGGGTTTGGAACTAGAATCTGCCTATTTGGGAGTACATAAAATATCTAGCTTTCTGTGTCTGGGATACTTCACTCAATATGATTTTTTCTAATTTCATCCATTTTGCAGCAAATTTCATTAATTCATCTTTTCTGATGGCTGAGTAGTATTCCATTGCATAAATATACTACAGTTTCATTATCCATTCATCAACTGTTGGGCATTTGGGTTGTTTCCATGACTTTTCTATTGTAAATAGTGCTGCTATGAACATGGTTGTGCTCATTCACCAGAGTGAATTTCTGCCTTATGGGGGATTATTCCCAGTAGTGGTATATCAGGGTTATTTGGCATTTCAATCTTCAACTTCTTTTTAGAAATTGCCATATTGACTGCCAGACTGGTTGTATAAGCCAGCATTCCCACAGCAATGTATAGGAGTTCCTTTCTTTTCACATCCTTTCCAGCATTTGGTGTTTGTATTGTGAATTTTTGCCATCCTGACCAGGGTGAGATGTTATCTCAGGGAAGTTTTTATTTGCATTTCCCTGATAACTAAGGATATGGAGCATTCTTTTACTTATTTATTTATTATTTATTTCCACTCATACAAACTTAACAGGTACATGGGTCCCCTCCCTCCCTCCAACCCCTTGCCCCCTCCTCCCCATTCCCTACCTCCTCATCCCCCAGTGTCTCCCCCTCCCATCCCTGGAGCATCCTTTAATGTGCATGCCAAAGTCTTCTCTGGGTCCTCCTCTCCAATGAGGTGCAAAGACCCAGTGGCATTTCCCAAAACCCTTTCCTGTGTTCCTGTTAAGGATAGGAACACTACTGTGGCTGTCAATCCCCTGCCTCCAAGGATCCTAGTGCCTTTAGGAAATGCTAGACTTTGTGGGGGTCAATAGTGTGTTGCAAAATCCAATTGTGATTGCTTCGCCCCTAACTTGTGTGGAGTATCTTGGATATCATTACTCCTCCCATCCTTGTGCTCTTACAATCTTACCGCCCCCTCTTCTGCAAATTTCCCTGAGCTTCAGGATGGGGAGAGATTAGGTTGGCCTAGTTCCAGGTGGTTGATATAGAGTCTCTGATGTTCTGGATTATTGTTTGTGGATTTTTATTTTCAGTTTTGCTGCTCCTGCAATGCCCTTCACTCCATCCTGATGGGTATTGGATGTCACCCCCTGGCCAGAGATAAAAAGCTGTTAAACTAGAGTCTTGTTATAAGACATGTTCAAAGGTTGATGTAATAAAAGTAGGAAACCGTGATGAGGGAGGGGTCAATCACCCATCTGAAAAATGGTTACTTTCTATCTGCCAGACTATATGCCCTCCCCTTTTGGTAAGATCATACTCCATCAGTTGTAAATGATCAGGAAGTATAGTCTGTGAACTTAACCAGATGTCTCATTACTTACTTGCAGTCCTTTGATGATGGCCTATTTTCTCTGCTGTAACATGGTCCCCTCTCTCCTTGTTTCTGGTGGGGCTGTCCTTCCCCATCCCTCCTGTTCACAATCCTTGCAATTACTGTAGGTATTTCCCTAAGTGTCTCTAAGTGGGTTTGGTACTAGGATCCACCTATTAGGGAGTACATACAGCGTTTAATTTTCTGTGTTTGGGATACTTCACTCAATATAATTGTTTCTAATTCCATCCATTTCCCAGCAAATTCCATTAATTCATCATTTTGGATGGCTGAGTAGTACTCCATTATATAGATGTACCACATTTTCCTTATCCACTCGTCAACTGTTGGACATTTGGGTTGAGTCCATGACTTTGCTATTATAAACAGTGCTGCTATGAACATGGTCATGCTTGTGCTATCGAGGTGAATTTTTGCTATATGGGGGGTTATTCCCATAAGTGGAATAGCAGGGTCATATGACATTTCAATTTTTAATTTCTTTCAGAATCCCCAGACGGCTCACCAGAGTCGCTGTATGAGCCTGCATTCCCACCAGCAATGTAGGAGAGTTCCCCTCTCAATATGGAGCATTTTTAAAGATAATTGTTAGACATTTCATTTGCATCCATAGAAAACTTTCTTTTGAGTTCTGACACCCATTTTTTAATTGGGCCATTTATCTCCTTGGTGTTTAGTTTTTTAAGTATTTGTATACTCTGGATAATAGATCTCTATCAGATATGTGGTTAGTGAAGATTTTCTCCCATCCTGTGGGTTGTTTCTTGCTCGGTTTACAATGTCTTTAGCTGATCAGAAGCTCTTTAGTTTCATAAGATCCCATTTGTTGAGTGTTGGGGTACTGTGCTATTGGATTTCTGTTTGGGAACTACTGGCTTCAACCAAACAGCTTGAGGGAGTTTCCTATCCTTTAAACTAGGATTTATAGTTTCTGGCCTAATATTAAGGTCCTTTATCCATTTGGAATAAATTTTTTTGCATGGTGACAAGTATAGGTCATGCAGATATCCAGTTTTGACAGCACTGTTTTTTGAAGATGCTATTCTTTTTCCATTGAATTTTTTGGGCCCCATTTGTCAAAGATCAAATGTCTGTAATTGTGTGAGCTTATATCTGGGTCTTCAACCCTTATCCATTATGTACATCTGACTCAGCAATTTAAGTAACTAAATCACTCTGAAGACTTTATTGTCTTTAGCAAGGCTTGCGCTACTAGCCTCAACAAAATATCTGTGACACCGTTCTCATTTGTTTTTTCTCTTTCTTTGTTACCTTCAGCACTCCCTTTTGTGATCCACAGGTTGCTGCTGGCCACTCACTGGATTTATCTTTTCTTACTAGTGATAGCACAGAAATGCATTTTATGTACTAAGTACAAGATCTAAAGTTGGACTGATCATATTTTTTTCTGTTTCAACAAACCACAGAAATCAGGAGAAAGATTGTCTCAGTCATTTTAAGTGCAAGCCATTTGTATTAGCATGAATGCAATGATTATTTGAAGGTGATTAAGAATCAAAATAAATACCTGACAACTATTACAAAGAGAAGAGGGAGTATAAAGTAAAGGGAAGGCACAGTATTTAGTCTCAATAAAACTTTCTTGGTGGCTATGGAGATGACATATTGGTTAAAACCCTTGCCTCAGAAGCAAAAGGACCTGAGTTTGGATCTCTAGATCCCATGTAAAATTGGGATGTGGTGACTTGCCTATAATTCTAGCCCTGGAAGGTAAAGAATGAGAATCTCCAAAATAAACTAACTACCCAGACTAGCCTTAAGGGCATGCTCTATATTCATTTAGAGACCCAGGCTCCCAACAATAATGTGAAAGAAAAATTGAGTATAATTCCCAATATCATCCTGTGTATCACAGGTACACATCTCGAATGCTCTAATATACATATATTTATACACACGTGCATTCCTCCATCCACATGCAACCACATAAAGTCACGTGCAAGCATTCCCTGTTGGCATATACATGAAAGTGAAAACTGCATGGATCTCAGAGTCATCAAAATAATTGTTAGTTGTCTCACTAACAAAATGTAAAAAATACCATGCAAGCCCTATATTTTGAGTCTGTCATCTCTGAGAACAGAAAAGAGATTTGGAAAAGTAAAAGGACAACCAAGGCTACAATTAATGCTACTTCAAATTCAAATTTGGTCAGTGTCTTTGAATTTCCTTTTCCTCTTCATGAAAGTATCCAGCACTGTTCAATTGTTCCTACATAAGATTTGTGAAACTGTAAAATACTTTCATCACTGGAAATCCACCTGATAGAGTATCTTTTTTCTCTATTTTATGTCTTTTGAGAGCACTCTGTCTGATGGTTTCTCTTGCCTCACTACATCATTTTTTCATCACCCTTTTATGCCCTGAATGAAGGATGCCCAAAGGACAAAGCTCTCAGTAGCTTCTAATGGAAATGATTAGTTCTATATGGAATGTTACATTATTTTTGCATATGTTGCTTAATGTTTTGCCAAAATTCCATAGGCTCTGGCAGATCAAGTAAAACATAATTTGTGATGGTATTTACTTTTTCATGAAGGAATGTGAGGATAATTTAAAAACTTTATAGTGCTTTAAAGAAATGTTCTCAAAGAGGGAAATGTAAACTAAAATATAAATATGAAGAGGAAATATTCAACAAGGTTGCAAAGTAAGTTTGCCTAAATATTTTCAAGAAAAGAAAACAAAAAATTTAAAATAAGGTTTTGTAATGTGTTCTCTGACATTAAACCACTGTCACATGATACCATATTCTTAATTGAACACCCTGGGATGCCATCTACTCTTCTAAATTACACTAACATTATAAAATTAGAAGAATTGAAATAAATGTAAGTTAATGAAATTTATCAACATAAAAATAAACTTTACGTAGTTGAGATTCATCCCACAAATAAAATAGAGCTTAAAATATATAAATAATAATAAGACTCCAGTTTAACAGCTTTCTATCTCTGGCCAGGGGGTGACATACAGTGCCCATCACGATGTAGTGAAGGGCATTACAGGAGCAACAAAACTGCAAAAGAAAATCAATGAACCACTATCCAGAACTTCATAAACTCTATATCAACCACCTAGAACTAGGCCAGACTAATCTCTCCCCATCCTGAAGCTCAGGGACATTTGCGGAAGAGGGGGCGGTAAGAGTGTAAGAGCAAAAGGATGGGACGAGCAATGATTTGCAAGATACTCCACACAAGTTAGGGCCGAAGCAATCATAATTGGATATTGCATGCCCGGCACAATGTCCAACACACTATTGACCCCACAAAGTCTAGCATCTGCTAAAGGCACCAAGATCCTTGGAGGCAAGGGATCGACAGCCACAGTAGTGTTCCTATGCTTAAGCGGAACACAGGAAAGGGTTCAGGGAAATGCCACTGGGTCCTTGTACATCATCGGAGAGGAGGGCCCAGAGAAGAGTCAGGCATGCACAAGAAAGGACTCTGGGAATTGGGGCGGGAGGCACGGGGGGATGGGGCGGGAGAGGTGAGGGGAGGGAGAGCAGGGGGTTCGGGGGGAGGAGGAGGGAGGGATGGAACTGGTGTACCTATTAAGTTTGTATGAGCTGAAATAATAATAAAAAAATGTATTAATAAAAAAATAAAAAAGGAAAAAAAATAAAATAAAATATATAAATGTCAATAAATGCATAACATTAGCAAATTAATAAGGAAAACTCATATAATCTGGTTCTATGGATGATTTTGATGAACATCCATTTACACTTTCCTCAAATTTAGCTGGATTATTACTCAGCGGCTAAAGCCTTTGCCTCATAAGCAAAGAGAACTGAATTTGGATTCCCAGATCCCATGTAGAATATTGGGCTGAAAGGCATAAATAGCCGGCAGTTCCAATCTTAAAAAGTAGAGCTTAGAAAAATCCTAGAGCAAAGCAATATGGAAGTCTCACGCACTCAAGTTCCTTCCCCCCCCACACACATGCATATAAAAAAAAAACTTCTCACAAATTATCAATAGAAAATAAATGCATCAACCCATAAAGGAAATAATAACAATGAAAATTTTGGAGCCACTTGATTGCCCTCCAGAAATTTATGATAAGATTTTACTTACTACTGCAAACATGATGCATGCTCATTACAGGATACAGAACGAACAACTGGTACTAGTATGGAAACTTTTTTCTTGCTTAACAGTTGTTATAACACTAGAAAGTACTATGCAAGTTTCTGAGGGGAGAAAATCAATCAGCAGTGTCATTAATTTTTGAAAGTTGAAAGGTACAATAATAATCACCCTGGCAAGAGGAGATAATCTGCAATAATGATATGAAAGGTATTGGAAACAACCAATAGCATTTTGACTGGATTAAGGCCCATCGTTCAGCAGTGCTCAGATTCCTGGTATTGTAAACCAGAACATAACCTATGAAAGGGGCGGGAATAAAAGAAGACAGGAGGCAAATTATTAAGGTTTAAACTATGAAAACGCTGTGTTAAACTACTTTTTAAGTTATTGGCCATTTTACCCTTAAAATGGACAAATACTGAGCACTCAAACAGGATGCTTCCTTCCTCAATGGAAGTGTTCTACTAAAAAAAAAATCATGGACAGAAAAAGGCAGAAATTATAAGATGGAAAACAACTTGACCCTAAATAGGACCTCCAAACTGCTTACCCACACCAAGGATCGATCAATATTGTGTAAGAAGGAACAGTAAAAATTTGAGAGTCTGAAGGGTGGAAAGAGTATAGCAAAGAGGCCTGCGGAGGCAATCCACTTGCCCCACAGCTACAGAACCAACCAGCTGTGTCAGGTAAGAGCCAAAACAAGCCAAGAGAGGGACTGTCTACCCACCCACGAGCTCCTCCTCTCTCCTACCTCACAGCCAGGACAGCCATATCGTACAATCAGTAGGTTACATCCAAATCAAGAGAAACTTTCCTAACAATAGACAAAGTCAGACAACCTCATCTGATACAGGAGAGCCAAAAACAACTACGAAAGAAAGCAGTCAAAGTCTTAAAAAAATAACAAAGTCACATCATTAAACCAAAAAATATACTAAATACTAGGAAATATGTCTCCTACAAGAACCCATAAGATTCCAATCAGAAAAACCTCATGTATATCATTTAGGAAAGTTATACTGAGGATGATGTCTTCCAAAAAAATGCTACTGCTATGATGAACAAGATTTGAGAAAGCAACAAAAGGAGTGTTATGAACAACAAAAGGAACATGAAGAACTCAGAGAAGAAATGAATAAGCATATGAACTTACATGAAAAAGAAAATAATAAAATATTACTTAAGATGAAAAAAGAAACAGAAGAAATATGAATAAGTTGTTCAAATGGAAATTCAGCTGGAAGTCAAGCTAAACTAATTGAAAATGAACACCCAACAGAATCTCACACAAAGAATGGATGAACAGAATTGTTCAATTAAAGAAACTGAAAACCCTAAAGAAAATATGAAAGGAATATTCAAGAACTATGGGATACCATGAAAAAATCAAACCTCTCTCTTCATGGAATTCAAAACAAGAAACCCAAGAAAGACTCCAGCTCAGATACTTCAGTCAATCATAAATTAGAACTGGTCACAACTAAGAAAAGAGCATCACAATAAAGTACAATATGCATATCATACACCATCCAGATATGACTAAAATAGGGGCACAACAAGGCAAATAGTAGCGTCATTTCATATAGCAGGACAAAGAGAACCTTCTGAGAGCCATGAAAGAGAAAAATCAAATCACGTCTAAAGGCAAACATATTAGAATAGCAGTTGACTTTTAAATGAAAACAGTAAAAGCCAGAGAAATCATGAAAGAACGCAAATATCATCTTAGGCTGCCATATTCAACAAACTATCAGTTATATTTGAAGAAGAAAGAAAAATATTTCCTGACAAAAATAAACCAAAATCCTTCTTATCTACCAAGCCAGGCCTGCAGAAAATACTAGAAACAATTCTCAGGACAGATAAAATTGATAAACACACTCAAGAGGCTGAAAGGGAAAAATAATGCCTATGCAATTACCAGGCAGAGAACTACCAAGACAAAAAAATAATAAATTAAAAAATGAAAGGAATCAACAAAAACTTCTCAATTGCAACTTTAAAATTCAATGGGCTCGACTCCCCAATCAAGAGACATTGACTGACAACATGGATTAAAAGCCACACCCATCAATATGCTGCTGCCAAGAAATGTACTTCACACTGAAATGTAGGCACAATCTCAGGGTCAAATGATAGTCCAAGATACTCTAAGCAAATTCAACTAGGGAACAGGCACGAGTAGTCATCCTAATATCTGGCAAATAGACTTCAAATAAAAACAAATCATAAGAGATACAGAATAATACTACATATTTGCCAAAGGAACAATAAATACATAAGAAGAATTCACAATTCTAAACATATGTGCTTCAAACATGGCCTCACCCACATTCATTAAATAAACACTGCAACACATAAAACAACAAATTACCCAAACACAATAGGATAGGATTTCAACACTTCATGCTCACTGACAGATTGGTTAACCAGCCAAAAACTAAACAGAGCCAAATGGACCATTCTAACACCAAAGAATATACATTCTTTTCAGCATCCCATGGAATAGTTTACATACTAGGCCACAAAGCAATTCTCCGCAAATATATGAAAATCAAAATCATCACCTGTATTCTATTTGACCACTACAGTAATAAGGATGGATATTAATAATGAAACAAACAACAGAAAGTACACAAATTCTTGAAAGCTTAACATATTCTACTGAAATGGATCAGACAGAAGTAAAAACAAAAATTCAAAAATTCTTAGAACTCAATGATAATGGAAATACATCATATCAAAACTTCTAGGATACAATGAGGCAATCCTAAGAGAAAAATTCACAGTACTCAACACCTACATCAAAAAAATGGAAACATCCAAATGAACAACCTAATAATGCAGCATAAAGCTTTAGAAAATCAAGAACAAACCAACTCCAAAAGACATAGACATGCAGAGATTAGCAGGATGAGAGGAGAAATAACAGAAATTGAGACAAATAAAGCAATTCAAAGAGTCAATCAAACAAAAAAAAGCTGGTTCTTCAAATAATAAGAATCACAAATTATTACACAAATACACCAAAATCAAAGGAAGGAAAACCCGTTAATATAATTAGATATGAAAATAGAGCTATCACAACAGATTTTGAGTAATTCAGAAAATCATAAGATCATTGTCATAGTTAAGCACAGGTGTCAACTTGACTGTTGAGGATTTGAGCTCTGGCACATTTGTAGAGAATCAGTGGTTGAGTTAAGCCCAGAGCAAACCTGAAGAAGATTGTGTAGCTAATGGGGAAGGCCCAGCCCATGGTGAGTGGGACTAGGCCCTGGAATAAAAGACAGAGAGCTGGTTGAGAGAGTTGGCATCCTTCTGTTCACTTGGTCAGACTGCTGGTCTGGCAAGTAAGGATTGTCCACCTCTCAGCTGTTATGCAGTGATGGTGTGGCCAGTTCCCTCAGCCCTGGTGTTGGTGTGTGCTCCTCCATCAAACTGGACTGAGAACTGTAACCAGGAATTGTAAGAGAATAAACCCTTGTTCCCTTAAGCTATTTGATGGTCATTTATTAGCAATGTTGCCGGCAGACTGCACAGTCATACACTTCAAAAATTTTTATACCACAATATTTGACAATCACAAAGAAATGATGAATTTCTTTTTTTAATTTTTTTATTATTATTATTTATTCAATTGTGCGCATGTGCATGTGCGTGTGTATGTGCGCGCGCATGTGTGTATGTCTGTGTGTGTGTGTGTCTGTGTATGTGTAGAACCACGGACGAATTCGCGAACCACCATGGACGCCTCCACCTCCTTCTGCCCCGGGATTCACAGGCTCCGCCCTACCAGGACCAGAAGCGCAGGCCGCCCCCGCTTCCGCCCGGCATCTATACGTGGGATCTGGGATCCGAACTCAGGACCTTCCGCCTGCAAGGCGGAGGCTTAACCCCTGAGCCACCTCTCCACCCCCCGAAATGATGAATTTCTAAACACACATTACAAACCAAATTTAAGTCATAATGAACTGAAATATTTGAATAGTTCTATGACAAGGGATAAGTTGAAGCAGTAATAATAAATCTCCCTACCAAGAAAAGCCCAGGATCAAATGGATTCAGTGCAAAATTCTACAAGATATTTAAGGAAAAATTAATACCAATGTTCCTTAAACTATTCCACAAAATAGAAGAGGAAGAGACACTTCCAAGCTCCTTCTATGAAGCCAAAATTATACAGATCCCAAAAACCAAATAAAGACATGTCAAAAGAAGAAAACCATAGGTCAATCTCATTAAAACAAAGATGCAAAAATTCTCAACAAAATTCTGGCAAACTAGATTCAAAAACGTATAAAAAATAATGTGACCAATTGAATCTATTCTAAAAATATAATGTTGTATATAGAAATATATACATATATATCACCATATAAAAAAGTACAAAGACAAAAACCACGATTCAACTGATGCTGCAAAAGCTTTTGACAAAATCTAACACCTCTTTATAATAAATAATCTGGAGAAATAGGATTTACTGGAGAAAATAGGGTTGGAAGGGTTTAATATATTTATCAATATATTAAAGTCCATATACAATGAGTCTAGGGCAAAAATCATCCTAAATGGTTAAAAACTGGAAGCATGCTAGACAAGGCTGTCCATTCTCACCACTTTTATTGTATTTGAAGATTAAGCAAAAGCCATGAGATGAGAGGGAGATTAAAAAAAGATACAACTTAGAAAAGAAGAAATCAGGGGCTGGAGAGGTGGCTCAGGGGTTAAGCCTCTGCCTTGCAGGCGGAAAGTCCTGAGTTTGGATTCTGGACCCCACGTATAGACGCCAGGTGGAAGGTGGGGCAGCCTGCGTTTCTGGTCCTGGTAGGGCAGAGCCTGTGAATCCCCGGGCAGAGTAAACAAGGAGGAGGCGGAAGCGGTCCATGGTGGTTCCCGAATTTGTCGGTGGTTCTACACACACACACACACACACACACACACACACACACACACACACACGTGTACTTCTATACACACACATACACACACAATTGAATAAATAATAATAAAAAAAATTTAAAAAAGAAAAGAAGAAATCAAATTATCCCTTTTCACAGATGACATGATCCTGTGCCTCAAAATACCTTAAGATTCTGCCAGGCAACAATTGGAACTAATAAATAAGTTCACTAGAGTGGCAAGACACAAAATTAACATTCAAAGATTGGTGGCGTTCCTGTACACCTAGGATAGACATAGTGAGAAAGACCCAAGCGAAACAATGCCATTTACCAATAATCTTTAAAAATGAAGCATGTTGAAACAAACCTAACCAACAGTGTGAAAGATCTATACAATGAAAACTTTAAAACCCCAAAAAAGAGATTACAGAAGATACCAGAAGGTGGAAAGGCTTCCCATGTCTTCCCATGCTCCTGAATTCACAGAATTAACATTGTTAAAATGACCATTCTACCAACGGCATTATACAAATTCAATGTAATATCAATCAAAATTCCAACTGAACTCTTCACTGAAGTTATTAAAACAAACTCAGATTTCATATAAAAGACACAGACTAGTAAAAACTATCCTGAGTAATAAAAACTCTTCTGGAGGTATCACCTTACCAGACTTTAAACTTTACTATAAATTCATAGTAGTAGAATCAGCATGGTATGGTACCCTCTCAAAATAAAAGATAAAGAACACTGGACTAGAATTGAAGATCCAAATATAAGCACACTCATCTACAGTCAACTGATCTTTGATATAGGTATAAAAAATCCATTAGAACAAACAAAGCATCTTCAATCAAGTGCTAATGAATTAAAGACCTCCGTGTTAAACTAGAAACTATAAAACTCCTAGAAGAAGTATGGAAAATCCTCGATTGATTGGCCTCTGCCAACATTTCCTCAATAGGACTCAAAGGCACAGAATATAAATCCAACAATAACCAAGTGAGACTATATGAAATTAAAAATCTTTTGTTCAACAAAAGAAAATTAAGCAAATGTCAACCTGCAGAATGGGAGACAATCTTCACTAGTCACATCTTCACTAACCAAATGTTTTAGTCAGGGTTCTCTGGAAGAAGAGAATTAAGAGAATGTAAATATATAAATAACTTTATTAAATCAACTCACAATAAAAGTAGTGTCCTTCAATGTACCATCCATAACTGTTTTGTTCTTGACTGGAATGTCTCACAAAGTCAAAGTATCCTGAGAAAGTCTTAAAAGTCTCTCTCTGTTGGAGTGTTGAAGATGTTGGACTTTAATATGGAGTTGGCGAAGAACAGCTGGGCTCTGATGTCAGTGATTAATAGTGAACAGAGGCAAGGCTAAGAGGCTCCGAAGGCAGCAGGAACAGTGGCAGGATTGAAAGGGTCAAGCTCTGAGTCAGCCAGAGATGGAGGAAACAGCAGTAGCAGCAACAAAAAAGGTGGTAATGTAAAGAAAAGGCAATGATGCTCCAAGAGCAAATCAACACAAAATAAGAAAAGAGCAAGTCCCTCTGCATTTCCTATTATTTGTCTCACTACTGGAAAGTACCACCCACTATGGGCTGGGTTTTCCACATCAGTTAAGCAGGTACCTGTAAACTTGCTCAGGAGCCTGTTCCAACCATTGATTCTTCACAGTTGTGCCCCAAACAGCCTGCAACTGTCAAGATGACACCCAAATCTAACCATAATACCATTTATCTGATAGAAGACTAATATCCAGAGTACACAAAGTACTTCCAAAATTAAAAATACCAAGGAAGTAAACAACTCTATTAAAAATGGACTATAGAACTGTAAAGAAACTTCTCATAAGATGAAATTCAAATGTCTAGTAAACAATTTAAAAAATGTTCTACCTCCCTAGTCATTAAGGAAATGCAAATTAAAACCATCCTGACATATCATCTCATTCCAATTAGAATGACTATGACCCAAAACATGAGCAGCAGCAAATGCTGGCATGGATGTGGGGAGAAATGGGTCTTTGTACATTATTGATAGAATTGTAAGTTCATAAAACCCCTTTAGCGATCAATTTGAAGGTTCCTAACAAGGTTAAAAACTGAAATTCTATATGACTGAGCTATACCACTCCTGATAATAGTCCAAAGAACAATGCATCTTGCATCAGAGACACATGTACAACCATATTCATGGCAACCCTTTTCACAATTTCAAAGAAATAGAACTAATCTATATGTCCAATTGATGAATGGTACATATATGTGATACATATATGCAGTGGAATATTATTCAGCTGTCAGGAAAGATAAACTGATGAAATTTGCCAGTACATGAATGACACTAGAAGATATACTAATAAATTATCCCAAGCACAGAAAGACAGATGCTATATGTTCTTCCTTATAAGTGGATTCTAGCATTAAGCCTTCAGTTTTTGATATAATCAAACAGAAACTCTTACAATACCCACAATGCAAAGGAACACAAGGCAATGAGGTAGGAGTAGAAGAAGATCCCCAAAAAAGCAGAAACAAAAAACATGTATAAACAGTTAAAAAATGGTTTTTATATAAGAAACATCTAGAAGGAGAGGGAAAAACAAGACTAGAACACAGTAGAGATTGGGTTGCCCTCCAGGTAACTAACCACTTGCTCACCATCCTCTAAAGATAGGGAACACTGACCCAGCACTATAAACCAGTCTAAACAACAGCATATGGGGAAAAAACTGACAGTAGCCAGGATCAGATGTCTCAATATTGCGCACAAACACCCAAGAGAAAACACCTATCATTTTTTCTTTAGCTAAGAAAAGATCTCAATACGCAAACAAGAGACAGTCTAGTGCAGTAGAAGAGAAGTGAAATAGACATCAACCAGCCAGAATGAAAGTATTGGCCACCTTGAAACACTCAGCCAGAATCAGGCCAGTGAAATCTCTTGCTTTTCTAGGGCTCAGAGAATCTTGCAGAAGGAGCAATTAGACTGTAAGAATTTAAAGATGAGGTTGTCCATAGCTGGCCAAGACATTTCATTCACAACAGGGCTGCTGCATCCAGTATTCCATTACAATGAGACTTGTCCTCGCAATATCTGTACAATGACTGACATGTCAACATTTTCCCCTAGACTTGTGAGAATCTCAGGAGAAATAAATACATGCAGAAGAACCTTAGGGACTAGGGCTAGACAGATGAAGGGGGTCGCCCTTATCACTGGGTCTACCCAAGGAAGGGCCATTTTTTAATCTGCCATAGAAGTCTGAGTCCCTACTAGAGTGGCTATCCAAAGGGAACCCTGGGGATCACAGAAGCAGAGAGACAGGAGGGTAGGAAGGAATGGGATAGATTGATGAAGGGAGGGTAAGTGAAAAAGATGAAGGAACAGAAAAAGGAAGGAGTGTCAGGAACAATACTCACTGTGCTTGTTAAAGAAAAAAAGGGAAGAAAAAAAAAAAAAGAAATCTGCACTCATCAGTTTTATCCAGTACTAATTAGTGCAGGAGTAAAATCTAGATGAACCAATTAGACCAGAAAAACTAAAAGTGTATTCACCTCTCTCATGGTCACAATCTGATTCTAATATTAAGAAAGCTTGGGGCTGGAGAGGTGGCTCAGGGGTAAGCCTCTGCCTTGCAGGCAGAAGGTCCTGAGTTCGGATCCTAGACCTCATGTATAGACACTGGGCGGAAGCGGGGGCGGTCTGCATTTCTGGTCTTGGTAGGGTGGAGCCTGGGAATCCTGGGGAAGAGTAAACAAGGAGGAGATGGTCCATGGTGGTTCCCGAATTTGCCCGTGGTTCTACACACACACGCGTGCACACACGCGCACACACATACACGCGCACACACACATACATGCACAATTAAATAAATAATAAATAATAAAAAATTAAGAAAGCTTAAAGAATCTACCAGAAAAGTCCTTAATGAAGAAAGTCAGGATATAAAATCAACATACAAATATCCTTATATTTATATACACTAATAATTACATCTGAATATTAAAGAAAACTATACTAATTTAGTAAGTACTTACACATAAGTTTAATGAATGTTATTTATAATATATCTGTATTGAAAATTCTGAAACATTTCAGTTTAATTTAAAAATTCAATTAATGAGAAATGCATTGTCTTTATGATTTAAACATCCAATATTTTCAATTAACTCTCCACAAACTGACCCATAAATTTAAATCAATTTCAATTGAAATATTCATTGGACTCTCATCAGCAAAAATTTTTTAAAAGTTAAAATATTCTAAACACTCGGGGCTGGAGAGGTGGTTCAGGGGTTAAGCCTCTGCCTTGCATGTGGAAGGTCCTGAGTTTGGATCCTGGACCACATGTATAGACGCCAGGTAGAAGCCGAGGCCTCATGCGTTTCTGGTTCTGGTAGGGCGGAGCCTGTGAATCCAGGGGCAGAAGGAGGTAGAGGCGTCCATGGTAGTTCCCGAATTTGCCCGTGGTTCTACACACACACACACACACACACACACACACACATACATACACACATGCACACACGTGCATACATGCACAGTTGAATAAATAATAAATAAAAAAATTTAAAAAATACACTAAACACTCTAGAAAAAGAATAAAGTGGAAGTCCAGTAAACCTACAATAATCAAGTTTAGCGTAGAAGAAGATAACAGGTCAATGAACAAATGGAAGAATTAAAAAATAGGTTTACAAATACCAGGTCAAAAAATTTCTTACTGTGTTACCAAAGTGATTCAATGGAGGAAATGATGAACTAGAAAATAAATGATATAGATAGATCAACACATTCTTATTAAGGAGTTGTGTCTCATTCATAATATTCATAAATATTTTATTTATTTACAATACCTAAAAAAACTTAAAAGATTCTGAATATTTGTCACAGAAATAACAAATTTTGAGCAAATTAGCCTTCTAGAAAACTCTGTTTCTGCCAATTGTTGCATGAGTATTCTTGGAATCTTATTTCAGCCTCATTCTACTATTGGTCTTTTCCAGTATCATTATGAGTGAATTAAAGTCACATCATTTCCCAAGTTTACAATTTTAACAACTCCTTTATCCATTTGTATGTTTTTTTAACATTTTTTATTATCTCTGCTCATACAAACTTAATAGGTACACCGGTTCTCTCCCTCCCTCCTCCTCCCCCCTGACCGCCCTGCCCCCCCTCCCCTCACTCCTCCCTCCTCACCCCCCAGTGCCTCCCCTCCCCCAATCCCCGGAGAATCCTTTAATGTGCATGCCAAATGTGCCATGAATATTTAGAAATGAATTCTGATCTTGTTGATGCTTGACTGTAATATGTCCTCATATTTCTTCAGACACTCAGAAATGCAATGCAGGCTACACATTTTTTTCATGTCTTTTGGTGGAGCTGCACTACAACAAGAAGAGAGTATGTAGTCAGGTTTCAAAAATCTGTTCCATTTTAGTCATTATTCTTTTTAATCTTACAGTGATTTAAAAACATTTTATTTCATATATTATCTTTTGGGTATTTAACTTTTCCTTACTTTCCCTCAATGTTCCCATCTTTAAATTTGTTATTAACTTGGACATTTTGCTGTTTTCTTTATTTGAGTCTAGATATTATTTTAAAATATTAGTAAGTGAGATTGTAATGGTGGCACTTACCTATAAACCCTTCATGCAAGTGTTCAGGAGGACAAAGATCATGAGTTTAAAGCCAGTACAAATGACACAGTAACTCTAAAGCTACATGCAATGTAGAGTGAGATCTGGTTTCTAAAAGATTAAACCAAGCTTAGTTATCGAAGTAAAAACCATGAATTGAAAAAGATAAATCCAAAGACAAAGTTTCTTAGATGATGATAATTTTTATCATCGTGAGCAGAACCACCAAACCACAGAATGTAGGTGAAGACAGTACCTCATCATGAAGATGCAGAACATAGTACAAGGTATGGAGAACAAAAGAAAGCATGATTTGGAAAAGTACAAGGCTGAAAGATTCACTGAACACATCTGTACTCATGCTGCACAGAATTCAGGAAGTGAGATCAGTCTTTGAATTTTGACCACATCACGTCTCTTGACAGCTTTTGCAAGAAGAATTGTAACCTGGACTTGTACTTAGCTTTGCAATTTTTTTTTAAATTTTAATCTGAATTACTTTAAGTTATGACAATGACAGAATGTGCCAGCCAATCGAGATTCCAAATAAACCTTTAAATAACAAGGAACCGTCACTGGGTCCCATTACATTACCGGAGCTGCAGAGACCAACCACCTGCTCTCACTAATCACGTCAGAGCCACAACCAAACAGTGCCATTTACATTGTGAAAGCACATTTTCATGCTGAGGTATAAAGCCATGTTTTGCCAACTTCTTTTACAAACACAATAAAAAATTTCCTCCACAATGCTACTGAAGTGAAAACTCCAGTGGCATTAGCCAAACTGTGGGCACACCATGGTCTCCTAATACAGTGCAGACATATAAACACACAGCTACACCCAGATATCAGCAGCTAGTAAACTCTGAAATGTTAGGAATAAAGTTATAGTCTAAATAGTTTACTTTCCCATTTTCTTTATATTAATTTCTTATATTCATGTATCTCATTTATCTGTTTATTAGACTCTGTTAAATTCTGGATTTAAATATGGCTAAGTATAAAATAAAAAAGATGAGTGTCAACAAAACAGCTGAGATTTCTCAGTGTTGACCACTTAAAGCTCTTTACTAGTAGACAAAGTACTCCACCTAAGGCAAACGTGGAGAGAGCTGGACTCGACTTTCAGGTTCTTCGCAGTGTGACCTGTAAAGTCTGGGAACAGCCATGGCCTAAATCTCTACGTGTCTTGCCATAAAGTTAACTGTGCTGCTAGTGGAATGTCCAGTACTTGAAGAAAGACCCCCCCCCCCCGCCAGGATGCTGCTCTACTTCATGAGATGGGGAGTTTGGAGTGGTATACAGCTAGATTGACAAGGTTTTAAGACCTTGTCAGAAAAAAATACTACACATAAATAATAATCTCTATTATTACACATAAATAATAACCTCTAGGAAACTCTCAGTTTAAATTATCTTGTCTCTCACTGTATGAAAAACTTGGACTAAAAGTTCTATAGTCCTGCTGATGGGATGGCCACTTGATCACTTAATTTCTTAATGAATTAATTTCTTAATGAATCATTAGACATACAACCACAGCTACCTCCTGACACATGTTTTGTGAATGCTCAGTGACAAATCATCAAGTTGCTCTTACAATACCTAACTGTTGTTGAAAACAACGTGGAGCCTACTCTTTACTTTCCCTTAAATCCTTTTCCTTCCTTTCACAGTTCTGGGGTTCACATTTGGCTCTCTCACTTGAATCAGTCTTTAAGCCTTTATCAGCTTCTAAGTTTCTTTCTAGAACTCTGGGTCAACATACAAACACTACAAATGTTTCCAATTTTGTTTTTCAAATACAATAAATTGTGACACTAGACAATTTACTAAACAAGTGATCTATGCTTACCTAATACCAATTTTGTAAAGAGGTGTGATTGAATTTTTATTTAGTAAGGTGAGTTTCAACCATTCTCAAAGTGATAAATGAGCCTATCTATAAATCAAAAACAAAAACCAGGCAGATGACTATGAAGATAATGTTAACAGGTGCACTGAGCAATAAACAAAGTTCATTTGACTGACCTCTGCTTAGTTGTTTATTAGTTTAGTATTAAGGCCCATTAGTTAACTCATTAGATAGATCAAGGCTAGACATTTGAACTACACAACAGGATTTTAAAAGAGAATGGTTTTGAAGTAGTTCTCTGCTCGTTGCATACACAATGGTGGACACTCTAAACACTGGCTCCTTCCCAGAATCTTGTATAATGCACTGTTTGCAATATGCAGCATTTTAAAAGTATATAAACTGAACATGGCTAAATCAGAGATGATGTATTTGGGAAACTTCAGTTGCAATCTGAAAGAAACTGACTTTAAACTATAAAAAAAAATGAAAATTCATATAAAAGCCCAACAATGAACTTAACACACATCTTGGGGAAAAAAAATCAAGTTATAACTGAAGCTCTACTTTCTTGAACATGACAAAGAAAGAGGTTATAAATAGCAATGACATGGGAAAAGAGGAAACCATTAACTGGGTGACCTAGAGGAACCAAGCAGGACCCTTGCGCTCCACAAATGTGCACGATTCCAGAATGGACCAGCACTGAAAAACTATCTTGCACTGAGGTTTTCCAAGAGGTACAACGAGCCTGCCAAAAAAGCATCCGGTCTGTACCAACAGCTTGCTGTCTTCAGTACAGGCCTTCATAATGTCAGTCACGCTGCTCTTGAAAATCCCTTAATGTAAAGTAGTTTTCAGTGCTGATAGGTTGGGCTATGACCGATGATGTGGGATTGAACCCATGTGCACCTTGAGTTTCATTTCATTGTCAAGAATTTGAACAAGTTGTTGCATGGATGGAAGATGACCAGATTCCAGCTTAGACCATACAGGTACATCATTTAAGGTTATTTCAAATGCACCTGTTGACATATACTGGTTCTCAATCATGTTGCTCAAGAAGAAAACCATCATAGAAAACCATCATACATGCATAGACCTTATTTTCCTGGCCCCACTGCCAAATGCTAGGAGCCTGCATGCCAAAGAAAGCAAAAGGATCCTTGCCAACGATGATTAAGCCTATTAATACTAGTTTGAAGACTGACAAGAAAGATGCTATGTGCCTATAAATTGGTTGAGGGAGATAATTCTCTCCTTCTATGCGGATGTCTGGATACCGCTGGCTGATAACCCGCATGTATTCCTCAAACACCCGCCTGTACCCTCAGGATACACAAATCTGCATCTTTAATCTCTTGCTGGGCATGCCGCCCAGGTTGGCAGAGGCCTCGCTGCGGACCACCGCCGACGCCGCCACCAGGAGAAGCAGCAGAAGCCTCATCTTCGCAGACAGCCGCGCCGGCCGCCCTCAGGCTGAGACTCAGCTTTGCAATTTTTCTATGAGTCTTTTTCGAGTAATAACAGTTACATAAGAATCACCAACACTTCTGTGTGTGAAAGAGACTTATCATTACTGTTAAAATACTAGAGAGAAATAAGGAAGAAACACTTATTTTAGCTCACTGTTTAAAGTTTCAGTCAATTACAGTTGACTAAAATGCTCTGAAGTTTGGAAGCAAAGCAAAAGAAATGTAGTAAGAGGGAAGAAATGGTGGAGGAAAGTTGCTGCCTAGTTGGGAATCAGGCATGGAACACAGGTTCTAGGAGGCATATTTCACATTCAAACCGTAACAGTTTCTCAACCTGGATTCCCAGCCTTCCTTCTTTCCTAACTGAAGAGGAATTGAGCTGAGTTCCATCAGCAAAAATGAGTAGATACATAATTAAAATTCCTGCTGAGGAATTTCAAAGGATTCCCGAGAGACTATCAGGAGTTTATGAGGATGGCTAAAGAAGTTTTTCACGGAAAAAAAATCAACAAACCATAATTCAGAAAATGAGAGACTCTACATCAACCACCTGGAACCAGGCCAGCCTAATCTCTCCCCATCCTAAAGCTCAGAGATATTCGCGGAAGAGGGGGCAGTGAGATCATAAGAGCCTAAAGATGGGGAGGAGCAATGATATGCAAGATACTCCATACAAGTTAGGATCCAAGTAATCAAAATAGGACTTTGCATCACCTCCTCAATTACCAACATATCATTGATCCCCCAAAGTCTAGCATGGATCACAGGCACTAGGATTCTTAGAGGCAAGGGATTAACAGCCACAATAGTGTTCCCATACTAAAGGAGAACACAAAAAAGAGCTCTAGGCAATGCCACTAAGTCCTTACACCTCATCAGAGAAGAGGACCCAGAGGGAAGTTTGACATGCACACTAAAGGATGCTCCAGGAATGGGGGAGGGAGCACTTGGAAAAAGGTAGGGATGGGGGAAAAGAAAGGGAAAAGGGGGGAGGGAGCAAGGGGATCCAGGGAGGGGTGGAGGAAGGAAGGGGAATGGGGTACTTATCAACTTTGTATGAGTGGAAGAAATAAATTTAAAAAAGAAGTTTTCTCACCATAGTTCATCCTGAGCCTGAATTGGTCTTTTCCAAATACTTTGCAAAGCCTCATTCTTATTCTGCACTGGGCTTGGACCCACCTCCCAGCTCCCTCTTTCTCTCTGCTCCAGGAGTTGGCTAAATCTACACTGTTAACTTGTTTAAATAGAGGGAACACTATTACCAACCCTTGTCCTTGGCCAGGAGAGGAAATTACCAGCAACATGTATATCCCATGGAAAACAATGGCATAAAAGGCAAATGAAAAGTGCTAATTAAATTCTGAAGAGAGCAACAAAAGGAGAAAAAGAAAATCATTTTCTTACTACCCTAAATAAGTTGGACCTAGACTGGAGAGATAGCTCAGGAGTTAAGAGTCTTAAGACTGCTTTGAAAGAAGAAGGTCCTAAGTTTGGTTCCCAGGTCCCAAGTAAAAATACCAACTTCAGACCCTTGTAGATAGATGGAGCCTGGCAACTCCCAGAACGAAGCAAAAAGGATATAGAAGCAATCCAGGATGATTCCTGAAGTCATTCTTGGTCCTCCTCAGGGACACACAGTGCCCTCTCTCTCTCTCACACACACACACACACACACACACACACACACACACACACACACATACACACACACCACACACACACACACACAAATAAATAAATAAATAAGACCTTCTTTATTTAATTGGAGAGGATTGTTTCATCCTCCATGCATCTGACTATACTCACTTTACTACTGAAATATCTGTAAAATATAATTTTATCATTTTAAAAGTATGGATGGATAGGAAGATAACATGGATGCAGTGGAGAACACACTGGATTTGACGCATCCAAATTGAGTTTTATAAAGCAAGTTTGACAATAGCAATTTAGGTGAACTGTAAAATGCAAGGTTTTGTCTGACTGAAAGCTTAATTGCTTTAGTAAGGGATGGTATAATTCAGAACACCAAAGACCCTACATTAATCACTTGGAATTAGACCAGCCAAATCTCTCCCCATGCTAAAGCCCAGGGAACCTCCAGGAAAAGGGAGTGGCAAGATTGTAAGAGCCCAAAGATGGGGAGGACCAACAATATGCAAGACACTTCACATAAGTTAGGGTTGCAGCTGCCAGTTGGACTTTGCCTGACCTGCTCAATGGCTGACATGTCAACGATCCTCCAAAGTCTAGAATGGATCACAGGGGAGAAGGCTCCATGCAGTAGGATCTTTAGAGGCAAGGGATTAATAGTCATAATAGAGTTCCCATACTAATAGTGAGCCCAAGAAGAGGCTGTGGGCTACACTGAGTCCTGAATACTCACTAGGGTGGAGGACTCAGAGGGAGGGTGGCATTCACACAAAAGGATGCTCCAGGGGATGGGAGGGAGGAAGGGAGAGGTACTGGGACAGGGGGATGAAGGGAAGGGGTGAAAGGAAGAGGGAAAGTGGGGAGAGTGCAAGGGGGAATGACTGGGGAAGGGAGGAGGGAGGGAGAGGATGGGGTACTTATTGAGCTTATATGATTTGGAAAAAAAATAAAATGTGAGAGAAAAAAAAAGTAAGGGATGGCATAGCTCTGTTCTCTTTCAAACATAATATCCTATCAACCAATCTGCCTCTATTTTCCCATTTCTTCGCCCTAGGCATTGGATGCCTGGATTCCCAGTATTCATCATGTCCCTTGGCAGCTTTTATGAGAAGAATTATAATACTTTCGTTGGGTGGGGATGCTTCACAAAAGGTTTTCTCACAGACAGTCCTGTACCTTTAGGATGCAAGCAGAAGAAAAAGTAATTTTAATGGGACCATTCATGCTAGATGTACTGACCCATGCTTTTACCTTAGTAATAAAAAAACAAAATGGGTTTTAACCAAAATGCATTAAAAGATTCAATGAAAGAAAAAAATAATATATTTACAAGAATAATGTAACTACAGCTGGTAAAGATCTAGAAATAAGCTTAAATCAAAGTATGTAAAACTAAAAATTCTAAACAGTAAGAACGTTAGACATTCTTACTAAATGCTAAACATCAGAATAAAAAAGAGATTAGTCACAATTTGTGCAGAATGATTCAATATCTTATGGAGAGCAAGTTACTTCAAATTCTACAAAGAAGAATAAAGATGTAACTTTGGGTTGAAGAAAGGACACGGTAGATTGCTCACCGTGCAGGTGTGAGGTTTATATACATATAAGTGCATTGTATGTTCTTATATATTCATTTATTCATTCAACTTTTTTAGGTTTCTGTTGCATACCAGTTATATTAAGAAGACTTAGTTAGAAACAAGATTTAGCAGCTCCTCATGTTGGGACAACCTGTGACTGGTGCCTTAGTCACCATATAAGAGAAACTCATCTTCATTAGCCCACAATTTCCCAATCTGCCTCAGGCTTAGAGAACTGCTGTTTCCCAAAATTGAGAACTGAAGAGTACTACGAAGAGAGCTGATTATGTTCACGGGATTTTCTCATTCTAGCTCATTCTTGGAGGGCTCATGGGAGACTTCATGGGGAAGCCAGAAAGTTTTATCTGTGTTTTATGTACCCTCTTGTTTTGAGTGACTGTACTCATAATAAAACTCCAGATAATTCCCTTGTGTTGAAGAATCATCTGCTAATTTGAAAACTGAGCTGCTATGGGAAATCAATACAGAAATAACTAGAAGGTGCCTCGAAGCATCCCATGTAAACAGTGGAAAAATTAAGATGTTCTACCTTATTCTGAAAGCTTTGTAAATACAATTATGATTCTGTTCATGGAGTTAAAAAGTGTTTCTGACTGTGAGGTCACATATATCAGGTGCCAGCCCTGCTTTCTTCTCTTTTTTGCTTCACCTCTAACTACACATTGAACTCTATTGTTTTATGCATAAAGGCCTATCAAAAATTAATTGTACAATTTAAAAATTTCATGTGGACCACAGTATGTTTGTAACTAGTAAAATATATCAATTCAATAAGGTATAAATATTTCACACTCCATGAGGAGCTGGTCAGCAGCATTCCTGTCATATGAATAAAATAGGCTCAGAAAAGATTGGACCGGAAAAGAGAGTCTCTGCCAGTCATCATACAAATACGTCCACACAAAGTCAACAGAAATGACAACACCATCTAACTTTGTCCTCAGTCTTGTGGTCTCCCTGTTATTTGTAGGAAAGCAGCTTCTTATAGCAAGAGCACATGTATTGCATGCATGTATGCTCCAAGCTCTACAGAGCAGTCACCGAATGTGAGTTCACAGAAGGGAGAAAATCCTTCTTCTTTTCCACTGAAAAACAAGATTACAGTTGATATGCCTTCTGACTCCATTTTTGTGTCCTTTTCATTCCCTATTGACATATTAAATTTTTCAAAACAGACAAAAGAAAATTAAAAGTGGGGATTAGCAAGTATCTTTGGGCTGGATATGGAGAATCTTTCCTATGTTAGAGGATTTCAGAGGGAGAAAGATTGCTGGGAAGCATATTTTGGGGAAACAGAAATAAAAGTAGTTAGTGGAGGATGATTTTGCAAATAGTTGAATTTTTGGATGAAGTAGAATCTCTTTGAATTTCTGTCTTTCTGTGTTGTGGAATGCACTATATGATGTTGCATGTCTATTTTCGGTTTGGGAATTATGTTTCCTTATACAATGTTGTGAAGTTTATTCCTACTTTAAATTTTTCTTTGTAATAATAAAGTTAAAAACATTTTAAAAATTTTCTCCTGAAACAGAAATGTACATGTTTTTTCTACACGTCAGTATAGAAAGAAAAAAGACCCACACTTTTCTTTCTTTCTTTCTTTCTTTCTTTCTTTCTTTCTTTCTTTCTTTCTTTCTTTCTTTCTTTCTTTCTTTCTTTCTTTCTTTCTTTCTTTCTTTCTTTCATTTATTTTACTTCCAATCATACAAACTTAACAGGTACACCGGTCCCCCCTCCCTCCAACCCTCTATCCCCCTGTGCCCCCCTCCCCTCCCCTTTCTCTCCCCATCCCCCAATGCCTCCCCCTCCCATCCCCGGAGCATCCTTTAATGTGCATGCCAAACTCTCCTCTGGGTCCTCCTCTCCAATGAGGTGCAAGGGCCCAGTGGCATTTCCCAGAACCCTTTCCTGTGTTCCTGTTAAGCATAGGAACACTAACTACTGTGGCTGTCAATCCCTTGCCTCCCAGGATCCTAGTGCCTTTAGCAAATGCTAGACTTTGTGAGGTCAATAGTGCATTGAACATTGTGGAAGGCATGTAAATCCAAATATGATTGCTTTGGCACTAACTTGTGTGGAGTATCTTGCATATCATTGCTTCTCCCTTCCTTGTGCTCTTACAATCTTACCACCCCCTCTTCCGCAAATTTCCCTGAGCTTCAGGATGGGGAGAAATTAGGCTGGCCTAGTTCCAGGTGATTGATATAGAGTCTCTGATGCTCTGGATAATGGTTTGTTGATTATTTTTTTAAGTCTTGCTGCTCCCACAATGCCCTTGGCTCCATCCTGATGGGTATTGGATGTCACTCCTTGGCCAGAGATAAAAACTTGTTAAATTAGAGTCTTGTTATAAGAGTATATTCAAAGGTAAATGTAATAAAAGTAGGAAACCGTGGTGAGGGAGGGGTCAGTCACCCATCTGCAAAATGATTAGTTTCTATCTGCCAGACTATACGCCTTCCCCTTCTGGTAAGATCATACCCCATCAGTTGTAAATGATCAGGAAGGAAAGTGTGTGAACTTAATCAGATGTCTCATTACTTATTTGCAATCCTTGATGGTGGCTTATTTTTTCTGCTGTAACATGGTCCCCTGTCTCGTTACTGGTGTGGCCCTCCTTCCTCATCCCTCCTGTTCATAATCTTAGCAATTACTGTGGTTATTACAGAGATTTATCTTTGAGTGTCTCTAAGTGGGTTTCTTACTAGGAGCCACCTATTAGGGAGTACATACAGCACTTAATTTTCTGTGTCTGGGATACTTCACTCAATATAATTGTTTCTAATGACATCCGTTTCCCGGCAAATTCCATTAATTCATCATTTTTGATGTCTGAATAGTAGTCCATTGTATAGATGTACCACGTTTTCCAAAAATAGGGAACACTTCACGAATATGTGTGTCATCCTTGTGCAGGGGCCATGCTAATCTTCTCTGTATCATTCCAATTTTAGTATATATGCTGCCAAAGTGAGCACCCCACACTTTTATTTTTAAATGATCATTAAGCCTTAATATGAAAAGATGGTAAACTGAAGACTCTAATCCTTTCCTATGTCTCCAGCTGATTGCTTCAGAACAGTAGGTATGTGCCTGCAGGAGAAGTGGGCTTTCATGGAAATCAATGGCTTATAACAGTAGTTAGTAATGAGGTAACAGATGTATTATAGTTATAGAAAACTAAAATTCTAATAGTAAACACTGGCAGCAATATGTGTGATGGAGAAGGCTCCTTTTGTGGAATGACAGGCAAAAAAAAAAGAAAAAAGAAAAAAAACATCTAGCTTTCAACCAGTGCAGTATTGATCACTTGCTGAAATCACAGGTGAGACAGGACATCTGCATTGTTGCAGCTAGCTGAAGTTGGAAATGGATGTCCTGTAATTCTTAGGTTAGTCAGTCCTAGGAGCCACACAGGAGAGACACCTTAACAGTAGAAGATGTCTTACCTGCTGTCTTCTCTGCCATCTGTCATTTCTGAGCACAGAAGGTCTCTCGTCTTCAGTAGCTCATAGGCCCAGATCAGGCCCAGAGACCTTATCTTACCTCACAAAAGCTAAAAGACACAAACCTGTGACATGGGTAGTATGAACCGATTACAAATGTAAGAGAAGGAATCTCTGTCTAGAATCTTGTCTAGCTACTGAAACAGAGAGAGAGAGAGAGAAAGAGAGAGAGAGAGGGAGATCAGACCATCTATGTTTGGATTCCAGAGGATAGGGGAATGGCATATAAACAAGAATAGAGATTAAGTGATCACTTAATGTCTGTGGCTCACCCCACTTCAAGGTTGGGTGAGTTTGATTTATTATTTTCTTTACAATCTGAGGTCCAGAGACATTTAGATGACATAAGCAGGAACCTTAGGTTTGGAATCACACAATCAACCATCATCCAGAGCCATGGGCAGCAAACATGAGCCAGCCTGAAAAGCAGGAAAGAGACAGTCTCTAAACTGCCCCATCCTTTGAAAAAAATCAAGCTCCATATCATCTGGGAAGGACTAAGCTGCACTGTGCTCTGTTCCATACCTAGCAAACCCAAGCAGAAAGTTTAAGATGTGTTTTTAATTCTTTAGAAATGAAAAATTCTAATTTCTTTCTTTTTTCCTTATTTTTTTGAATTCTTTTTAATGGTACATTCTCTCTCTCTTTTTCTCAGAACTCTACTGAAATTCTGTTTCTTTCTCATCTTTCTTGCTGCTTCTTCCCCTCCCTCTACCTGTTATTATAATTTCCTTAACATTATTTTTATCTTTATTAGCTTTTGATTTCTTAGTTTAAATCTGGTTTTTTGTTAATTTTATTTCTGCTGTTTACTGGGAAGGAAGTAGAAGGCTAAGTGTGACCTCCTTGAGTATCTGTTTTGATTAGTGTTAACATTGTTGCTATATCTTTCTTCTCCTTCCTATCTATATTGGATGATAAGCCCTCAAAACAAGTCTATTTACTAAAAAGATGATAAATGTAAATTAGAAGAGATACATGATAACAGGTATATGAATTACATCCTAGAAACAGAAGAAATATGAAAGGAAGTGATGTGACTACTGTGAAAGTTCGTAAGTCTTCAATCACTAAGTCTAATAATTTAGAATCAAATGAAATGCAAACAAGTCTAATCCTAAAAATACTCACTCATGCCTTGCCCCTCCACCTTCGCCTGGCAAGGTTGATGGTTACTCCTAAGGCAGAGCTGGTGGAAGGATGCCCTAGGGAACAGGCAGCAGAAAGTGACTGGCTGCCCATCTTTGTCAGCTAGGAGGGAGGACACCGGGGAGCTCCCAATGGACTGCTTTCCATTATTAGGCAGTGAACATGGTAGCCATTAAAGCCTGAGGTTCATGGATAAAGTGGAGCTGTCACTGCAGTAGAAGTTGAGGCCATTGTACAACCACATGGCAGGCCCAAGAATTTTTTTTTCTGGGTTCCAACTATGAAATAGGGGTTAGTGTGTGCTGGGTTGGCTGACATGGCCAGAACTGCAGAGAAACTCAGCACAGCTCTGTCTGCTGTGTTGATGGCTACAGGATTTATTTGGTCAATATACTCGCTTGTTATTAGACAAAAAAAAAAAACCCTGAAAATTTATTTACTGTCAATTTCTTTGTGGGGACAATGGAAACCTCTCATTTCTTTCTCATTTAGAGATAAGACCAAGAACAACAAGCCAAGAAGCTCAAGTAAGAGAGTTCCTGATCACTTGAATGGTCTAGATGTGGATAAAAGTGTGAGACCTAGTTTATTTAGTTGTTTATATGGTGATGCTAACTTCTGATAACATTTACAAGGAAAAAAAATCCTGGTTGTAGCTAGTAGCTAGTTCTGACTCCACAGAAAACTAAAGTAAATTTTTAATATAAAAAAGTCCACTCTAAAGAGGATACAAATGGCTGATAAAGAAAGATAAAACAGTGTCTAGATGTTAAATCCAATAAAGAAAGATTCTAGAATAAAAGGCAAATGAAAATGTAGAAAATTGTATCTGTGAGATGACTGAGTGCTTGCTGGCAAACCTGATGACCTGGGTTCAATTCTCAGAGTTCACTAGGTGGAAGAGGACAGCAGACTACTGCATGCTTTCTTCTGACTCAGTATTGCTTCCATGATTGTGTCTCCATTCATAATAATTGAATAAGTGGTTGTGTGTGTGTGTATGTGTGTAAAAAGTTAAAAGCTCAACAAATAAAATAAAAAATCAGAGAAGTCTATTGCTAATAAACTTACCAGGTGAAAGATAAATTACCAGTGATTGAAAACAAGCTTGATTGCATACTGCATTTTTGACAGTAATAAATGCTTATGAAACTTTGATATAAAAGGAGACTACAAATCAATAAACATGATGCGTCATATTAACAGACTCAAAAACAAAAATCATATCATCATCTCAACAGATGAAGAAAATGCCTTTTACAAAATTCAACATTGTTTCATGATAAAAAGCTTTGGAGAAAACTGGAATGGAGGCGAACTATTTCAACTTGATAAAGGCTATATATGACAAGCCTAAGCAAGCATCACCTTAAATAGGGAAAAACTTGAAACATTCCAATTTAGATAAGGAACAAGAAAAGGCTGTCCACTGTCACCACTACTGTTTAATATTGTGCTTGAAGTCCTTTTTAGAGCAATAAGGCAAGAGGAGGAGATAAAAGGGTTACAGATAGGTAAGGAAGAAGTTAAAGTTTCCCTATTTACAGATGATATGATTCTATGCTTGAGAGATCCACATGATTTTACCAAGAAACTACTTGAATTAATAAAATTAAATAATTTCATTAAAGTGGCAGGTTATAAAAACAGCATACAAAAATCACTAGCTTTTCTATATACCGGAAACAAACAAGCTGAGAAAGAAATGAAAGAATTATTCACCAAGCTACAAAGAAAATAAAATACCTTGGAATATATTTAATCAAGGAAGTGAAAGACCTATACTATGAAAACTAGAAAATACTGCTAAAAGAAATTACAAAGCATACTAGAAAGTGGAAAGACTATTTTTGCTCATGGATCTGTAGGATCGATATTGTGAAAATGACCATCCAATCTAAGGCAGCACATGGAGTCAATATAATTCCAATCAAAATCCCAATGCAATTCTCAGGAACTGGAAAAAAATCTCAAAATTCAGAAGCAGTTAAAATCCTAGGTTAAGTAATAAACCTATGATACATGGCAGAAAAATTAAATTAAATAGTTTTTATTTTCATTATAGATGCTCATATTTGATTAAGAATGGATTGAGCATTGCTTAACATAGTGTTTTCCGTCACAGTTGTGGTTTATGTCAGATGACTAGTCCCTATACACTGTAGAGCTATATGGGCATAAATTTTCCTTCAGCTGGAAGATCAGCCTGAACTCTGAGGTATGACTGTATAACTAAAAAGAGATTGTAGCTAGCAGAACATATTATTTAATATAGTATTCCCATCTATTAATTTTAACATTATTTTGTAACCATTACCAACTAATTCATTAGTGTATCATATATTTCAAGAGTATTTAATGTATCATTTTACACTATTAGCATAATTTCAATAATTTATAAAAATAATGCAGATATATACTTTTAAGTAAGATTAATAAAAATCCATCTTTGTTCTAAAACAATTCATATGGAAGAAAAAAGGCCACAATTTGGGCAATAGGAATACTGCTGAAGGTATCACCAAACCAAATTTCAAACTATACTACAGAGCTATAGCAATAAACAGTTTGGTACTGCCACAAAAACAGATACATCGACCAATGGATCAGAACAGAGAACTCAAATATAAACTCCCATACATACAGCTACTTGATTTTTGATGAAAGTGCCAAACAGGCATGCTGGGGAAAAAAACAGCATCTTCAATAAGTGATGTTGGGAAAATTAGACAACGAGATGTAGAAAAATAAAAATTACACAAAAGTCAACTCCAAATGGATCAGACCTCAATATTAAACCTGAAACACTGAAATTTGTAGAAGACAGAGTAGGAATACACTTTAATTGATAGACCTAGGTAAAGATTTTATAAACAGAACAACAAATGTCTAGGAACTAAGACCAGTAATAAACAAATGGGACTTTATGGAATTAAAAGAACTTGTTGATTGTGCAAAAATTACAACCCACAGAATGGGAGAAAATATTTGCTAATTATGAATCTGATAAAGTATTAATCTCCAGAACATGCAAAGAGTTCAGAAAAAACTAAACACCAAGATAGCAAACATTCCAATTAAAAGATGGGCCCTGGAATTAAACAGGGACTTCACTCAGAAAAAAAAAAATGAAATGTCAAATAAATATCACAAAATATGCTCAATTTCCTTGATTATTAGGGAAATGCAAATTAAAACTGCCCTTCCATACCATCTTACCTTAGCAGAATGGTTAAGATCAAGAACACGACAGAGAATGCTGGCCTAGATGTGGAGGAAAGAAAACACTCATTCACTGCTGGGGTGAATGTAAACTACAGCCTCATTAGAGATTAGTATGGAGGTTCCTCAGAAACTTAAAAATGTAACCACTACCTGGCCCAGCTATACCACTCCTAGGGTTTTCCCAAAAGTCTCTACATTTTATTACAAAGACACTTGTTCATCTATGTTCATTGCAGCTCGATTCACAATAGCAAGAAAATGGAATCAGCCAACATGCTCATCAACACAGGAATGAATAACGAAAATGTAGTGTATATATATACACAATGGAATATTACTTAGTTGTCAGAAGTATTAGATTATGGAATTTGCCGGTAAATAGATGGAACTGGAAATTGTTCCCTGTTTTCTCTGATCTTAAGCTTTCTCTTCTGTTGTCATGTTCTCACTTTAAGATTATGGCTTTCTCCTTCTCTTCCTTGAATGGAGCATCCAAGAGTTTCTTCCCTCTTCTCTCATTTTCAATAAAATCTCTGCTTTAACTTCTCAATATGATCTGGTTTCAGTTTTTGGCTTTGGAACACAAGAACCTAAAGGAAGAGAAACCTCTAAACACTACCAAAACAGCCACCTAAGCCAAAGAATAAAGGAAGAATCCAGAAATAAACCCATGCAGTTACAGACATCTGAACGTTAGCAATGATACCAAAAGCAGATACTGGAGAAAAGATTACTTTAATAAATGATGGTAGAAAGCAGGGTATCCACTTGCAGAAGATTTCTATCTCTCAATCTATAAAGAAATAGCATAGTGTTGGGTAACCCACCACCTCCAAGCCTACGAAAGACAGAACCATCTAGCTCCCCTACCTTCTGGGCCACTAAGGACCAGATGTCAAGAAGTCTGCAGCTGCAAAATAAGATATCTCAGGAACTGCCAGGAAGGTCACAGGCCAAGATTCAGATATCTATCACCTTATATCTTATGAAGGTTTTTGCAAATTACCCCTGTCTATTCCGTTCTTGTATGTCAGTGACTATATAAACCCACCTTACCCTAAGAATAAACTAACATATTTTAGGAATGATCCTCAAATCAGATTAGAAAGATAGTTATCATATGCTTTTCTCATTTGTAGAATTTAAAATAAAAGATAGGACTAAAGTAGGAATGCTTTTAGGGAAGAAGAGGAGTAAGGAGATAGAACAATGAGAGGATGTGGTTGTGATCACAGTGCATCATGTACATGTATGAAAATGTAATGACAGCCATTATTTTGTACAATTAACATATACTAACAATAGAAAATAGTCAAAAGATGACATTCATGTGCATTTTGATAATAAGGTAGAAACAAAGAAATCTTATATTTTTATTGTCAAACAAAAATAGCAGATACGTACATATTTTCAAAATAATGAGTAGATAATCCTCAAGGGAACTGAGTTGACAGCATGTCACACACAATTCATGCTACTAGCAAGAGTTAACAATTTATATAAGACATTTGACTTTATCCTAAGGTGAACAAATTTCTCATATCTTAAACTGGTGATAGTTTGGTAAAACTTTGAAAAAGTTGTTCACCAAAGGTAAGTTCCTACCCTTCCCCCAACCCCCGCCCCACACAAAAAAACTGGGAGACAGGACAGATAATTTCCTGATGTTTACATTTCAGAGATGGCTCCTGATTTCTGAGAAAGAAGTTCATAGGTCATAACACATCAAAGGCTTATTTCAGGTTTTAAATAGCATACTGACATTTCAAAGAAAGGAGAAAGTGCTTGAAGTTATGAAATAAATACTCAGTAAAAGAAGAGAGAAACTCTCCTATGCTTTTCCACAAGGATACCAAATCTCTGAATTTAACTTGTTTTTATATCTGAAGCATTCCATATTCCCTGAGAATTTGATAATCGGTCCGTGAGAAGATCCCTGAAGGTCTTTGACATTTGATGATTCTCTATAACCCAAATGAAGCAACACAGACTCTTCTGCTGATTTTACCTTCTGGGCTTGGGACTCCATGATCTTTTATAAATTTACATAAGCTTCATGTTTCTTCAAACTGCTGATGCTACCAGACAATATAAAGAAAGAATGACTTCTTTGCTTTGATGTCATGTTTCATTGTTGCTGTTGTTTTTATTGCATTTAAGACAGGAATAGTTACATGTATCCCTAACTGGTGCAGAATTGTGGTACTTCTGTAAGTGCTGGACTTATAAATGTAAGCCACCAAACCAGATTAAATTTATTTGTGTGTGTGTGTTTGTGTGTGGTGGTGGAGGGGGAGCAGGGGGGTTTGGGGGGAGGAGGAGAGAGGGAGGGAACTGGTCTACCTATTAAGTTTGTATGAGCAGAAATAATAAAAAATGTATTAAAAAAAGAGAAAATAATTATTTGTGTGTGTGTGTGTGTGTGTGTGTGTGTGTGTGGTGGTGATAATGTGTGTGTATGTGTGTGTGTTTGTGTGTGTGTGTTATGCATGTTGGGTGGATCTACATGTGCATGTTGGCATGTGTAAAACAGAGTCCCAGAGTGTGTGTGTGCCTGTGGAGTTGCCCCATTAGAGATGGGGGATATCCTTCTGGTTTTCTCTACCTCTTTATTGTCTTGCTCTGTGATTTCCTAGACTCAGCCATCCTGGGTCATAAGTACAGGCCACCACTATATCTGTCCAGAAGTTTACATGAGATATAGGAATCTGAACTCAGGTTCTTTTGGTCTCTTTTGTTGTTTATATTTATTTTTTGTGAAAAAATGTATGACACAGCCACTAAATAATTTTTATCACTCTTTTGTCACTAGAAATAAGCATCTTAGTCTCTAAGGAAAGTGGAAAGGTGCAAGCACAGATATATACACTCATAATAATGCCCAAATATATAATAGCAAAACTAGATTTATAGTCTGAAATGAAACCATTTTTTCTCACCAAATCAATCAGTAGCTTCAGTAGAATTCACAATCAGCAACACAGCTCACATTCCTATAAGACTGTCAATCTCATGGGTAAAAGATGCCCTAACCATGAATTTTTGGAACCATTGTTAAGCATCCTCATAATTTTTGTGGATTAAATTTCCCAGGAAGAAACTGCTCCCATATGAAACATTCTATAAAGTTTTAACCGGGTAAAATGTCAGTGATTGTGAAGAGGTTGGAAGGTTTCAGATCCAAAACAAATATTGTACTGTCTTTAGCTCCCTTAATAACCATTTCAGGGCTGGAGAGGTGGCTCAGGGGTTAAGCCTCCGCCTTGCAGGTGGAAGGTCCTGAGTTCGTATCCCAGATCCCACGTATAGACGCCAGGCGGAAGCGGGGGCGGCCTGAGCTTCTGGTCCTGGTAGGGCGGATCCTGTGAATCCCAGGACAGAAGGAGTTGGAGGCGTCCATGGTGGTTCGCGAATTTGTCCATGGTTCTACACAACACACAGACACACACACAGACACACACACACACACACAGATACACACACATACATGTGCGCACACATACACATGCACATGCGCACAGTTGAATAAATAATAATAATTAAAAAAATTAAAAAAAAAAGAAACAGAAGTTAATCTTTAAAAAAAAAAAACACATTTCATTGTCCCTTCTGTTACTGGCCAAACATTCCTGACTATCACATGAAAACTTTCAGGATGTATTTACAAACCACAGTAGCTTCCACCAACTAATCTAACAATCTCATCATTTTTGGGACATATATCAGAGGTTTTCCTGGTTTTCTGCAACCTTCCTATCTATTATGTCCACCAATGTACTGGAAAATGATTTTATTTTCCATTTCTTTGCTCTTCTACTATAAAAGACAAAATGAAAGTTATTACATTGGAACAAGGAATTTGGGATAACTTAAATCTGTTTTTATGTCATGTTCACTTATGCTTGACTCCAAGATTATTCCCCTGAAAGTGAGAATTGTATATACATTCACCATTTTTTAAAACAAAAAAATACTTAGAACCAAGACTAAAACTGTAATCAAGAACAAACTTAGTATGTGATGTATACCTGCAAAGTTTAATCAATTATCCCCCTGATATAGCTTAAAATTTTTAATGAAAGTTCTCTGATGAAATTTAAACACAATTTTTAACTTTTAAATTCCTGTCAAAGTTAAAAATTTTATATTAGCAAGCATGACAGTTTGTGTTTGTGCCATTAGTCTAAACAGAGATTATACATTATATTCCATCTTTGATGGGATGACAAACTTGAGGAAATTAGTGAACACAATGCTTATTACATTCTTTATCATTTGATTATCTAGATTTTTTTGCCAAGTATATTATATGTAAGTACAACTATGTCATCTTTGCTCAGTCTTTTTTTGTCTTTATAAAGTAGGTTAAAAGCAAAAATTGAAGTGATTCTTAGATGTATGCAACTAAAAATTATAGACTTAGCTGACATAGTTAAGAACTAAACAATTAGCACTTGGGCTAGGTTGACCCTTGGTGAAAGAGAATCCAGTTTAAGGGTGACTAGTCCAAGCATGTTTGTTGGCTTTGCCACTTTGTAGAGCAATCAGTCCCAATTCCTCATTTGCATCATTTATCAAAGCATTGCAAAAAATATTTTTTCTTTTGAAAAAGCAGTTACACTTGCAAATAATACTGGCCTAAATAAACTAGAGTCTGTGGGGGAACTGACCTAACCCTAGGACTTCTTAAAAGTTTCTGCAATAATTCTACAGTGCAGCCAAGGTGAGCTAAGCTGCCTTTAAATTCTTATAAATTTGTCAATATATTTTATGTGTATTCTTCATCCCCAAAATGTCCAATTACACTGTCAAACTCTTGAACTATATGGTAATAAGTTATGCCCTTTATAGCCAAGGTACTGGGATGATTCAAGAAATTCAGAGGCATAAGATTTGAACACTTCACTAATTCAGTTACACATAAAAATGAATCTTTGACTCAACAGAGAAGTAAAATATATACCACCCCAACTGATCATTACTCAAAGCAAGAAATTTATACATACACATTTTTAAGGAGACAAAAATCTAATAGAAACTGAAATGATGTATCTTATGTTTCAAAAGAAAATAAAAGTTCTATGTTTTAAGTAAATGGACTATGAAAGTACATAGTGCCAATCTGGCATTGAGAGGAAGACAACTTCAGTTAACTAAGGAACCATAAAAATTGAAGGCAAACTAACAAGATGTATAGGTAATTTTGACTAACATTCTGAATTGTAACACATTTGGTAGGAGATATTTTTATAAGTGACCATTTGTCAATTATTGGCAATATATTTAGGTCCTTAGTACTCAAATGACTCCAAACCCTTGATGATGCCTAGAAGAATCACCAGAGAATCTTGTTAAAATGTAATTAGACCCTTGTAGAATCTACAAACCTATATTTTTCACAGGTTCAAGGGTACACAGGAAGCCATAGATAAGAACTAATATTTGAGTGTTAATGAGGCCAACTATTCATCTTTCATATAATCACAGGCAAAATTATCCAGAAAATAACTAAATCTAAGATTGAAAATGCACTTTAAATTTTCAGTTACAACTTTGTCTTTACAACACAATGAGAACCAAATGAGAATAAAAAGCTCAAATCTGTTCCAAATTGTCTCTGACACTATTATAGGTAATTTCAGGGGAAGTGTGCTACTTGGCTCTTCATCACGATGATGAGACACCTGATAGATTCCCCACCCCGCTCCACTGGTCCGGACGTGCGCGCGGTCCAGCCGGGCCTCACCCGTGACCTAGGTAAGCTCTGTCCCTGCCCACCCCCAGAACCCCAGGCCAAATAATTCAATTTAGTGAAATTGAAAGATCTTAAGAGTTAAAACGACAATGCCAAAGTCAAAGTGCAAATCCATGAGAAGCAACAGTCAAGTAAACAAATTTCCCACTGAAGAAATTAATCCCATAATGTTAGACTCCAACCAGAACAAACCCACGGAAAAAGGCCAAGAAAGCCTGACCCAGGATAACGACTTTCAAAATATGATCATTACCATGTTCAATACTATGAAAGAGGAAATCCGGGAGGAATTACATAATCAAATCAATCGCTTTGAAGAGGAACACAACAGACATTTGGAGGAGTTGAGAAAAACAGTGCAAGAAACAAAAACTGGCATAGAGTAGTTAAAACAGACTCAAGCAGAGTTTAAAACTGAGCTACAAGACAAGTTATCTTCAACCCAGAACTCTACGGAGAGTCTTATCAACAGAACTAACGAAGCAGAAAACAGAATTTCAGACCTTGAAGATAAAGTGGGAGTACTAACCAGCTCAATGGAAGAGGTTGTTAAAGCCAAAAAGATACTTGAGAGAAATATCCAAGAGATATGGGACACCCTGAAGAAGCCTAACATGCGTATTCATGGAATACCACAGCAAGAATCTCAAAATACCACCCCTGAGGAAATTTTTCAAACGATCATCAAGGAAAACTTTCCTCATCTAAAAAAAGAGAGGCCCATCCATATACAAGAGGCATTCCACACCCCAAACAGATACGACCAAAACAGAAGCATCCCACGGCAAATAATAGTTAAAACACTCCACATTGAAGATAAAGAACTGGTGCTGAGAGCTTCAAGGGAGAAAAAAACAAGTCACATTTAAAGGTAAACCTATTAAAATAACAAATGACTTCTCAGTCGAAACAGTAAAAGCAAGAAGAGCTTGGAGAGACATACTTCAAGTATTGAATGAGCAAAAATGTCACCCCAGGCTGATTTACCCTGCAAAACTATCCGTCATGATTGAGGGAGAAAGAAAAATCTTCCAACACAAAGACAACTTGAAGGGATACATGTCCACCAAACCAGGCCTTCAAAAAATGCTAGAAATGATACTCAAGCTTGAAGAAAAAAACAGGCATATCCAGGAGAGCAGAAGGCAAATATAACACCATTAAAAGCGAAGCAATATACTTATAAAAACTACTAAACATAATAAATGTCTAGAATTAAAAATAGTTTCACCATTATAACACTATGTGAATGGAATTAATTCACCGAACAAGAGACACAGATTACAAACTTGGATTAAAAATCACAATCCATCAATCTGCTGCCTGCAGGAAACCCATCTCACCACAAAAGATATGCACGCTCTAAAAATAAAAGGCTAGTCAACAATTCTACAAGTTAATGGAAGCAGAAAACAGGCAGGGGTAGCAATTATGCTTTTAGACAAAGTGGACTTCAAACCAAAGAAAATTATAAGAGACACGGATAGATACTACATTTTAGTCAAAGGTAAAATTCACCAGGAAGACTTCACTGAACATATATGCACCCAATATGGGACCCTCCCCATTCATTAAGAAAACCCTACAGCATCTAAAGCAAGAAATCAAACCCCAAATGATAATTCTTGGGGATTTCAACACCACCCTCTCTACATGGGATAGATCAACAGATCAAAAGCTTAACAGAGACACTTTGGAACTTAATCACACCCTGAAAGAAATGGACCTTACAGATCTTTATCGAACTTTTCAACCACGTACCAAAGAATACACATTTTTCTCAGCAGCACACGGAACTTTCTCCAAAATAGATCACATATTGGGCCACAAAACGAATCTACACATATACAAAAAAGTTGAAATTCTAACCTGTGCCCTATCAGACCACCACGGCCTAAAGCTGGACATCCACAACACATCAAACAAGAGAAAATACGCTAACTCCTGGAAACTTAACAATATGATGCTGAATGAGAACTGGATTCAGGAAGAAAGTAAAAAGGAAATTCAAAATTTCCTGAAAGCGAATGATAACGAAAATACAACTTACCAAAATCTCTGGGACACAATGAAAGCTGTTCTAAGAGGTAAATTCATAGCTCTTAATGCCTACATCAAAAAAATGGAAACATCAGACATAAACAACTTAACAATGCAGCTTAAATCTTTAGAAAAACTAGAGCAATCTGATCCCAAAAGTAGTAGGAGAGAGGAGATTAGCAAAATAAGGGGAGAAATATCTGAAATTGAGATTAAAAAAACGATAGAAAAAATCAACCAGTCAAAAAGCTGGTTCTTTGAAAAAATCAACAAGATTGATATACCCCTAGCTAAATTAACCAAAAGCAAGAGAGAGAAAACCCAAATTAACACAATTAGAAATGAACATGGAGTTATCACTACAGATACCCAAGAAATCCAGAGAATTGTAACATCGTATTTCAAAAATTTACAGTATGTGAAGTTTGACAACACAAAAGAGATGGATGTATTTCTAAGTAAACACAACTCACCTAAATTGAATCAGGAAGTTGTGAATTATTTAAATAGTCCTATAACATACAAGGAAATTGAAGAAGTAATCTCGAATCTTCCCACCAAAAAATGTCCTGGGCCAGATGGATTCAGCACAGAATTCTACCAGACATTTAAGGAGTTAATAACACCAATACTCCTTAAACTGTTCCATCAAATAGCAAAGGAAGGAACACTACCAAATTCCTTCTATGAAGCTAATATCGTCTTAATCCCAAAACCTAATAAAGATTCACCTAAAAAAGAAAACTGTAGGCCGATCTCTCTAATGAACACAGATGCAAAGATTCTCAACAAAGTCTTAGCAAATCGGATTAAAAAACATATCAAAAAGATCATTCACGGGGACGAAGTAGGCTTCATCCCCGGCACACAAGGTTGGTTCAACATATGCAAATCAATAAATGTAATTCATCATGTAAACCAGTCCAAAGTCCAAGACCACATGATACTCTGGATAGATGCATAAAAAGTTTTGAGAAGATCCAACAGCCTTTTATGATCAAAACGCTAGAGATTGTAGGAATGAAAGGAACCTTTATCAATATAATAAAAGCTGTATGCAACAAGCCCACAGCAAGGATTATGCTCAATGGGGAACAATTGGAAGCATTCCCACTTCGATCAGGAACTAGACAAGCTGTCCACTCTCACCCCTTCTATTCAATATTGTACTTGAAGTCTTAGCTGAAGCCATAAGACAAGAAAGGGACATAAGAGGGATTCAAATCGGCAAGGAAGAAGTCAAGCTATCCTTATTTGCAGATGACATGATCTTATACCTGAGGGATCCCACAAACTCCACCAGGAAGCTTCTGGAACTAATTGAGAAGTTCAGCAGGGTGGCAGGATACAAAATAAATGTGCAAAAATCAGAGGCCTTCCTATATGCCCAGAATGAAAGAAGTGAAAAAGCCTTGAGAGAAACAATCCCATTTCCTATAGCCCCTAAAAAAATGAAATACCTTGGTATAAACCTAACAAAGGAGGTAAAAGACCTTTACAATGAAAACTTTAAAACCCTAAAGAAAGAAATAGCAGAAGACACCAGAAGGTTGAAAGACCTCCCTTGTTCCTGGATTGGTAGAATCAACATTGTAAAAATGACCATCCTACCAAAGGCAATATACAAATTCAATGCTATACCAATTAAAATCCCAAAGCAATTCTTTAAAGAAGTTGACCAAATAATCTCAAAATTCATATGGCAGCACAAAAGACCCAGGATAGCAAAGACAATCCTGAGTAACAAAAACACTGTTGGAGGTATTACCATACCAAACCTTAGTCTATACTACAAATCCATAATTACAAAAACTGCCTGGTACTGGCTCCAAAATAGACACACAGATCAATGGATAAGTGTTGAAGACCCAGATATAAGCCCACAAAAATACAGCCATTTGGTCTTTAACAAAGGGACCCAAAGAATCCAATGGAAAAAGAACAGCATCTTCAACAAATGGTGCTGGCAAAACTGGATCTCCACATGCAGAAGATTAAAGCTGGATCCATACTTGTCACCATGCACAAGACTTAATTCCAAATGGATCAAGGACCTTGATTTAAGGCCAGAGATTGTAAAAACCATAGTTGAAAGGATAGGGAACTCCCTTGAGCTGATTGGGCTAGGCCAACATTTCCTAAACAGACATCCAATGGCACAGTCACTGCTACCAACTCTCAACAGTTGGGATCTTGTGAAATTAAAGAGCTTCTGTTCAGATAAAGAGATTGTCACACATGCTCAAAGGCACCCCACCGAATGGGAGAAAATCTTCACTAACCACATATCTGACAGAGCTCTACTGTCCAGAGTGCACAAAAAAACTTAGAAAACTAAACTCCAAGGAAACCAATGGCCCAATTAAGAAATGGGCCCTGTAACTTAAAAGAAACTTTACCAGGGATGAAATTAAAATGTCTAACAAATATCTTAAAAAATGCTCCACTTCCTTAGCCATAAGGGAAATGCAAATCAAAACTTCCCTGAGATATCATCTCACCCCGGTCAGGATGGCAAAAATCCACAATACAAACAATGACAAATGCTGGAGAGGATGTGGAGAGAGGGGCACTCTCGTACATTGCTGGTGGGAATGCAGGCTCATACAGCCACTCTGGCGAGCCGTCTGTAGATTCTTAAAGAAATTAAAGATTGAAATGCCATATGACCCTGCTATCCCACTTTTGGGAATAACCCCCCATGCAGCAGAAGTTCGCCTCAATAGCACAAGCTCGACCATGTTCATAGCAGCACTGTTTACGATAGCAAAGTCATGGAATCAACCTAAATGTCCAACAGTTGATGAGTGGATAAGGAAACAGTGGTACATCTATACAATGGAGTACTACTCAGCCATCAAAAATGATGAATTACTGGAATTTGCCGGGAAATGGATGTCATTAGAAACAATTATATTAAGTGAAGTATCCCAGACCCAGAAAATTAAGTGCCGTATGTACTCCCTAATAGGTGGCTCCTAGTACCAAACTCACCCATCCCACATTGAGACACTCAAAAGTAAACCTATGTAACACAGTAATTGCAAGGATTATGAACAAGAGAGATGGGGTAGGAGGGCCACACCAGAAACAAGGAGAGAGGGGACCATGTTACAGCAGAGAAAATAGGCCTCCATCAAGGTCTGGAGGTAAGTAATGAGAAATCTGGTTAAGTTCACAGACGTTCTTTCCTGATCTCACCAGAAGGGGAGGGCATATAGTCTAGCAGATAAAAAGTAATCACTTTACAAATGGGTGATGGACCCCTCCCTCACTGAGGTTTCCTACTTTTATTACATCTACCCTTGAATGTGCTATTATAACAAGACTCCAGTTTAACAGGTTTTTGTCTTTGGCCAGGGGGTGACATACAGTGCCCAGCAGGATGAAGTGAAGGGCATTGCAGCAGCAGCAAAACTGCAAAAGAAAATCAACAAGCCACAATCCAGAACTTCAGAGACTCTATATCAATCACATAGAACTAGGCCAGCCTAATCTCTCCCCATCCTGGAGCTCAGGGACATTTGCGGAAGAGGGGGCGGTAAGATTGTAAGAGCAAAAGGATGGGAGGAGCAACGATTTGCAAGATTCTCAACAATAGTTGGGGCCAAAGCAATCATAATGGGACTTTGCATGCCCTGCGCAATGTCCAGCGAACTGTTGCCCTCATAAAGTCTAGCATCTGTTAAGGGCACCGTGATCCCTGGAGGCAAGGGATTGACAGCCATAGTAGTGCTCCTATGCTTAAGGGGAACAAGAGAAAGGGCTTATGGAAATGCCACTGGGTCCTTATATGTCATCGGAGAGGAGGACCCAGTGGAGAGTCTGGCGTACACAATAAAGGACTCTCTGGGAAATGGGGGGGAGGTACTGGGGGATGGGGAGGAGGAGGAGAGGGTTCGGGGGGAGGAGGGGGGAGGGAGGGAACTGGTAAAAACTTTTAAAATGTATAATTACATTTTTAATAAAAAAAGAAAAAAAGCAAACAAAAAAAAAGAAACAACTTTCAAAATGAATAACTCTTCAGACTCATGGTTTCAGATGCTATGCTCAACGTCAGATGATTCCTTTACTGTGGGCCTCTGAGCAGAATATTGGATGTGGCAGAATTGCTAACATTAATGGCAGCAAGGAAGCACAGAGAAAGGGTTGGCGATAAGTCAAGAACAGAGATACCTTTCCATGGCATGGCCTAGTAACCCATTTTCCCCAGTTGCTTATCACTAAAGGCAAGTACTATGCTAGGGGGGAAAGGATGGGCAAAGTATTTCAAGTGAATGGAAGCAGGAACTGCTGTTCTAATTTCTGACCAAAACTGACCAGAAAAATCAAAGGAAAAATCCATTTAGAAGACATTGTAATAGTAAATTTGTTATATACAAAACTCAAAACTTGGCTATATCCAATTTCATAAAGGGAATTCCATTAAAAATAAAGCCATACATTAACCTTAACACAGATTTCAATACCCCACTAATGTCAATGAATGGAAAAGTAGTTAGAGATATTTTGGAATTAATGACATCATAGAACTCATAGCATATACGTTTTTCTCAACATCTTATGTAACTTCCTCTGAAATTGAGCAAGTAATGGGACATGAAGCACATCCCAATAAATATAGCAAATTGAAGTAGCTCCATATATTTTATCTGATCGCTATAGAATAAACCTAGGTTTCTGATCTGACTCTAGACCCTTTGTCAGAACAGTACACGTCCCTATTACTGTAAACTAGAACAAGAGCCAATTAAAAAAAAGGGAAGAAAAAAAGCAATAAGGAAGACAGCCAATATAGATAGAAAGACAGTACATCAAAGTACTCCGTTGATAGCTGTCATTATAACCCATAGAATGGGGCACTTACAGTGAAAACCTTTGGGTCTAAAGGTGGATTAGTGAAATGAAATGCACATATCAATGGGGTAGCCTGAAGAGAAGAAACTTGGTATACCACAGAGGCCTGAGCCCCCACAGGAGTAGACAAGCCAGAGTGTACCCTGGGTCAATAGAAGCACACAGATGGAAGGGTGAGAGGAGTGGGAGAGAATGGTGAATGGAAGGGAGGGGATGGAAGGGATGGGGGAGGGAGGAAAGAAAAAGTATTAAAAAGATTTAAAAATACAAGAAAAAAGAAATAAATGGAGTCATATAGACCTCACTCCACATTATTTTTTTTTACTTGTATGTGTCTTTTATTTGTTCAAAAAAATAACCAATGGCAGCTGGGAAAAAATACATAGAACCACATTGGTGGGTACTCACTTCTTTGTGCCATTGTTTTTTTCCACTCATACAAACTTAATAGGTACACTGGTCCCCTCCCTCCCTCCACCCCTCCCTGGATCTCCTTGCTCCCTCCTCCCTTTTCTCCTTCCTTCACCCCCTTTCTCTCTCTCCCATTGCCCCCCCCCCATCCCTGGAGCATACCTGAGATATAAGGACTCAGTAGCATTACCTAGAGCTCTTTATTATGTTCCCTTTTAGTATAGGAACATTATTGTGGCTGTTAATCCCTTGCTTCTAAGGAACCTAGTGCCTGTGATCCATGCTAGACTTTGGGGGTTCAATGTTATGTGGGTAATTGTGCAGGTCATGCAGAGTCCTATTATGATTACTTTGGCCCTAACTTGTGTGGAGTATCTTGCATATTGTTGCTCTTCCCCATCTTTAGGCTCTTACAATCTTAACTCCCCTTCTTCCACAAGTTTCCCTGAGCTTTAGGATGGGGAGAGATTAGGTTAGCCTGGTTCCTGGTGATTAATGTAGGGTCTCTGATATTCTGAATTATGGTCTTTCTTTTTCCAGTTTTGCTGTTCCTGCACCGCCCTTGGCTCCATCTTGATGGGTATTGGATGTCACCTCCTAGCCAGAGATAAAAGGGTGTTAAAATAGAATCTTACTATAAGAGTAGATTCAAAGGGAGATGGAATAAGAATAGGAGACTGCAGTGAGGGGGGGGGTGTCAGTCTCCCATTTGCAGGATGGTTACCATCTATGTGCCAGACTCTATGCCCTTCCTGACTGATGAGCTCAAACCCCATCAGTTGCAAGTGACCAGGAAGGAAAGTCTGAGCTTAAGCAGATGTCTCACTTACTTACAGTCCTTGATGATGGCCTATTTTCTCTGCTGTAGCATGATCCCCTCTCTCCTTGTTTCAGGCAGGGCCCTCCTTCCCCTTCCCTCCTGTTTATAATCTTTGTAATTATTGTAGGTATTACAGAGATTTATCTTTGAGTGTGTCACTAAGTGGGTTTGGCACTAGAATCTACCTATTAGAGAGTGCATATAGCACTTAATTTTCTGTATCTGGGATACTTCACTCAATAGAATTTTTCGAATTCCATCCATTTTCTGGCAAATTTCATTAATTCATCTTTTTTGATGGCTGAGTAGTATTCCATTGTATAAATGTACCACATTTTCCTTATTCACTTGTCAACTATTGGGCATTTGGATTGATTCCATGACTTTGCTATTGTAAACACTGTTGCAATGAACATGGTCGTGCTTGTGCCATTGAGGTGAATTTTTGCTGTATGGGGGATTATTTCCAAAAGTGGAATAACAGGGTCATATGGCATTTCAGTGTTTAACTTTTTTAAGACAGAGTGAGATGATATGTCAGGGAGGTTTTGATTTGCATTTCCCTGATGGTTAATGATGTGAAGCATTTTTTAAGGTATTTGTTAGACATTTCAATTTCGTCCCTGGTAAAGTTTCTTTTGAGTTCCAAGGCCCATTTTTTAATTAATTAATTTATTTTTTCCACTCATACAAACTTAATAGGTACCCTGAACCCCTCCTTCCATCCACCCCTCCCCAGAAACCCTTACTCCCACCTCTCTTTTCCCCTTCCCTTTCCCCCCTCCCTCCCTTTCTCCCATTGCCCATTGTGCACCCCCATCCCTGCAGCATCCTTTAGTGTGAACATCAAGCTTCCCTTTGGGTCCTCCACTCTAATGAGGTGTAAAGACTCAGTAAAGACTCAGTATTGCCTACAGCCCTTTCTTGTGTTCCCCTTTAGTATAGGAACACTATTGTGGCTGTTAATCCCTTGCTTCTAAGGATCCTAGTGCCTGTGATCCATGGTAGACTTTGGGAAGTCAGTGCTATGTGGGTCATTGCGCAGGTCATGCAAAGTCCTATTATGATTGCTTCGGCCCTAACTTGTATGGAGTATCTTGCATATCGTTGCTCCTCCCCATCTTTAGACTCTTACATTCTTACCGCCCCCTCTTATGCAAATTTCCCTGAGCTTTAGGATGGGGAGAGATTAGGCTCGCCTGGTTTCAGGTGGTTAATGTAGGGTCTTGGATGTTCTGAATTATGGGTTGTTTTTTTTTTTTTTTTTTTTTTTTCAATTTTGCCATTCTTGCACCACCCTTGGCTCCATCCTGATGGTTATGGGATGTCTCCTTTTAGCTAGAGATAAAAGGCTGTTAAAATAGAGTCTTACAGGGGCTGGAAAGGTGGCTCAGGGGTTAAGCCTCTGCCTTGCAAGTGGAAAGTCCTGAGTTCAGATCCTAGACCCCACATATAGATGCCAGGTGGAAGATGGGCAGTTTCTGGTCCTGGTAGGGTGGAGCCTGTGAATCCCAGGGCAGAGTAAACAAGGAGGAGGTGGAGGCGGTCCATGGTGGTTCCGGAATTTGTCCGTGGTTCTACACACACACATACATAGTAAGCACATGTGCACACACGCAAGTAAATTCTCATGTGCACATTTTAAGAATAAAGAAATGTGACATTTTAAAAAAATAGAATCTTACTGTAAGAGTAGATTCAAAGGTAGATGGAATAAGAGTACGACACTGTGGTGGGGGGGTCAGTCTCCCATTTGAAGGCTGGTTACCATCTATCTATCCAAGGCCCATTTTTTAATTGGGCCAGTGTTTTCCTTGGAGTTTAGTTTTCTAAGTTCTTTGTGCACTCTGGACAGTAGAGCTCTGTCAGATATGTGGTTAGTGAAGATTTTCTCCCATTCTGTGGGTTGCCTTTGAGCTCGTGTTGTAATCTCTTTATCTGAACAGAAGCTCTTTAATTTCACAAGATCCCAACTGTTGAGAGTTGGTGTCAGTGACTGTGCCATTGGATGTCTGTTTAGGAAATGTTGGCCTAGCCCAATCAGCTCGAGGGAGTTCCCTATCCTTTCAACTATGGTTTTTATAGTCTCTGGCCTTAAATCAAGGTCCTTGATCCGTTTGGAATTAAGTCTTGTACGTGGTGACAAGTATGGGTCCAGCTTTAATCTTCTGCATGTGGAGATCCAGTTTAGTTCCTGATCGAAGCGGGAATGCTTCAAGTATTTCCCCATTGAGCACAGTCCTTGCTGTGGACTTGTATACAGCTTTTATTATATTGACAACGTTCCTTCCATTCCAACTGTACCTTGGGTTTTGATCATAAAAGGCTGTTGGATCTTGTCAATAGCTTTTTCTGTATCTATGAAGAGTATGATTTGGTCTTGAATTTTGGACTGGTTTATATGGTAATTACATTTATTGATTTTTGTATGTTGAACATACCTTTTTTGCCTGGGATAAAGCCTACTTTGTCACCGTGAATGATCTTTTTGATATGTTTTTGAATCTGATTTGCTAAGATTTTGTTGAGAATCTTTGCATCTGTGTTCATCAAAGAGATTGGCCTGTAGTTTTTTTTTTAAGTGTTTTTTTTATTAGGTTTTGGGTTAAAACAATATTAGCTTCATATAAAGAAGCTATTTGCTATTTGATGGAACAATTTTAAGGAGAATTGGTGTTCTTAGCTCCTTAAATGTCTGGTAGAACTCTGTGCCGAATCCATTTGGTCTAGAACATTTTTGGTGGGAAGATTCAACATTATTTCATTGATTTCCTCAAATATTATAGGATTATTTAAAGACGTCATTGGAGAGGAGGCCCAGAGGAGAGTCAGGCATGCACAAGAAAGGACTCTGGGAATTGGGGCGGGAGACACGGGGGGGGGGGGGGGGGGGGGAGTTAGGGCGGGAGGGGTGAGGGGAGGGACAGCAGGGGGTTCGGGGAGAGGAGGAGGGAGGGAGGGAACTGGTGTACCTATTAAGTTTGTATGGGCTGAAATAATAATAAAAAATGTATTAAAATTTAAGAAAAAAGAAAACTTGCTGATTCCATTTGCATAAGTTGTGCTTACTTAGGAATTCAGCCATTTCTTTTGTGTTGTCAAATTTCACAGAGTATGAGTTTTTGACATATGATGTTATAATCCTCTGGATTTCTTGGGTATCAGTAGTGATAACTCCGTTTTCATTTCTAATTTTGTTAATTTGGATTTACTTTCTCTTGATTTTGGTTAACTTAGCTATATTCTATCAATCTTACTGATTTTTTTTAAGGAACCATCTTATTGACTGATTGATTCTTTGTATCATTTTTTCAAAGAATCAGCTTTTTGACTGGTTGATTCTCTGTATTGTTTTCCTTATCTTGATTTTAGATATTTCTCCCCTTGCTAATCTCCTCTCTTCTACTGCTTTTGGGATCACATTGCTCTTGTGTCTCTAAAGCTTTAAGCTTCATTGTTATTTATTTGTAATATTTCTTTTTTTTGTTGTAGACATTAAGAGCTATGAACTTACCTCTTAGGGCAGCTTTCATTGTGTCCCAAAGATTTTGATAAGTTGTATTTTCATTATCATTTGCTTCCAGGAAATCTTGAATTTCCTTTGTAATTTCTTCCTGAATTCAATTCTCATTCAGAATCATAGTGTTAAGTTTCCAGGAGTTAGTGTATTTTCTGTTGTTTGTTATGTTGTGGATGTCAAGCTTTAAACCATGGTGGTCTGATAGGGTACAGGCTAGAATGTCAACTTTCCTGTATATGTGGAGATTTGTTTTGTTGCCCAATATGTGATCTGTTTTGGAGAAAGTTACATGTACTGCTGAGAAAAATGTGTATTCTTTGGTGCATGGATGAAAAGTTCGAAAGAGATCTGTATGGTTCATTTCTTTAAGGGTTTGATTAAGTTCCGAAGTGTTTCTGTTTTTTTTTTTTTATTATTATTCATTCAATTGTACATGTATGTGTGTGTGTGCGTGTGTGTATGTAGAACCACGGACGAATTTGGGAAGCACCATGGACGCCTCCACGTCCTCCTAGTTTTCTCTATCCCGGGATTCACAGGCTCCGCCCTACCAGGACCAGAAACGCAGGCTGCCCCCGCTTCCACCCCGCGTCTATATGTGGGGTCTAGGATCCAAACTCAGGACCTTCCGCCTGCAAGGCAGAGGCTTAACCCCCGAGCCACTTTTCTAGCCCCCTCTGTTAAGTTTTTGACCAGTTGATCTTGAAAGGCCCAAGAATTATCGTTTGGGTTTTTTTTTTTTTTTTTCTTGCTTTACACTCTGTAGTGTTTGCTTAAATTTGGAGGGGCCCATATTAGGTACATATATGGTCAGTATTGTGAAGTCTATCTGATGAATTGTACCTGTGACTAAAATGTAGTATCCATCTCTGTCTCTTATGAATTTTTTTGGTTTGAAGTCCACTTGGTCCAATAGCATAATAGCTGCCTCTGCCTGTTTCCTGGTTCCATTAGCTTGCAGAATTTTTGACCAGCCTTTTATTTTTAGGATGTGCCTATCTTTTGTGGTGAGAAGAGTTTCCTGAAGGCAGCAGATTGATGGGTTGTGATTTTTTTCCAATATTTTAATGTATGTCTCTTGATTGGTGAATTAATTCCACTGACATTTCATGTTATAACGAAGAAATTATTTTTAATTCCAGACACTTTTTATCTTTAGTGGCTTTCATAAGTGTATTATTTGGCTTTTAGGTTTTGATGGTATTATACTTCCCTTCTGTCCTCCTGTGTATGCTTGCACTTTTTCTAAAGTTTGAGTGTTATTTCTAGCATTTTTTGAAGACCTGTAAGCCTTCAGGTTGTTTTTGTGCTGGAAAACTTTTCTTTCTCCCTTGACCATGACAGATGTTTTTGCTGGGTATATCAGCCTGGGTTGATGTTTTTGCTCATTCAATACTTGAAGTACATCTCTCCAAGCTCTTCTTGCTTTTACTGTTTCCATTGAGAAGTCACATTATTTTAACAGGTTTACCTTTAAAAGTGACTTGTTTTTTTTTCCTTGAAGCTTTCAGCACCTTTTCTTTGTCTTGAATGTGGAGTGTTTTGACTATCATTTGCCTTGGCGAGTTCCTATTTTGGTCATATCTGTTAGGGGTGCGGAATTACTCTTGTATTTGGATGGGCCTCTCATTCTTTAGATGAGGAAAGTTTTCGTTTATGATAATTTGAAAAATTTCCTCAGGTGTGGTATGTGGGAATTCTTGTTCTCGTATCCTATTAATGCACATGTTAGGCTTCTTCAGGGTGTCCCATATCTCTTGAATATTTCTCTCAAGTATCTTTTTGGCTTTAACAATCTCTTCCATTGAGTTGGTTAATTCTCCCACTTTGTCTTCAAGATCTGAAATTCTATTTCCTGCTTCATTAGTTCTGCTAATAAGACTCTCTGTTCAGTTCTGGGTTGAAGATAACTTGTCTTTTCATTCAATTTTAAGCTCTCCTTGAGACTATTTTACCTGCTCTATTCCTACTTTTGTTTCTTGAACTGTTTTACTCAACTCCTCCAAGTGTCTGTTGTGTTTCTCTTTAAAGTGGTTGATGCAGTTATTTAACTCCTCCTGGATTTCCTCTTTCATATTATTGATCGTGGTAATGATTATCCTTTGAAAGTCATTATCTTGGGTCTGACTTTCTTGGCTATTTTCTTTGAATTTGTTCTGGTTGGAATCTATCATTATGGGGTTAATTTTTTTGGTGGGATATTTGTTTTATAGGATTTTACACTTTGACTTGGGCATTGTTGTTTTATCTCTTAAGACCTTCTTTCAGTTTCTGAGTGTTTTTGACTGAACTGAATTTGTTGGTATTACTACTCTTGAGCAATTATTACTAGTGTTTGCCTTGGCGTTGTGTATGCTTATCTATTGTTATTGTTATTTCCTAGATGAGGCTATTAGACCATTAGAACATCACTTAAGTCAAGTTTAGTGGACAAGGGGTCAATGTTAGTATGGTAGCGTACTTTTATGATTTAGTATTTTGGTTATATGTGAGGATGAATGGTATAGTCCCTGAAGTTGTATATATTTTGGGGGTGGCTATATGGAAAAGCTAATCTACAGTGACTAATAATTGAAGGGAACAGGATAGTAAAAAAGGGTTTACTTATCTTTGACCTGGATGTGAAGAATCTCTCCCATGTGATAGGATGATTCTAGAGGACTTAAGATATGTGGCATTTGTCCCCTAGAACTTTGCTTGGGTTTTCTTTGGACTCTGTTGAATTCTGAGGAGCAGTGTGTCCTCCCTGGACCACGAGCTTCTGGGGCAGGCACAAAGCACAGAGGTACTCATGAAGGAGCACTTCACTGGGACCTGGGGTGTGGTCTACTGGCCTCCCTAACCAGGAGCAGACTGTGTTCTGCTCTGGCTGGCTGTTGGGAGGAGCTAGGCTGAGCCCCGGACCTGCGGGCTGGGAGATTTACCTGGGAAGCAGTGTTTCCTCCCTGGACCATGAGTGTCCTGGGCGGGTGGAAAGGGCCCTCACTCCACATTATTGAATGATGACTGAACCATTGAAGAAAACAAAAAAGAAGCTAGAAAAATTTTAAAATTTAATAAAAATCAAATACATTAATTAATTAAAAATTAAATACATTCTGAAATGTATGGAATATAATGAACACAAATAAAATAAATAATTTAGTGATGTGCCTTTGAAAAACAAGAACAAACAATACCTCAAAACTGTAGGTAGGAAGAAAAAATTAAGATCAGACTTGCAATCAATGAAATAGAAACAAACCACCACCACCAACGCCAACAACAAAAATGTAAATAATCAGTGAAATATAGAACTGGTTCTTTTCAAAGTAAATCAGATTGACAAACTTTTAGTTTAATTGACCAAAAGAAATGGAAAAGACCCAAATTAATAAAATTATAGATAAAAGAAGACACTACAACATATATCAAATAAAATTCAGAAAAATGGTATGCATATAATTTTAAATTCAACAAATTGGAAAATGTGAAAGAAATTAATAAATTCATGGTTACATATAGCTACCAAAGTTAAAACAAGGTGATATAAGTAATGTTAAAAGATGTGTATGCATTAATGCACCTGTGGAAGTAACAAAAAGTCTCCCAGATGAAAACAAATCCCAGGCCAGGTAACTCCTTGCCAAATTCTATCATGCTTTTAAGGAAGTGCTACTCAAATTATTCCAAACAATGGAAAAGAGTGTTTTAATTTCAGAACAAAATACTGGACTTGGGATGGAGAGGTGGCTCAGGGGTTAAGCCTCTGCCTTGCAGGTAGAAGGTCCCGAGTTCTGATCCTAGACCCCACGTATAGACGCCAGGTGGAAGCAGGGGCAGTCTGCATTTCTGGTCCTGGTAGGGCGGAGCCTGTGAATCCTAGGGCACAGTAAACAACGAGAAGGTGGAGGCGTCCATGGTGGTTCCCGAATTTGCCCGTGGTTACACACACACACACACACACACACACACACACACACACATACATACAGACAGACATGCACAATTGAATAAACAATAATAAAAAATACTGCACTCAATAACTTAGTGTTAAAAGATTTGATACTGTTTCACGATTCAAGGTTGCTATTCATCATTGCAGTGGTGTTAGAATAGCAAAAGCTTGAACCAGCTGATCACAACCAACCCACAACAAAAAGCAGAGCTCACGGTCCATTGAAGACCTATGTGCTTCAGTAGTCACATCAACTCACTCTTGTTACCTTTCTGCAGTCTTTGGCTTTGGAACAGTCTCACCTACAGTGGTCTGGTTCTTCCTACCACCACTTAGTGTAGTCAAGACAATCCTTAAACTAGATAATATCTACCTGGTAGGCTTGAATGCTTCCTAGACGTCAGGCTGAGGATTAGTGCTGAACATTACCAGAAGGAAAGTTTCAAAGATCTTTATATGGCAATATTATCCTGGCAGTAATCACATATGAAAACATAACAAACGAAAATTTCAATGATTGAAGCACTTCAGAAAACAAATATGTTAGAAAATTCCTAAAATTGAATAAAAATTAAAGTGTAACACTCTGAAATCTATGAGGTACAATGGATGAGTCTTAAGAGAAAAGTTTGTAACTCTAAGTTCCTTCATGAAAAAGAGAAAAATGAAGTAAATAACTAAACAATGTGCCTTATGATCTTGGAAAATAAAATAAACCATATCCTAAAATAGTAGGTAGGAAGAAAAAAATAAAATCAGACCAACAATCAATGAAATAAAAGCAAACCATCACTTTCACCACCAACAACAGTAGCAATGAGAAGAGTATAAAAATAAATTTCTCAATAAAACATTTGTATGCAAAATTCAAAGTCCCATTGAAAAATTCACCATGTCCATGTTGGATTCATTACAGAGTGAGAAGGAATAGTTCAGCATGAATAAAATAATAAGTGTAAATAACTATAGATGAGCTCAAACACAAGTAACACGATTATCTCAATAGACCATAGAAAAAGTCTTTGACAAAAATCCAAAATCCATTCTTAGTGTTATGAAAAGGAGAGAGAAAGGCTATATATGAAGAACATACCATGACTTGCTAAATGCAGAAAGAATGAAAACATGCCACTTTAGGTCAGAAACAAGTCAAAAGCTTTCATTCTCTCCTCTCCTACTCAGCACAACACTTAAAATCTTCGCTACAACCATTTTACAAAAAAGGAAGGAAATAAAGAAGATGCAATTATAAAAAGAAGTAAATGTGCCTAATATGCAAATGATAGAACTCTATGCACTAGAGATTTTAAGGACTTCACCATTAAATGCTCACAGTTGATAAACACTTGAAACAAAGTGGAAGCATATAAAATTAACACACACAAATAATTAGACTTCTGTCATGATAACAAATACCCTGAAAATTAATTAGGAGACAGTCACATTCACAGTACACACATCTCCCTCCTACATATATATATACACACACACACAATCTGAAAATACACCTAAAAAAAAAAAAGAACTCTACAATGAAAATGTTAAGACACTGAAAAAAGAAACTGAGGAACACAGTAGTAGAAGGAAAGGCCAGTCTCATGTATTGGAATAACTAACATGAAAATAGTCATCTTACCAAGAATAATCTACAATTTCAACTTAATTACAATCAAAACCACAGGGAAATTTTTCAGTCATAGAAAAATGTAGTCTGACAATGCATACTGAAAAAAATAAGAGACTAGGGGAATTTAAAATAATTTTAAACAAAAGAACAATTTAGGATTTATAGCAATTCTTGATTCGGGAATTATATTACAAAAGTAAAAACATGTGGCACTAGTACCAAAGCAGATGCTTACATTAATGTAATAGAATATAGGCTCCAAATATATGTCAGCACAATTACTGCTACATTACTGTAACAGTTACTCTTAACTATTGCTATGAAAGAACATTCAAAGTCAAGCAACTTAACAGGAAAAGGGAGATGTACTTAGCTTACAGTTCCAGAGGGGAGAAATCTTTCATGGTGGTGGCATGGCCTGACTAACTCAAGCTGGAGGAGGCTATGTCACTGCAGACATCTTGGAGGCTGAGAGCTGTAAGACTGCTTGCTGCAAAGGCAAACTTCTACTAAAGGTAGGGTGGGACTAATCCACCTAAGGGCCCACCCCTTGTGACTGCCTTCCTCCAGCAAGGCTCCACCTCTCAAGATGCCATGACCTTGCCAAATACATGAAACTGTGGGGGATACATTTCATACCATGACAATTATGTTTGGCAAAGATGGCTAAAATATATACTGGAGATAAAACAGTTATTCAATCAATTTTGGGGAAATTGGACCCCATCATGCAGAAGAATTAAACTAGATCTTTATCTCTTTCCTTTCACAGAATTCAACATCAAATTGATCAAGGTTATCAATATAAGGCTGAATGCATAAAAATTGCTGGAGAAATATGTAAGGTGTACACTTCAGCACATAGGCAACAGGCAAAATGTTTCTAAATAGTACTTCAGTAATGAAGGAAACTAGACCAACTATTGATAAATGGGATCCTGTGAAGCTAAAACGTTTTTGTAAAGGAAAGAAAACTTAATTCACTGAAGGAACAGCCCATAAAGTAGGAGAAAATCTTAGCATCTATATCTACAACTGAGAATTAATATCTTGAACAGAAATGACTAAAAAAATCTGACCATCAAGAAAACAACCTACTAAAAAAGTTGATAATAATCTGACAGAGAATTCAAGAATGAATATGAATGATCAATAAGTTTTGAAAATGTAAACTTGTGTGAATTATAGAAATCATTATGCAAATTCTTCAAAGATTGACAAACAGAATTGTCTTATAACTTGGCAACACCATTCCTGGGCAAATTCATAGAGGACTATATCCTATTAGACAAACATGTACATATCTGTATTCATTGCTGCTGTATGTACAGTACTTAGGAAATGAAATCAGATTGAATATCCATAGAAAGATAAATGGATATTGAAAATGGAACATGCATACTGTCATATTTTATTTATTAAAAAATGAATTTACAAAATTTGCAGGAAAATGGGTGCAATTAGTAAAAGATTATACTGAGTAAAGTAACTTAGACACAAATAAACACATATTCTCTATTTCATGTATGTATCCCAGATCTTTCTGATGTTATGCTGAAATGTTCCTAAGATAGTTCTTATGCAATTTTTCAGTAAGTATACATATCTGTCAAGAAATCTTGTATATCACGATTTGTTAAATCCAGGAAATATTGACTGGCCCACTGCCTTCGCACTTCAGGCTCTTGCAATCTTGATGCCTCCCACCCCCCCGCCCCCAAATGCTCTCTGAGCCTTGGTGAGTCAAGCAGCCATCAGAAAGGATGAGATTATGGAAATTAGTGGTAAATGGAAATTACTGGTAAATGGTGATACTAAGGGAGGTATCTCAAGCACAGACAGACAAATACCACATGTTCTCTCTTATACGCAGATGCTATCACTGACCATCTGACTGAAGTATTTGGCTTGGAATTACTATTAGAAGAGCACTCAACACTCAACCTAGAAGCCCTCTTCCACAATAGAAGGTGTTTATTATTAGAAAGCAGAACTTTCCAAAATGCAGAAAGTAAACACAATTTCTAACATACTTTTTGACCTTGGAGATTTGCAGTATGATTCATGGTCCAGCAAGTGCTCAGGCATTTGTCATCAATGGAAACCCATATGAAACAAAGTGAATTACAGCACATGGAAAAAATATTAAACTAGGAGGGAGACTAGCAGGGAAGAAGAGTTGTAGTAGGAAAAGGAAGGGTATGGGCTTATGCGATAAGGATTGAACAATCATATTCATCTTTGAAATTCTAAGAGTAAAAATAAGATAAATTTTCAAAAATTTAGAAAGAGTTTAAGAAGATTATCTTCTTAACTAAATGATAAAAATGGTGCTTTTATATTCCCTTTTGGATTATGAACTAGTCTGATTTTATCCAAGGCAAAGACATAGCAATTGAATTAATTTATTATTTAATTTTCTCTGCACTCTCTTTTAAAGACTGGAGAGGCAACTGATATGAATGTGATCTTTAGGTCGAATAAGTTAGAGTCAAAAGTGGCTAGAGATTTCTGAAAGTTTGGTTTGCTAATCTTGTTTTTTTTCTTCATCTTTTTTGTTTGCATTCCTCTGATGCATGAACGTTATATTTGGAGAATCTGCTATTACTTTGCAGACATGAGATGAAAGTCATGAGAACATGGTGATCTTGGCTTAAACACTATCTCCAAATGAACTGTAACTTATCTCCACTGTTCTTATGTGATTAGGTAATTAATCTCCTTTTTGTTACGTACTGCTGAATGTATTTTCAATGACATAAAAAGTATTATGCATTTATTTATATGGATAAACAATTGAAGCTGACTTGTTTTATAACTACATAATTGGTACCTGGCAAACCTCAACTGTAAGAACTTAAGAGAAAAATCACCTCAGTGTGCTTAGAAGACAAATCCCTTATCTAACTGCTACAGGAGATGTGGAATTGTTAATCTTAATTCATTTCTACTTTTGCATTGAAATTCTAATTTTCACAATTTTTCTCATATTTCCCTTGTCTTTCAATCCTACAAGTACAGACCAGGCATTCTTAATTAACTTGGTAATCGAAGATTAGTTAGTTGGTTATGTGAAAGGACTTCTCTTGTACCTCTTGCACTAATTCAAACCCATCATAAACTCTTATGCTCATGGAAATTTTCTTATACAAGTCATTTTGTGCATTAAAATATGGTTACTCATGACCTATTTAAGCATTATGTCCCTGGTAAGTCTTTTCAGGTATCTCCTGTCTGCACGATACCTTTTTCAGTATTAAACTTTTAAAAGTTTGCTGTGGAAGAATTGGTACAGTTTCTTAGGTGTCTAACTCACCTCATGATAATTACTTCGTAGCACCAGTGTTTCCAAACAACTACATTAAATTTGTATCCACTTTTCATGGGAAAAAGCAAAATCAATGATTATAAACAGTATTTTTTCTATATTTGTATATTTGTTGATGAGTATTCTGAAGTTGTGGTGTTATAAGGCTGGGGATCTCTCAAAGATTTCACCACACATAGACATTAGAATTTTTGTAAAATAGAGAGGCTTTAATTAAGCTGATCAGTAACCAAAAACCAGAGAGCTGAGATCCCAGAAGTGGCCGACTTGAGAGGTAGAAGCATAGAGTTTTTAAACACAAAAATTGGATATTATGTTCATCTGATCTGGCCATTGAGTCAGTAACAATTCTATCATGTACTCTGTATCCTTAAACAGGCAATATTCTGGCAAAAATATTATGAGTAGTAATAGTTTAGCATACTGTGTCTTCAGACTAATGATACAGAAACTGAATCACATTGGATATATAAGTTGAATCACATTATGACTATGTCTGGCCGCCACCTGGTTAACAGTGTGACTACAACCTTGAGCAAAAGCCAGCAGTTAATATTGAAGCTAAGATCAGCAGTCACTTTTCATGCAACATATATTTCTGAAATCCAGTTAACCACTGGTCACCAATTTTTAACTCTAACTTGACTATATAGTAGGTCATGAACTATAACAGTTTGTCATGATCAACTTTTAAAAGTGAGACTGAATTAAAAAAGAAATTCCAAAATACATTGAGTGACTTTTTTCAGTTAATATATTTTATTTAGTACATATAATGTTCTTTACATGCGCGTGCACATGTATGTGCATGTGTGTGCTATACCATTCTCATTCACCTAAAATATCTAGACACTTTCTCTGCTACTTCTGTGGGAGAATTCTATTTCCCATTCCACAGGCATTGAGTTTGGCTAGTTGATTTGGTATGAATGATACATATGAAGGAAACTGGTGTGTGCCGTTTCCCATTAGAAGATGCTGATGCATCTGATGGTTCCACTTTTGTCCTTGTTCCAACCACAAATCTCAATCATAAATCATAACGTTCTGCTCATTCAACTCCTTTACAGCTCATATTAAACTTAATTCTAATCACATAGTTCTAAGGTGTGTTCAGGTGACTTTTAGAATAGATGAAAAATTAACTCATCCCTATGATCCTTGGATTGATGAATTGGTGGGTTGTCTGAAGGTGGGTCTTCTCTGCAGCCAATCTATCTTGGTATCTGATGCTTCCTGATCCTTTGACACAGTTTCAGGATTTGGTAAACAAGAAGCCAGTTATTTGAAGTGACCTCTCAGTCTTGGAACAGAACCATGAACCAAAGCAATCCTTTTGCATTTACAATTTATCCATATTGTAGTAATGTGCTTTTAGCATCTGAAAATGATTAAGACAATCACAAAAAGAGCCTGATTCTATCAATAAAAATGTAAATCATAGTGTGAAAATTACATACATCAGAGTGGTAACTAACCCCCATTGTACATGTACTAGAAAAACATGTGTATGGATGCAGCGATGGTGGGGAGATTGAGAGTCACCCACTTTGCACTACAATCTAGCTTGCTGTACAGATTCCAATGAAGTCTTTCATTTGAAGGGGAGAAAAAAAGTACTTGAGAAAATAGTTATCTCATTTCTGAGTCATGGGACAGATGACACCAAGCAAACACTTAAATTTCCAATGATAAGGGAATATTATACATATGAATATAGCTCTGTGTGAAGATATGAAAAATATATTACTTTCTGATGTTATTTCATGAGGATTATTATTATCACCAGAGTTAATTATTGTATATGCTGTTCAAGTAAGAAGTAACTCTTAAAATTGTCACATATCTTCATGAAAATTCAAAATACTTTTGTGTAAATGTGTGTGTCAGTGTACAGAGGTTTGAGGATAGCCTCTGGTATCAGTTCTTGCCTCACACCTTATTTGAGACAGGGTCTCTTCTTTGCTGTTAGTCACTGTATTTGCTAAGAAGACTGTCTTGTCAGCTTCAGGAAGATTCCCCTGTCTCCACCTTCTATCTCACTGCATCAGAAGTAGGACTAGAGATTTATACTATAGCCTGGCTTCTATGTGGGTTCTGAGGATTCAAACTCAGGTCTTCACACTTGCATGTCAAGTACTTTATCTGCTGAGTACCTTGGCAACAATGTTAATATGAAAATCTTACTTTTTTGATTACTCAACTTTCAGGAAATATATAAATGACTTCTTGTCTTATAACTTCTAAGCACCTATTGCTAATTTCTGTTCATGGAGTGCCTATATTTATGGCCAACATAAGAAAACAGTTACATGGAAAAAATTTCAGTTCTAAGGACTTTTTCAACACAGAGAAAGCATAAATTGTTTCTTTGAAAAGTATAATATACATGTACTTAAATGTTTACTGGGCCAACTTTGTATGCCTGACAGGTTTCCAAATTTGAACTAATATAAGAATCTGATTAATAAAATATAAAGGAGCTGCATTTCATTCTTTTTAAACACAACAGTGTATTAAGAATCTGGTAAAGCCTCTGTCAAATTGAACTATTGAACTTGGGGTAGTAAAAGTCCTTCCTCACGAAAGAGATTTAAATCACTTTTGAAGTTAATTTCCATCTCCCAGATGGAGAACAAATCTAATCGGGTTTGCTTCATTCTTTGGGCAAATAGGAAAATGTCACTTGCATACTTAAAGAGGAAGAGAAAAGTCTCAGTGAAGTCATTGTCCAACTCAAACCACCCAAGAAGAAAGCGATCCTGAATTTGAACAGATGATACATTTTGAAACAGAACCAGATCTGAAATAATCTAGACAGATCTCCAGGCTTACAGAGCCTACTTCTGTATGGAGATGGTACTTGTGTATACTAGGAATATATATATCTGCCTTTAAATTTCTTATCTTAAAGAGAATGAAGCAGTTTCTCATTCTAACAAAGAATGTTAATAAAGTTCACAAGTTTCATCTCCAAAATGAACTTAATGCCTTTCAAAATTCTGTTTATAAGGGGGAATGTTTTGTCATTTGCTTGCTATATCTTTAAATTATGATACAATGATTAATATTAAAATTAAAGAAAAATGAATAAAACAAAATTAAAACATGTATTCCTGTCCTTTATTTACCAATTGCTAGGAACTACTTAAAGATTTGTGTTAGGAAAGGTTCCTACTTGCTGTCTGGCAGATATTAGGAACCTGCATCTCTCCAGAATAGTTTTCCTTAGTGACCAAAGCATCCACAACAAAGAAATAGGGGTCTCATAGATCTGATGGATCAGGTTACTCTCAATTTATCCTACCACATTTAGCTTTGCAGGGCTTACAGTGAAGGCAAGTGTTCAGCTACACTCTGATAACAGAAAAGCAATCTGTTTAACTACATTTCTCCCTGAAGGACATATTTTCCTGGGAGTCAGCAGCACAAAAAGACCTTTTCTGAAAGGGTTTCGATGGATTTCATAATATCAAATTCCATCATTTTTTGAATATATACCAGGAAAAGTTGTAATTCAAATTAATGATAGTGAAAAGACTTTTAAGAAATTATTTTTTTCAACTTTTGTATTCTTTTTCTCCCCCACATTTTATTATTTTTCCTAATCATACAAGCTCAATAAGTACCCTATCCTCTCTCCCTCCTCCCCTCTCCAGTCATCTCCCTTGCACTCTCCCCCCTTCCCCCTTCTTTTCATCTCCCTTCCTCCCTTCTCTCCAAGTGCCTCCCCCTTCCTCCTCCCTCATCCCCTGGAGGATCCTTTCTTGTGAGTGCCAAACCTCCCTTTGAGTCCTCCACTCTGGTGAAGGTTCAGGACTCAGTGGCATAGTCCAGCGGCCCTTCTTGAGCTACCCATTAGTATGGGAACTTTATTATGACTGTTAATTCCTTGTTTCTAAGAATCCTACTGCCTGGAGCTTTCTTCCCTGTGATCCATGCTAGACTTTGAGGAATGGTTGACTTGTCAGTCATTGAGCAGGTCAAACGAAGTCCAATTCTGGCTTCTGCAGCCTTAATTTGTGTGGAGTATCTTACATATTGTTGATCTTCCCCATCTTCAGTCTCTTACAATCTTGCTGATCCCTCTTCCGCAAGGTTCCCTGAATTTTAGCATGGGAAGAGATTTGGCTGGAATGTTTCCAGGTGATTAATGTAGGGTCTTTGGTGTTCTGAATTATGGTTTATTGTTGTTACCAGTTTTGCTTTTCCTGCACTGCCCTTGGCTGCATCCTGATTGGTATTGAAGCTTACCTCCTAACCAAAGATAAAAGACTATTTTTAAATGAGGAGACTCAAAAGTAGATGGAAGAATAGTAGTAGGAAACAGCAGTGAGGAGGGAAGGTCAGTTTCCCATTTGCAGGATGGATAGTTACCATCTATCTGCCAATCTCTATATCCTCCCTGATTGGTGAAATCAAACGTGTTCACTCTCAAGTGACCAGGAAGGGAAATGAGAAAGAGCTTCACCAAATGTCTGGCTACTTACATACAGTACTTGACAGTGACCTTTTTTCTCTACTGAAGTGTAATTTCCCTCTCTCTCTCTCTCTCTTTTTTTTTTGAGGTCCTCCCTTTCCCTCCTGTTTATAATCCTTTGCAATTACAGTAGGCGTTACAGAGATTTACCTTTGAATATGCCATTAAGTGGGTTTGAAACTAGGATCCACCTATTAGAGAGTACATATGGTGTCCCTCTTTCTGTTTCTGGGATACTTCACTCAATATAATTTTTCTCTAATTCCATCCATTCCCCAGAAAATTTCATTAATTATCTTTTTTGATGGCTGAATAATAGTATTCCATTGTGTAGATGTATCACATTTTCCTTATCAACTTGTAAATTGTTGGGCATTTGGGTTGATTCCATGACTTTGTTATTGTAAATAGTGCTGCTGTGAACATGGTTGTTCTCCTGTCACTGTAGTGAATTTCTGCCTTATGGGGGATTATTCCCAGAAGTGGTATACAGGGTCATATGGCATTTCAATCTTTAACTTTTTTAGAAATTGCCAAACTGATTGCCAAAGTGGTTGTATAAGCCTGCATTCCCACCAGCAATGTATGAGAGTTCCCTTCTCTCCACATCCTCTCCAGCAGTTGGTGTTTGTATTGTGGATTTTTGCCATCCTGACAGGGGTGAGATGATATCTCAGGGAAGTTTTGATTTGCATTTCCCTGATGGCTAAGGATGTGGAGCATATTTTAAGATATTTGTTAGACATTTCAATTTCATCCCTGGAAAAGTTTCTTTGAGTTCTGAGGCCCATTTTTTAATTGGGTCATTTATCTCCTTGGTGTTTAGTTTTTTAAGTTCTTTGTATACTCTCGATAAGAGAGTTCTATCAGATATGTCGTTAGTGAAGATTTTCTCAATTTACTTTTTAAAGCAAGTTTGATTTTTTACTGTACTGTTTAATCCCAAGAATGCCTAGACAATTGAAATAAATTGTATATGTTTAATGAATATCATATTCAATGTAATAACATAGCCATTGATGAATGAAGAGGAGAACAAGAATATCTATTCTTTCTTTTAAAAAAAACAATATACTCTCAGTCAAAACAAAGTAACTTCTAAGGAATTTCCATGAGTCATGAGAAGAAAACTGGGAAAAAATAACAATGAATTGAAACCTCATTCTATGCCAGGTATGACTAAAGCATGATTTTCCCCAAATAATCTCATTTAATCCTTATTATAATATCCATTTTACAAATGCTGAGACAGTAATATAAAGTTTCAAAGTAATGAACAGTAAAAGAAACCTAGCTCCTTACTAAAAATAATCATATTTGTAGGAAGGCTAAAACAGAATGTTTTAATATTTCCCAAATGAGTCAACAGTACAGAAATGGAAAGAACATATCAAAAACTTAAATCAAGAAAAATGTTTGTCTAAATATGTGAATCTTTGTTAGCACCATAAATCAATTAGGATATTTGACTTCTCATATTTGAAGTTCTAATAATGAAGCTATTAGATTAGGGTAAATTGCCTCTAACATTTTATTGAAAGGGAAACTATTATTAGTCAACTACTTAATAAATATATTTATAACAATAGATCCAATCAATCTACAGAAAATAAATTTAGACCTTTATTATTTAATCAAATGTAAATAAGTGTTTGAAATGATAAAGCTTCCAAAATAATGGAAAAGTTTTCATTAGTCCGTAGAGCAGAACCTTTTCATAATATTTGTGTTACTTTAGACTTTTACTGTTTGTACTTACAGGTTAATAGCTTGCTTTCTTTGTAGTCATGTAATCAAGCCATGTAAAGAGACAGTATCTCAAAGGAAGAGCTGTCAATATAGCTGAATGTCAGTATTAGCCTTAGCCCAAAAAGAATGTTTCATATGCATGACTATTAACAATAAACAGATTAATCAATAGATCTTTTTAAAAAGAAGCATCCTAACACTCCCAGTATACACATTCTAAATTCTCTGCCAACATTTCAGCACTCATGGCATTTAAGATGAGTAAATCTTTGTTGGGTTGGTAAAACACTCTGTGTCTTTTGCTTGTTTAGAGCATAATCTAGACACAAGAAGCATTCCCTCAAATGAGACAGCCATGTACAGCCCCAGACATGGGCAATTGTGAAGTTTTCCTGAAAGCTACTATCTCTGCATTCTTAATATATGTCATAAAAATATGGGATTGGGGAGATAGCTCAGTGTTTAAAGTTTTTGCTGCACAATCAAAAGTAGCTGGGTTCAGATTCCCAGATCTCAGGTGAAATGCAGGGCAAGTGTGATGACCTGCCTGTAATTCCAGCCCTAAAAGGCAAAGCCTGGGAAATCTCCAAACAAGCTGGTTATCCAGACTGTAGTCCTAATGGCATGCCCTGGATCAAATTGAAGACAGATTCACAACAATAAAGTAGAGGAATGGTAGGAGGATGATTCTTAATATTACTTTTAGGGCTCCACAGACACACACACTCAAGCACATTCGTATACATCTATTACTGCACACACAGGTGTGCATATCTACTTGTTCAAGGCCCATAACACATACACCTGAATATCCAACCACAAAAAGTGTAATTATGTTAAATGAATAACTTACAAATCTGGAAAAAACACACAATAGTTAAGTGCTTTTGAAATTTCTGAAACTCTAACATCAAACTTTCACAAAGATGATCTAAATTCATCTAGAGTCAATATTCATTTTTTTCTTTGAAGTTATTTTTATACCGTGTTTCCCATTATATTATTATACTATCATGGATATTCATTGGAGGAAATTCTTTATACAAAAATAATGAAAAAGTTACTAGAATAATGAAAATGGTTAAATATCATGCCACACTGCATTTCTTAACAGAGGATACACACCAAATTTACATCATAATGCAATGATGCCACTAGTTGCATGGGGGTCTTTCTATTTCTTTGCCTGTCACAATGGTGGTACAGGTTTTTGTCCTTATGCCTTATAATAAGGTGAAGATTGTTTCAAAGTAGGAAGACACTTTATAATAATCAAATACCTGCTCTGAAAATTTATTAGAAGACTTCTGCTTAAGTCTTATGAATCCTGGGATTGACCAAGAATCCAAGTGTAAGGCATACTGGGCAATTAAGAGAGTGAGAAAAGGTATTGCTGTGATTACCTATGCAGATAATAACCCATTATACCAAGGGAACATCATTTCTTTAATTCCAGATCCAACTTCTGTTAGCCAGGTAGAAAGGAAAATTGACATGCATAGTAATTACCTATACACAATAATAACCAAAACAAGGATGATATTATTAGGCATCTAAATATTTGTGGTCTGAAAGCTTTCCTCTAAGAACTGTTTATAAACTTCTATTAAGTTTATTGTGAGGGTATTAGAGCCCTTAGTAGTTAAACAATTTATTCAAGGTTAAACAACAGGTGTTTTGATTATTTTCTTTATTTTTGGGACAATAAAGTAGGGGGGAATTCTTTGATTATCCATTTAGTAATGTTTTTCTGAACTGCAATAATTGTTTATTCATGGGTTCTACCTCCATGAATTCAATCAATGATGGATCAAATAACTGTAGTTAATTTGTATATACTTATTTTTGTCATTTTCCCTTAAAATATAGTATGGCACATACATAATGTTTACCTTGTGGTAGGAATCATGAGTAATCTAAAGATGACTTGATTTCATAGGAAATTGTGTGTCATGTATACTTAAAACATATACACATATATACTTCAAACAACAGACTTATGAAATTTTGCATCTGTTGGCTGGATTTAGGATCAATTAGAAGATACGACTCTAGGAATATCTATGTTTTCAGGGAGGATTTAACTGAGGAGGAAAAAAAAAAAACACGTTGGATGTCGGTAACACTATTGCATGAACAAGAGCACTGGACCGAAACAGAGGGAGAGAATGCCAGATAAGCATCAGCATTCACCTCTCCTGACTTCCTGACTAGGGAAAGAATGTGGCCAGATTCCTCAAATGAAACAGCAGGTTCCCATAACTATGCCTTCCTGTCATAATGAACAGTATACTTTCTTAAACAATGAAATAAATTGAATATTTTTCTTTTAGATATGATGTCATAGCAATGAGGATAAGACTAATATAGTATCTGTGGGAGAAAAGCCCTCATAGATTCAGACATAACTTAATTGCTAGGGATTTCATAACTAATAAACTTTGTTCTTGTCTCCTTGCAGAAGCTATCAAATAATTTTTGTGTGAGTAAAGACAGCCTTTGTTTTTTGCAGCATTATAAAACACACAATTACATCAAGAAATGAAATGTGAATAACATGCACATGCAGTCAGTAGATAATATCTAATTACTTTGCAAAAGCTGATATGTATTTTGTTATTATTTGGAAATGAATTTTTTATTTAGTGGGCTAAAGCAAGGGAATATATTAGTTCTTCATAAACATTAGCATCATGGGTCAGTGTTCACAGTTGTAAAACTTCTAACTTCTATTTCATGAAATGATTTGTTGCTGATTGAATGCAAGATAAATGATAGCTTGTTGGTCATCAGATTAAGCTCAAATGTTATGAATAAAATCCTCATGAACATCTGAAGAAAAAAAGATAATTCAAGAGCAATGTAGAAAAACTTTCTTCTAGCACAGATAATGAATTTGAGTAAAATTCTTTCTGAAGTAAAGATAACTTACACGATGAGGAAGGCTAATAATGGTCTTACAAAAAAAAACATTACATTTTTCCTCAAAGAGATTTTACAAACCTCTGCTCTATTTTAATATTCCAAGTTATATTTCTTTTGAACTGGTGAATAAGGGAAGTGGAAGTGCATATTATTGCAATATATAAAATCTTTTCTATATGAAATCTTCCAATTTTATGACTTTGTCCTTATTATATTTATAACTTTATTTAAAATTCTTTAAAATATCAAAATGCCTCACAATTTTCTGAGGTGCATATTGAATCAGTGTCCTATCTCATGATGAGTTCGAGATACAGCTTAAAACTAGTGACTTTCCCTAATGTTTCTTACATGTAAAACCATACTGCAAAAATGTTGCCAATAAAGATTGAAAAGACCAAACTTAGTAAGGCTGTTAACTCAAAAATGGCTTCCTGATGTCCTTTAGCCTGTCTTTCTTCGAATCTTCTCTAAGTGGAAAAGTACTGTGCCATCTGCTGAGCCAGATAAGAGACAAATAAGGGAAATTCAATTTCCCTACAAATGTCTTGGAATTAATCCAAGAACTTCCCTTCTTTGCAGACTACTCCTTTTAAACTGCAAGCCCTCCCCTTCCCCCTCACAGACAACTTCCTTTCACTTAACCCTATGTGGACTCTAAATTCTGTCAAGGAAGGATGCATAGTTCTTAGCATGTTGGTCGCCCCCTGTCCATGAAAGGTGAATAAATTTATTTGCTTATTTTATCTCAGTGTGAATCTTTGTTCCCCAGGATTCTGGTCTCAGTTTCTTCCTAACAGTGTGATAAGGCATTCTAAGCCATCTGTCATAGTTAGGCACAGGTGTCAACTTGACTTGACTCTGGACACATTTGTGGAAAATTAGTGGTTGGGTTAAGCCCAGAGCCAACCTGCAGGAGATTGTCCAGCTGTTGGGGAAGGTCCAGCCCATGGTGGGTGAGACTAGGCCCTGAACAGATAAATATTGAAAGCTGATTGAGGAAGTTGGCTTACTTGTGTATACTTGGTCAGACATGCTGGTCTGGCAAGTAAGGATCATCCCTTTCTTAGCCATTATGTAGAGATGGTGCGGCCAGTTTCCCCGGCCCTGGTGTTGGTATGAGCTCTCCTGTCAAGCTGGACTGAGAACTGTAACCAGGAATCGTAAGAGAAAATAAACCCCTTGTTCCCTTAAGCCATTTAATGGTGATTTGTCAGCAACATCCAGGTGAACTGCAACACTATCTAAAAAAGTCAGCATTATATTGCTTTTCACTAAAACATGAGTAAATAACTGATTTCTGTGAGCTAACATTAATTTAAGAATTATTTCCCTATATGATCATATTGTATCAACATTAATCAATATACTACCTAAATGTCATTTTTTTTCCTCAAGAGACATTACTTTTTCTCTGGGGAGACTGTAATTAGAGTGAAAGGCTAGAATCTTTAAGGCTCATTACCCATAATGTGTTAATGAATATAAAAGATTTGATCTGCATCTGAAAGTAGGACTAGATAGAAATCATAAAGGGGGAATGCTTCCATGTTTTATAATCAGGGGAATGATTTTGATCTACAACACTTAATGCATACCACTTAGAACCACATGAACATAAGCATGAATGTTGGACATAAAGAACTGTTTCCATATTAATAATGAACTATAGGTATTTTATTATTCATAGTAACTGAAAGAAAATTGTTATAATCAGCACGTGAAAATAGTTAATGCATGAAAATAGATTGACATATCCTGCAGTGACTTGCATTGAATGGAAAGACTGATGTAGGCTACATAAAGAAAATAATGACAAGTTTAAGAAATTAGAAGGAGGCCTGGTGAAGATAAACTAATTTCAAATGTTTTCGTTCTTTGGATCCCATGCCATTCTTGGTAGAGTATCTTCTCAACATTAAGTGGACTAGGAATGCAGAAAAGCATGGACGCACAAAAGACAGGATTTGGAAGCTATTAGGAAGACTCCATTCTCCTTGTCTGTGGTCATAGGGTCAAGTGATACAGCGGAAACTAATGTGTCTTTGTCCCTTCTGCAATTACAAGACTACATATTCTTGAACAGAAGATATCCATATCACCCATGAGTTTAATTTTTTTTATTCAGTTGTGCTTCTGTGCACGTGTGTGTGTGTGTGTGTGTGTGTGTGTGTGTGTGTGTGTGTACAGAACCACGGGCGAATTCAGGAACCACCATGGACCACCTCCACCTCCTCCTTGTTTACTCTGCCGAGGGATTCACAGGCTCCGCCCTACCAGGACCAGAAACGCAGGCCACTCCCACTTCCGCCCGGCGTCTATACGTGGGGTCTAGGATCAGAACTCGGGACCTTCCGCCTGCAAGGCAAAGGCTTAACCCCTGAGCCACTTCTACAGCCCCCACCCATGAGTTTAAAAAACCACCAAAACTTGCTCATAATTCTTTTGTAAACTTCTAACATTTGACCTCTGTGAGTATCAGACCGTCTCCAGCGGGTGATGTTCTTTTGAGAGGTGGTAGATGGAAAAATGAGCATCACTGGGGGCTGATTATTGGGAAAAAATCCTCTCTGGACACTTCCTCTTTTGCTTTGCTTCCTTTAGGCTGTGATATGAATGGCTGCCCTCTACCACATGCTCCTGTCTCCACAATGTTTTCAAGTCTCTGGGTCAAACAATCATAGACTGTATCCTCTGAAACCATGAGCAAAAATAACTTTTTCCTATTTTAAGTTAGTTTTTTCCCCCAACTATACAGGATAATTAAAGCACATTGTTTCTAATGTGTTTTCTTCTGCTGAAAGGCAGATGCCATCTCTTTTTCTCTTTGTATCTTTGCTACTTAAACACAAGTTACAGATCGAAAAATAGTAATGGTCACATTCCCCTGCTCCCAGTGTCTTTCCCAGTGTCTTTGAAAGTTAGTTTCTTTGATGCCTTGTTGCTGAATTTGGTGGAAATAAATTTCAAAGTATCCTTGAAAAAAGATAAATTATATTTGAAATGTTACTCAGTGAGTACATATGAACCATATGTGCTCATTACATATGTGCTGTGAATATGCTGTAAATGTGGCATTACTTACTGTGAATCATGTAAAAACTACTGTGCTAGGAATAATTGTTCAATAAACATTCAATTAATAATGTGCTTGCACTTTGAAACTTACAATGGCTGGAAGGCGATTATTCTTGTCTTTCTCTACTTGTAAATTTGAGCAGGTATTCCTTTTCTTCTATTTAATTTCTATAGGGCTTACAGAACCCAGTAAAATTGCTTGAGTGACCTTAAAATTTGGCTTTTTCACTTCAAAGGAAAAATCTGCATAGTATTTAGAGGAATCTGTACATAATAATACAGAATCACCAGTGTTTATTTTCTAAAGGTCATTGTCATCACCCAGATGTATTTATAGCATCAAATATGGACATGCACAACAACTCTAAAGCTACTGTGATACAGATAACTGTCATTCCAACTGCTTTGAGTAGGTTCACAGTCCTTGCAACTGGGACACATATTGGATCTCTAAATAGCTGCTCAACATTACTGGCAGAGTTCAAGTCCTGAGAATTTTCACACTCACAGAGCTCAGAAGCTATGGCTTATTCACAGTTGTCTTTATTGCCAAATACTGAAAATAATACACTGTATGCTCTCAGTAACTGTTCACTGGAAAGACAGTGTAGACTATGTGCTTAGGAGGATGTATGCATGTTTTCTAGTAGGTTGGTGATTTTTTTTTAGATCTTTTCGAGAATGAAGGATGCAGTAGTTATGCTGCAGGGGATGTCCTAAGCAAATTTTCCAGCTCCAGTTGCTTTTTATTTCAATACTGGAGACTGAAACCAAAGTCTTGCATATGAGAAACAAGTCCTTTACCAATGAACCACACTGCACTGAACCATACTCCTTACTTGTTTTCAGTTGATTTTGGAGCTCGTGCCACTGATATGTCACTGGTTTTGCTTGAGGAGACATCATTAACTGGCGTACCTAAAAGCAAATATGATTTCTGCCTGTCCTTTGCAATAAAGGAGAAACAACTCTCTGCTGTGCTGGAAAAATAGCTGTTTGTTATTCCCACCCTTCTCTAGGGAAACATATAGCCTGATGATTACTGCAAAATTAACTATTCCTGGAAAAAGAAACCAAAAGGACATGAGTCAAAACTTTCTAATAAATGACTTCTCTTTAGATTTATGAAGCCCAGAGCATCTGGTGACATACACAAAACAGCAATCTGCATTTCAGAGAAGCAGACCACCAGAGATTTATAACTGTGGTGAAACCCAGCTATCAGACATGCCTCATAAAAACCTTATGTCAGCAGCTTGTATATGAGACTGTGCTTGTTCCTGGATAACTTTCACTGTCTTTGCCTTTCTAGACTTCCACATAAATCCATTTCCAAATGACTTCTCTTTGACTCACTAGCTTTTTCAAGAGCTGAACAATGGCAGATAAAAATCATCATTATAATGACACAATGAATTACATTAATTGTGCAAAAGTCACAGATTGTTCCTGGCAGAGTAAGATCCAAATTTGATGGGCTATATGTTAGCAGAGTATCACTGATATATATAGAACTGACTTCAGCTGGAATGAATATGAATCACAAAATGTACATATTGACTGATACTCTATTATAGCAATTATAAGCTATATGTTCCCATAATTTTATATCCCTGAATTAGAGATTCATTTTATTTTTTTCATTTTTTATTATTATTTCTGCTCATACAAACAATATGTACACTAATTCCCTCCCTCCCTCATCCTCCCCCCTACCCCCCTGCTGCCTCTACCCTCCCCCCTCCCTCCTCATCCCCTAGTGCCTTCCTCCCAATCCCCGGGAGAATCCTTTAATGTGCATGCCAGACTCTCCTCCGGGCCCTCCTCTCCAATGACATACAAGGACCCAGTGGCTTTTCCCTGAACCCTTTCCTGTGTTCCCCTTAAGCATAGGAACACTACTATGGCTGTCAATTCCTTGCCTCCAAGGATCTTGGTGTCTTTAGCAAATGCTAGACTTTATGGGGTCAATAGTGTGTGGGACATTGCACAGGGCATGCAAAGACCTATTCTGATTGCTTCGGCCCTAACTTGTGTGGAGTATCTCGCATATCATTGCTCCTCCCATCCTTGTGCTCTTACAATCTTACTGCCCCCTCTTCCGCAAATTTCCCTGAGCTTCAGGATGGGGAGAGATTAGGCTGGCCTAGTCCTAGGTGGTTGATATAGAGTCTCTGAAGTTCTGGATGATGGTTTGTTGATTTTCTTTTGCAGTTTTGCTACTCCTGTAATGCCCTTCACTCCATCCTGATGAGTATTGGATGTCACCCCCTGGCCAGAGATAAAAAGCTGTTAAACCAGAGTCTTGTTATAAGAGTATATTCAAAGGTAGATGTAATAAAAGTAGGAAACCACAGTGAGGGAGGGGTCAATCACCCATTTGCAAAATAGTTACTTTTTATCTGCCAGATTATATGCCCTCCCCTTCTGGTGAGATCATACCCCCTCAGTTGTACATGATCAGGAAGGAAAGTCTGAGAACTTAACCAGATATCTCATTACTTACTTGCAGTCCTTGATGAAGGCCTATTTTCTCTGCTGTAACATGGTCCCCTCTCTCCTTGTTTCTGGTGTGGCCTTCCTATCCCATCCCTCCTATTCATAATCCTTGCAATTACTGTATTACTTTTCCCTGAAACCTTTCCTGTTCCCCTTAAGCATAGGAACACTACTATGGCTGTCAATTCCTTGTCTCCAAGGATCTTGGTGTCTTTAGCAAATGCTAGACTTTATGGGGTCAATAGTGTGTGGGACATTGCGCAGAGCATGCAAAGACCTATTCTGATTGCTTTGGCCCTAACTTGTGTGGAGTATCTCGCATATCATTTCTCCTCCCATCCTTGTGCTCTTACAAGATAAATCTTACACAGATTTATCTTTGAGTGTCTCTATGTGGGCTGGGTGGGTTTGGTACTAGGAGCATAGGGAACTCCCTCGAGCTGATTGGGCTAGGCCAACATTTCCTAAACAGACATCCAATGGCACAGTCACTGCTACCAACTCTCAACAGTTGGGATCTTGTGAAATTAAAGAGCTTCTGTTCAGATAAAGAGATTGTAACACGAGCTCAAAGGCAACTCACAGAATGGGAGAAAATCTTCACTAACCACATATCTGATAGAGCCCTATTATCCAGAGTGCACAAAGAACTTAGAAAACTAAACACCAAGGAAACTAATGGCCCAATTAAAAAATGGGCTCTGGAGCTTAAAAGAAACTTTACCAGGGATGAAATTAAAATGCCCAACAAATACTTTTAAAAATGCTCCACTTCCTTAGCCATCAGGGAAATGCAAATCAAAACTTCCCTGAGATATCATCTCACTCCGGTCAGGATGGCAAAAATCCACAATACAAACAACAACAAATGCTGGAGAGGATGTGGAGAGAGGGGAACTCTCCTACATTGCTGGTGGGAATGCAGGCTCATACAGCCACTCTGGCAAGCCGTCTGGAAATTCTTAAAGAAATTAAAGATTGAAATGCCATATGACCCTGCGATTCCACTTTTGGGAATAACCCCACATACAGCAAAAATTCACCTTGATAGCAGAAGCACAACCATGTTCATAGCAGCACTGTTTACAATAGCAAAGTCATGGAATCAACCCAAATGTCCAACAGTTGACGAGTGGATAAGGAAACAGTGGTACATCTATACAATGGAGTACTACTCAGCCATCAAAAATGATGAATTACTGGAATTTGCTGGGAAACGGATGTTATTAGAAACAATTATATTAAGTGAAGTATCCCAGACCCAGAAAATTAGGCGCCATATGTACTCCCTAATAGAGATTCATTTTAAAGTCAATGATATTTATAGAAATGAATGAAGAGATCTTAAAGAATTATAGTTTTTTTCTCCCTCTAGAAAGCCCTCGAAGAAACTATTAAAAATCTCACATATAAGAAAGTAATTTTATAAGATTTTTAGGTGAGGAAGATGATTATAAACCCTCTAAACATCAAACAATAAACAAATCTGAGAATATCAAGAAAGTTTTAAATTCTTTTTTTCCAGGACTCTAGAGACTAAAGCAGGAGGATGGTCAGAAGTTTCAGGTCAACCTGACTACAAAGTAAGTCCCAAGGAGCCTGGGTAGAATGTAATGCACTATGTTGGAAAGCTTCATTCCCTCCTTCCTGCCGCTCCCAACATTATGTTTTCATCAGAGTAGATATTTGGCACTAGATAAGGACAAGGAGGTCCACATTTTTCATTGAGGGTGACTTCAGTGATGATTACTGCTCAATAACTTAGCTTTAACTGGGAGACAAATCACATTTTCTTAAAAAAAAAACAAGAAGCTCAAGATATTTCCAGTGAACATTGCTTTTTACATCTTTTTGTCATTCTTAACTAGGTGATGATTATGAGATAAGCACATAAACAAAATTATCAACTGCTTACATTGACATTTAATTTAATTATTTTTGTACTATGTTATCTAATTGCTTCTCAAATATCTTCAAAAATTATGTGTAGGGCTGAAGAAATGGTTCAGGAGTTAAGCCTCTGCTACACAAGCCTCTGCCTCACAAGTTCCTAAGTTTGGATCCTGGATCCCACATAAAAAATTAAGGCAGAAATTGCAGTGGCCTGTAATTCTGGTCCTGGAAGGTGGAGCCTGGGAAACTATAGAGCAAGGCAAATAGAGGTAGAAGCAGTCCAAGGTGAAGTCATTCTGTGTGCCTCTGACACACACAGACACACACACAGAGCCATATTCAGACATACATCAAAAAAATATAAAATAAAAAATTACATTTCATTCTGCACTAAAATGGAAATCATTGTACTTAGAAAGTTCAGAAGTTGAACAGCAGGACATATAATAATCTAGGAACAGTATACATTATGAAATTAGTGGATAAAATTATTTATGGAATCAAAAATAAAGTGGTTTGCTGGAATTCAGGAAAAAAAGACATCAAGTGAGTCAAAGAAGGGTATTATCTCTGTATGCTGTGGCATTCCAATCAAGAAAGTACTGGCACCAATAGAGTTTTCAGAACAGAGGTGCATTAGTTTCTTTTCTGTTGCTCTGATAAACACTCTGACAGATGCAAGAAAAAAAGTTTCTTTGGTTTGCAGATGCAGATGCTGTCCAGTCATCTCCCATCCACAGTAAGAGCAAAGAGCAATGAATTATTTTAAGCCTGCCAGCCACTTTCTCAGACACCCACAGTTAAGATGGTTCTTCCAAATCAAGTTTATAATTAAAGAAAAATTCATAATTTTTCAAATTTCACAAAAGCAATTCTCTTACCTGATTTCTAATTGTGCCAAGTTGTCATTTGAGACCAACAAGGGATCAACAGCTTGTGAGGAAATTCCAGAATCTAAAATGGAGTATTTTAAAACAAACATTGTATTCCTAAGGAGCTTGATGGCATAGATTTTGTACTAAAAAATTGGGTTGATAGTAACAACTCTAATTTTTTTAACGTTACAATTTTCACAAGTTCCAAAAGATGTTGATATCTCTGTTCTTAAAATCATATTTTGAGAACCACAGACCGAAAAGCAGAAACTATTTTTTCAGGTTTCTTTACACAAGGTCAAGTTTTATCAGATGGATGTTCTCAGCATGCATGAAAGAGAGAGGGAGAAGCTAGTGCTGTATTCCTTTGATGAAGAAAAACATCACTGTAGATGTGAAGTACCTCGGAATATATTCAGAAATTAACTTATGAGTTTTAAAGAAACAGGCAAATGTTTAAATTGTTTACAAAAATTACTAAAATCTATTCAAATAAGTGCAAAATAGCAATTCCAAGAGAAAATGTCACATCACAGTTTTATGACAAGAATGTAATTTTTTTTTCTTTGCAAGCCATAAAGGTGATGACTTAAGAAGATTGTTTTAGATCCATGCTAACAGAATCCAAAAGTAACTGGAAAACTTGAAAAGAGCCCATAAGCATGCTTTAGAAATAGAGTCCAATCTCTGCGAAGAAGAAAGACGCTGAAATGGAAAAGACACTGAAATATTTCATTTGACATATGAACAAGGCAAAGGTTAAATAACCAAGATGTACTGGTTTCTGAAGCGCTTTAAAGAAAGGAATGTACTCATGGAAGTGATCCCCCTCCACCGAAAATATGCTGCTAGGTGGATAGGTGAACTGTTCATTTTAAAGTGATCAAATAAGCCTATAGCAGGGTTTAGACCATTCCTGATATCTCAAGCAACAATTCACTGTGCTATAAAATTAACTTGGACTGGCTTGCTTGATGCTACATTTTTCATATCCTTCTCAGCTGCCACACCCTCTGGGAATCAATCTAGCTCCAAATGGTTTAGGCAATAAAACTTCCATTTCTTCCCCTGGGACTCTAATATACAGTCTAATAGACTGCTTGGAAATTGTTTCTAATATGCAGCATGAATATCCCTATCCTTAATTGCATCCCATTTCTATATTCTAAACAATTTTTCTTCCTCTCTATACCCTAAAGATTCTTGTCTGGGGTCATTTCAATTTGGCCAAACCTTTTAAATTGAATTGTCTTTTCTTATTTCTACAGCAAATCAAACATTTTGTTTCTAGTTCGCTTATTTGATATTGTGAAAATTTCTTGCTGCTGGCTATTACAATGATTGTTAAAAGACTATTATTTAGTAAGGAAGGTCAGACTTGGCAAACATAGGAAATAGTATTTCCTTCTTATTTTATTTTAATAATTCAGTCTTTATCATATTAGTTTATATCACCATTTTAACTGGAAGGCTCATGTCTAGAGATCATTTTTGCTCATTTTTTGTTTTTAATTGATCTTTATTAAATTTTAATATACTTATTATATTTTGGTTTCTCTTATATAGTTTAGTCTTACATCATATTTTTGCTTTTATTCCTGAAGATCTTTTGCTAGATCACAGTTTATCCATAAATGTTAACTCAATAAACTTCCTACCATGGTTCTAGCACACTGTAGTATCACCAATTATTTTCAGATCTGCTTTCTAAAAACTTTAAACTCTTTGATTTCCATGGTTCCTTTGAGCCTTCATAATTATTAAGTGGCATTGCTGGAACACTTTCTCTTTCTCTCTCAAACATACACATACACACACACACACACACACACACAGAAATAAAATATTCTTTTCATTGTACCTTTCTTTCACATGATTCATTATATACCATTCGTGAGAGACTAAAGATAAATTCTGAGCTCTCTGGCAATGGAACACAATAAAGAATTGCTAGATTTGTCAGCCAATATTGAAATAGAAAAGCAAAATCAATAAATAGAGTTTCTTCCACTAGAGACAATGACAATCCTAAGTGCTGGCCGGTCAATATGTTGTTGACAGGTTGAATCAAAATATCTCCTGATTTTTAGGAAGAGGAAGCTTGAACCATCTGCCTCCTGGTGAACATATATTGTCAAAAGCAGTACTCTATCTTAAATCTAAGAAAGCAGGCATATAAAGAAAAATTTTATCTTGATTGTGCAACTTGATTTGAAATCTTGACTGTGATACACATAGAGCAACAATTCTCCTCAGCACTCCACCCATTTATCTGGTATACTTTCTTGCATGGCAGTTAGAAAGAAAGCTAGAGCAAAACCCTGTGTTTCCAGAATGCTCTGAAGGCCTCACAGCAATGCACAAGTGCTTGGGCCCTTTAGAGAGGAGCTTTCATATTGCTATTGTTACCTTATGAGCATGTGTTTCTTTTTTGTGTGTGTATGTTTCCTTAGTTTTGATTTTTTTTATCTTTTACTCTTTATTTTAGTTTTTTTAAAATTTTTATTATTATTTCTGCTCATACAAACTTAACAGGTACACCAGTTCCCTCCCTCCCTCCTCCTCCCCCCGAAATCCCTGCTCCCCCTCCCCGCCCTCCCCATCCCCCAATGCCTCCCGCCCCAATTCCCAGAGAGTCCTTTAATGTGCATGCCTGACTCTCCTCTGGGCCCTCCTCTTCGATGACATACAAGGACCCAGTGGCATTTCCCTCAACCCTTTCCCGTTTTCCCCTTAAGCATAGGAACACTACTGTGGCTGTCAATCCCTTGCCTCCAAGGATCTTGGCGCCTTTAGCAGATAATAGACTTAGTGAGGTCAATACTGTGTTGGACATTGCCAGGGCAGGCAAAGTCCAATTATGATTCCTTCGGCCCTAACTTGTGTGGAGTATCTTGCCAATCATTGCTCCTTCCATCCTTTTGCTCTTACACTCTTACCGCCCCCTCTTCCGCAAATTTCCCTGAGCTTCAGGATGGGGAGAGATTAGTCTGGCCTAGTTCTAGGTGGTTGATATAGAGTCTCTGAAGTTCTGGATTGAGGTTTGTTGATTTTCTTTTGCAGTTTTGCTGCTCCTGCAATGCCCTTCACTCCATCCTGCTGGGCACTGTATGTCACCCCTTGCAGTCCTTGATGGAGGCCTATTTTCTCTACTGCAACATGGTCACTTCTCTCCTTGTTTCTGGTGTGGCCCTCCAACCCCATCCCTTCTGTTCATAATCCTTGCAATTACTGTAGGTAATACATAGATTTACCTATGAGTGACTCAAGGTGGGCTGGGTGGGTTTGGTACTACGAGCCACCTATTAGGGAGTACATACGGCGCTTAATTTTCTGGGTCTGGGATACTTCACTTAATATAATTGTTTCTAATGACATCCATTTTCCAGCAAATTCCAGTAATTCATCATTTTTGATGGCTGAGTAATACTCCATTGTACAGATGTACCACTGTTTCCTTATCCACTCGTCAACTGTTGGACATTTGGGTTGATTCCATGACTTTGCTATTGTAAACAGTGCTGCTAAGAGCATGGTCGTGCTTGTGCTATCGAGGCAAACCTCTGCTGCATGGGGGGTTATTCCCAAAAGTGGAATCGCAGGGTCATATGGCATTTCAATCTTTAATTTCTTTAAGAATTTCCAGACGGCTTGCCAGAGTGGTTGTATGAGCCTGCATTCCCACCAACAATGTAGGAGAGTTCCCCTCTCTCCACATTCTCTCCAGCATTTGGTGTTGTTTGTATTGTGGATTTTTGCCATCCTGACAGGGATGAGATGATATCTCAGGGAGGTTTTGATTTGCATTTCCCTGATGAATAAAGAAGTGGAGCATTTATAAAAATATTTGTTGGGCATTTTAATTTCATCCCTGATAAAATTTCTTTTAAGTTCCAGAGCCCATTTTTTAATTAGGGCCATTGGTTTCCTTGGTGTTTAATTTCCTAAATTCTTTTTGCACTCTGGACAGTAGAGCTCTATCAGATATGTGGTTAGTGAAGATTTTCTCCCATTCTGTGGGTTGCCTTAGAGCTCGTGTTACAATCTCTTTATCTGAACAGAAGCTCTTTAATTTCACAAGATCCCAATTGTTGAGAGATGGTAGCAGTGACTGTGCCATTGGATGTCTGTTTAGGAAATGTTGGCCTAGCCCGATCAGCTCGAGGGAATTCCCTATCTTTTCAACTATGGTTTTTATAATCTCTGGCCTTAAATCAAGGTCCTTGATCCATTTGGAATTAAGTCTTGTACATGGTAACAAGTACAGGTCCAGCTTGAATCTTCTGCATGTGGAAATCCAGTTTTGCCAGAACCATTTGAAGAGGCTGCTCTTGTTCCATTGGATTCTTTGGGACCCTTTGTCAAAGACCAAATGGCTATAATTTTCTGGTCTTCAATCTTTATCCATTGATCTGTGAGTCTATTTTGGAGCCAGTACCAGGCTGTTTTTATAACTATGGATTTGTAGTATAGATTAAGGTTTGGTATGGTAATACCTCCAACAGTGTTTTTGTTACTCAGGATTGTCTTTGCTATCCTGGATCTTTTGTGTCTCCATATGAATTTTGAGATAGTTTGGTCAACTTTGAAGAATTGCTTTGGGATTTTCATTGGTATAGCATTGTATTTGTATATTCCCTTTGGTAGGAAGGACATTTTTATGATTCTGCCAATCCAGGAACAAGGGAGGTCTTTCCACCTTCTGGTGTCTTCTGCTATTTCTTTCTTTAGGGTTTTAAAGTTTTCATTGTAAAGGTCTTTTACCTCCTTGGTTAGGTTTATACCAAGGTATTTCATTTTTTAGGGGCTATAGTAAATGGGATTGTTTCTCTACGGCTTTTTCACTTCTTTCATTATGGGCATATAGGAAGGCCTCTGATTTTTGTATATTTATTTCGTATCCTGCCACCCTGCTGAACTTCTCAATTAGTTCCAGGAGCTTCCTGGTAGAGTTTTTGGGATCACTCAGGTATAAGATCATGTCATCTGCAAATAGGGATAGCTTGACTTCTTCCTTGCTGATTTGAATCCCTCTTATGTCCCTTTCTTGTCTTATGGCTTTGGCTAAAACTTCAAGTACAATATTGAATAGAAGTGGTGAGAGTGGACAGCCTTGTCTAGTTCCTGATCGAAATGGGAATGCTTCCAATTGTTCCTCATTGAGCATAATCCTTGATGTGGGCTTGTTGTATACAGCTTTTATTATATTGATAAAGGTTCCTTCCATTCCTACTGTCTCTAGCGTTTTGATCATAAAAGGCTGTTGGATCTTGTCAAAAGCTTTTTCTGCATCTATCGAGAGTATCATGTGGTCTTGGACTTTGGACTGGTTTACATGATGAATTACATTTATTGATTTGCATATGTTGAACCAACCTTGTGTGCTGGGGATGAAGCCTACTTGGTCCCCGTGAATGATCTTTTTAATATGTTTTTGAATCCGATTTGCTAAGACTTTGTTGAGAATCTTTGTGTCTGTGTTCATCAGAGGATCGGCCTATAGTTTTCTTTTTTAAGTGAATCTTTATTAGTTTTTGTGATTAAAATGATATTAGCTTCATAGAAGGAATTTGGTAGTGTTCCTTCTTTTGCTATTTGATGGAACAGTTTAAGGAGTAATGGTTTTATTAACTCCTTAAATGTCTGGTAGAACTCTGTGCTGAATCCATCTGGTCCAGGACATTTTTTGGTGGGAAGATTCAAGATTACTTCCCCAATATCCTTATATGTTATAGGACTATTTAAATAATTCACAACTTCCTGATTCAATTTAGGTAAATTGTGTTTACTTAGGAATTCATCCATCTCTTTTGTGTTGTCAAACTTCACAGACTGTAAATTTTTGAAATATGATGTTATAATTCTCTGGATTTCTTCAGTATCAGTAGTAATATCTCCATTTTCATTTCTAATTTTGTTGATTCGGGTTTTCTCTCTCTTGCTTCTGGTTAATTTAGCTAAGGGTGTATCAATCTTATTGATTTTTTCAAAGAACCAGCTTTTTGACTGGTTGATTTTTTCTATCATTCTCTTAATCTTGATTTCAGATATTGCTCCCTTTATTTTGCTAATCTCCTCTCTTCTACTACTTTTGGGATCAGATTGCTCTAGGTTCTCTAAAGCTTTAAGCTGCATTGCTAAGTTGTTTATTTCTGATGTTTCCATTTTTTTTTTTTTTGATGTAAGCATTAAGAGCTATGAACTTACCTCTTAGGACAGCTTTCACTGTGTCCCAGAGATTTTGGTAAGTTGTATTTCCATTATCATTCGCTTTCAGGAAATCTTGAATATCCTTTTAAATTTCTTCCTGAATCCAGTTCTCATTCAGCATCATATTGTTAAGTTTCCAGGACTTAGTGTATTTTCTTTTGTTTGTTGTGTTGTGGATATCGAGCTTTAGGCCGTGGTGGTCTGATAGGGCACAGGTTAGGATTTCAACTTTTTTGTATATGTGTAGATTCGTTTTGTGGCCCAATATGTGATCTATTTTGGAGAAAGTTCCATGTGCTGCTGAGAAGAATGTGTATTCTTTGGTGCATGGGTGAAAAGTTTGATAGAGATCTGTAAGGTCCATTTCTTTCAGGGTTTGATTAAGTTCCAAAGTGTCTCTGTTAAGCTTTCACCTGTTGATCTATCCCATGTTGGGAGGGCAGTGTTGAAGTCCCCAAGAATTATTGTTTGGGGGTTGATTTCTTGCTTTAGCTGCTGTAAGGTTTGCTTAATGAATGTGGAGGGGCCCGTATTGGGTGCATATATGTTCAGTATTGTGAAGTCTTCCTGGTGAATTGTACCTGTGACTAAAATGTAGTATCCACCTGTGTCTCTTATAATTTTCTTTGGTTGGAAGTCCACTTTGTCTGATATCATAATGGCCTGTTTTCTGCTTCCATTAGCTTGTAGAATTGTTGACCAGCCTTTTATTTTTAGGGCATGCCTATCTTTTGTGGTGAGATGGTTTTCCTGCAGGCAGCAGATTCATGGATTGTGATTTTTAATCCAAATTTGTAATCTGTGTCTCTTGATCAGTGAGTTAATTCCGTTAACATTTAGTGTTATAATGGAGAAACTATTTTTAATTCCAGACATTTATTATATTTAGTAGTTTTTATAAGTATATTGCTTCGCTTTTAATGGTGTTATACTTGCCTTCTGTTCTCCTGGATATGCCTGTTTTTTTCTTCACGCTTGAGTATCATTTCTAGCATTTTTTGAAGGCCTGGTTTGGTAGACATGTATCCCTTCAAGTTGTCTTTGTGCTGAAAGATTTTTCTTTCTCCCTCTATCATGATGGATAGTTTTGCAGGGTAAATCAGCCTGGGTTGACATTTTTGCTCATTCAATACTTGAAGTATGTCTCTCCAAGCTCTTCTTGCTTTTACTGTTTCGACTGAGAAGTCATTTGTTATTTTCATAGGTTTAACTTTAAAAGTGACTTGTTTTTTCTCCCTTGAAGCTCTCAGCACCAGTTCTTTATCTTCAATGTGGAGTGTTTTAACTATTATTTGCCGTGGCGAGCTTCTGTTTTGGTCATATCTGTTTGGGGTGTGGAATGCCTCTTGTATATATATGGGCCTGTCTTTTTTTAGATGAGGAAAGTTTTCCTTGATGATCATTTGAAAAATTTCCTCAGGGGTGGTATTTTGAGATTCTTGCTCTGGTATTCCATGAATACGTATGTTAGGCTTCTTCAGGGTATCTCATGTCTCCTGGATATTTCTCTCAAGTATCTTTTTGGCTTTAACAACCTCTTCCATTGAATTGGTTAATACTCCCACTTTATCTTCAAGGTATTAAATTCTGTTTTCTGCTTCGTTAGTTCTGCTGATATGACTCTCTGTGGATTTCTGGGTTGAAGATAACTTGTCTTGTAGCTCAGTTTCAAACTCTGCTTGAGTCTGCTTTAACTGCTTTATGCCAGTTTTTGTTTCTTGCAGTGTTTTTCTCAATTCCTCCAAGTGTCTGTTGTGTTCCTCTTCAAAGCGATAGATTCGATTATTTAATTCCTTCTGGATTTCTTCTTTTATAGTATTTAACATGGTAAAGATCATATTTTGAAAGTTGTTATCCTGGGTCAGACTTTACATGGCCATTTTCCGTGGGTTTGTTCTGGTTGAAGTCTAACATTATGGGATTAATTCCTTTAGTGGGAGATTTGTTTACTTGAGTGTTGTTTCTCATGGATTTGCACATTGCTTTGGCATTGTCGTTTTAACTCTTGAGACTTTTCAATTTCTGTGCCGTTTTTCACTTAACTGAATTATTTGCCTTGGGGTCCTGGGGGTGGGCAGGGACGGAGCTTACCTAGGTCGAGGTGAGTCCAGGCTGGACCTGGAGTGGGCGCATCCCAGGCAGCGGAGTGGGGGAAGGGAGGATGGGGCTTCGGTAGGGCGCTGTTTAACTTGGGGGAGCTGGGGCGTGCCCGGCGCAGGGCTGGATGGTGGGAGGAGCTGGGTCCCTTGGGCTGCCTGGGGTTCTGGGGGTGAGTGGGGGCGGAGCTTACCTAGGTCGTGGTGAGGCCCAGCAGGAGCGCGCGCCGGTCCTGGGCGGCGGAGTGGGGGAAGGGAGTATCACACAATTTCTAAAGTAAAAGTTTAGTACACATATTAAATGCAATCATGATTCTGTCTATCCAAAATAAGTGATAAGCTGTGTTTCGGATAGTATTTCAAGAAGTGTCAAGATTCACAGCCTTTTTAAATAAGCATTACACTATTGTTTTCAAAAACTTTCATAAGTAATTATCCTTCCCACTTACATTAACTCCTCCGGAAACAAACCAAGCCTGAAAAGGAAATGTTCCAATATAAAAAACTCCCACTTTAGCAGGAATTGTTGTAGATAAAGAAGAATTGGATTAGTTTTGATAGATTGGAGCTAGGATAATGGCTCAGTGAGTAAAATGCCTGCGGTACAAGGATGAGAGTCTGAGTTCAGATCTCCAACAACCACATAAAAAGCTGAATGTGCTATGTACTCCTCTAACCCCAGCACTGGAGGTAGGGACAGAAGGGTCCCTTGTCATTGCTTTCCATTATAAAATAAGAGTTTTGAAATTTTTAACAGACTGAAATAAGAAAAATAGAAAAAGTTATTGAAAAGAAGAGGAATGGACAAAAATGCACCTCTGCTTTTTTCGAGTAAACTGAAGTCTGAATAAAATAAAGCCTTCTTGTAGCTTCATGATTTTAATATGTAAATAAAAACTTTTAGAATTTTTAAAATAAAAAATTGCATTTATAATTCTACACATAGTTCCCAGAGACCCTAGTCTATTTTTTTTCTATACTAACCACTTTTTCCTATACTAATGTCCTACCTTAGTATATTTCATTTGGCACAATTAACAAGAGAAACATAATAAATAACCAAAATCTAAACTTTATTCAGATTTCATTACATTCTCTTTTATATCTATTTATAGTTAGCTTTCACATCTCCTCAAGTATCTCTGGATACCTACCATGAAAGTTTCCTAGACCTCTTTTATTTTGGATGAACTTGATAGTTTTACAATATATTGGTACTAAAATCTCAGATATTCTGTTGAATGTCTTTCAACTTGGGTGAGCCTGACAAATAGTGAAAGTGAGGATATAGGTTTGTAAGGAGAAATTCCCATAAATAAGTGTCATTTTGTGATGGATAGGGCATCACTGTTGTTGGCTTGATTACTTAGTTTTATAGTGTTTATCAACTTTTTATACCATGAAATGTCTTCAGTTAGCTAATGAACATTAGAATGTATTGAAGAGATTTTTCTCTTGATAAATAAAAAAGAACACATCTATTTGTCTAGAGAATATTAGAAGAGTATCTGCCTGGTATTAGGGACTTACGAGTTCTCAAAAATCCCTTCTAACTCTAGACTCTTTGATATTCTTGATAGAAGATGCAATCTCTGTTCTGAAAAGAAATTAGTGAATGACCTTTCACATACACATTAAGATTGAGGACTAAATCAACCGGGACAGGACAAGCTCAGGATTCTCCATCCCAGGTGAGTTCCATCAGCCCCCAGGTTGCCCCTTGTCCCGGCTCCTCCCACCAGCCAGCCTAAGCAACACCCAGTTGCCTCGATTTTGCCTGGGCCATGCCCCAGGTCCCAGCCCCTTTGTTTCCCCCAACCACCTGACTGGGACAGGACTCACTTGCAGTACTCCATCCCAGGTGAGTTCCACCAGCCACCAGGTCGCCCCTTGTCCCAGCTCCTCCCACCAGACAGCCTGAGCAACACCCAGGCTGCCTCCGGTTTGCCTAGGACACGCCAGAGGTCCCAGATCCTTTGTTCTTCCTGCCCCCCTGCCCACCAGATGGGGACAGGACTTGCCCATAGCCCCTAATCCCTGGGCTTGGGTGGGCCACTAAGCCAAGTCCCAGGTCCCAGGTGAAGAGTTCTGCCATCTCCATGCACACAGTGCATGTGGGAACCAGGGCCCACTCATGCACTCATTCACTCACTCAAACACACAGCTACTGGCTGTGATGAAAGCAGGTTCCAGCCGTCCCCACCTCGTCCTCTACCCCCAGAGATTCGGCACAGACAGGGAGATTGTCAGAAGCAGATCTCACTTTATTGGGGGGAGAAAAGGAAATTTTATAGACAAAGGCCACCAAGGCATGAATTGGGCATCCAGTTGTGTCACAGGTCAACATACCCTATAGGTGCTAATGGTCAAGTTCAATGCCACTCAGCACAGGGGGCAGGTAGATACCTGAAAGCCAATTAGGGCTCTCTGTGAAGTGATCAGGGTCAAGCCCAAGACCCTTGACCTCAGCGCCATCTTTTGTCCCATGTGCTAGGCCATGCCCTGGGGCAAATCCTGGGCAGCCCGACAGATCACCCCCTCTGCCATTCGCCCCACTGGGAACCCTTGCTAGTGGTCCAAGGAGGACACACTGCTACTCAGAATTCAACAGAGTCAAAAGGAAACTCAAGCAAAGCTCTAAGGGGCAAAGGCCATACATCTGAAGTCCTCTAAAATCATCCTAACACATGGGAGAGATTCTTCACTTCCAGCCCAAAGATAAGTAAACCCCCACCCTTTTTTTTTTACCATCCTGCTCCTTTCAACTATTAATCACTGTTCATTAGCTTTTCCATATAGCCACCCACAAAACATATACAACTTCAGGGATTATACTACTCATCCTCACATATCACCAAGGTACTAAATCATAAAAGTGCACTACCATACTAATAATCACCCTCTGTCCACTAAATATGACTTAACTGATATACTAACAGTGTAATAGCATCAACTAGGAAATAACAATAACAACTGACAAATGTACCCAACTCGAAGGAAATCACTAGTAGTAATGGCCCGAGAGTAGTAATACCAACTAAAACAGTTCAGTCAAAAACACATAGAAACTGAAAGGTCTTAAGAGACAAAACAATGCCCAACTCAAAGTGCAGATCCATGAGAAACAAAACCCAAGAAGACAAATCTCCCACAGAAACAATTAACCCCATAATGATGGATTCCAACCAGAACAAATTCACAGATAATAGCCAAGAGAGCCAGACCCAAGATAACGACATTCAAAGTATGATCATTACCATGATCAAAAGTTTTCTTTCTCATGATGGAAAGACTTACCATTGGAAGGGACAAAGAAAAGTTTTACAGCACAAAACCAGCTTAAAGGCTTACATGTCTACCAAACCAGGCCTTCAAAAAAATGGTAGAAATGATACTTAAGGTTGAAGAAAAAAGCAAGTGTGTCCAAGGAGGACAGAAGGGAAGTATAATACCACAAAAACCTAAATGTCAAACAATACACTTACAAAAGCCACTAAATATAAAAAGTGTCCAGAATTAAAAATAGTTTCTCCATTATAACATTAAATGTCAATGGTATTAACTCACTGATCAAGAGACACAGATTACAAACTTGGATTAAAGACCACAACCTATCAATCTGTTGCCTTCAGGAAACTCATCTCACCACAAAAAATAGGCACATTCTAAAAATAAAAGGCTGGTCCAAAAATTCTGCAAGCTAATGGAAACAGGAAATAAACAGTGGTAGCCATTATGCTGCCTGACAAAGTGGACTTCAAACCAAAAAAAAAAAAAATGATAGGAGACACAGATGGATACTACATTATAGTCACAGGTACAATTCACCAGGAAGACTTCACAATACTGAACATATATGCACCTAATACGGGCTCCTCCACATTCATTAAGCAAACCTTACAGCAGCTAAAATGAGAAATCAACCCCCAAACGATAATTCTTGGGGACTTCAACACTGCCCTCTCAACATGGGATAGATTAACAGGTCAAAAGCTTAACAGAGACACTTTAGAACATAATCAAACGCTTAAAGAAATGGACCTTACAGATCTCTTTTGAACTTTTCATCCACACACCAAAGAATACACATTTTTCTCAGCAGCACACAGAACTTTCTCTAAAAAAGATCACATATTGGGCCACAAAAAAAATCTCCACATATACAGGAAAGTTGAAATTCTAGCTTGTACCCTATCAGAGCACCATGGTCTAAAGCTTGACATCAGCAACACAATAAACAAGAAAAAATACACTCACTCCTGGAAAGTTAACACTATGATGCTGAATGAGAATTGGATTCAGGAAGATATTAAAATGGAAATTCAAGTTATCAAAATCTTTGGGACACAATGAAAGCTGTCCTAAGAGGTAAGTTCATAGCTCTTAATGCCTACATTGAAAAAAATGGAAACATCACAAATAAATAACTTAAAAATGTAGCTTAAAGCCTTAAAGACACTAGAGGATCTGATCCCAAAAGCAGTAGAAGAGAGGAGATTAGCAAAATAAGGGGAGAAATATCCAAAATTGAGATTAGAAAAACAATACAGAGAATCAACCAGTCAAAAAACTTGTTCTGTGAAAAAAATCATTAAAATTGAAACACCCCTAGCTAAATTAACCAAAAGCATAAGAGAAAAATCACAAATTAACAAAATTAGAAATGGAAATGGAGTTATCACTACTGATATCCAAAAAATTCAGAGTATTATAACGTCTTATTTCAAAAACTTATTTCAAAAGAAATGGATGAATTCCTAAGTAAGCACAACTTACAGAAATTGAATCAGGAAGTTGTGAATTATTTAAATAGTCATTTAAAATATGAGGAAATTTATGGAGTAATCTCAAATCTTTCCACTAAGAAATGTCCTGGATCAGATGGATTCAGCACCGAGTTCTACCAGACATTTAAGGAGCTACACCAATACTCTTAAACTCTTCCATCAAATAGCAAAGGAAGGAACACTACCAGATTCTTTCTACGAAGCTAATATCATCTTAATCCCAAACCTAATAATGATACACTTAAAAAAGAAAACTATAGGCCAATATCTTTGATGAACACAGATGGAAAGATTATCAACAAAGTCTTAGCAAACTGAATTCAAAAACATATTAAAAAGATCATTCACAGGGATCAAGTAGGCTTTATCCCAGGCCCACAAGGTTGGTACAACATGCACAAATCAATAAATGTAATTCACCATATAAACCAGTCCAAAATCCAAGACCACATGATACTCTGGATAGATGCAGAATAAGCTTTTGACGGGATCCAACAGCCTTTTATAATCAAAACGCTAGAGACAGTTGGAATGGAAATAACCTTTGTCAATATAATGAAAGCTGTATACAACAAGACCACAGCAAGGATTATACTCAATGGGGAAAAACTTGAAGCAGTCCCACTTCCATCAGGAGCTAGACAAGGCTGTCCACTCTCATCACTTCTTTTCAATATTGTACTTGAAGTCTTAGCTGAAGCCATAAGACAATAAAGAGATTAAAGTGATTCAAATCAGCAAGGAAGAAGTCAAGTTATCTCTATTTGCAGATGACATGACTGTATACCTCAGTGATCCCAAAAACTCCACCAGGAAATTCCTGGGACTAATACATAAGTTCAGCAGTGTGGTAGGATACAAAATAAACATACAAAAATCAGTGGCCTTCCTCTATGCCCAGGATGACAGTAGTGAAAAAGCCCTGAGAGAAACAATTCCATTTACTATGGGGCTTAAAAAAATGAAATACCTTCGTATAAACCTAATCAAGGAAGTAAGAGACCTTTAAAATGAAAACTGGAGGGGCTGGAGAGGTGGCTCAGGGGTTAAGCCTCCGCCTTGCAGGGGGACGGTCCTGAGTTCGGATCCCAGATCCCATGTATAGATGCCAGGCAGAAGCAGGGGCAGCCTGCGCTTCTGGTCCTGGTAGGGCAGAGCCTGTGAATCCCGGGGCAGAAGGAGGTGGAGGCATCCATGGTGGTTCACGAATTCCTCCGTGGTTCTACACAGACACCAACACACACACACACACACACACACACACACACAGACACACACACGCGCATGCACATATACACATGCACATGCGCACGGTTGAATAAATAATAATAAAAAAATTTAAAATGAAAACTTGAAACCCTAAAGAAAGAAATTACAGAAGACATCAGAAATTGAATAAACCTCCCATGTTCCTGGACTGGCAGAATCAACATCATAAAAATGACCATCCTACCAAAGGCAATATACAGATTCAATGATATACCAATCAAAATCCCCAAGCAATTCTTTAAAGAAATTGACCAAACAATCTCAAAACTCATATGGAGGCACAAAAGACCCAGGATAGCAAAGACAATCCTGAGTAACAGAAACACTGCTGGAGGTATCACCACACCAAACTTAGTCTATACTACAAATCCATAGTTATAAAAACAGCCTGGCAGTGGCTCCAAAATAGACACACAGAGCAATGGATAAGGGTTGAAGACCCAGATATAAGCTCACACAATTACAGCCATTTGATCTTTGAATAAGGGGCCCAAAAAATCCAATGAAAAAGAACAGCATCTTCAACAAATGGTGCTGGTAAAACTGGATCTCCACATGCAGAAGATTAAAACTGGACCAGTATTTGTCACCATGTACAAGACTTAATTCCTAATGGATCAAGGACCTCAATATAAGGCCAAAGACTATAAGAACCTTAGTTGAAAGGTTAGGGAACTGCCTGGAGCTGATTGGACTAGGCCAACAGTTTCTAATCAGAAATCCAATAGTCCAGTCAATACAACCAACACTCAACAGATGGGATCTTGTGAAATTAAAGAGCTTCTGTTCAGATAAAGAAATTGTAACTTGAGCACAAAGGCAACCCATAGAATGGGAGAAAATCTTCACAAACCACATATCTGATAGAGCTCTATTACCCAGAGTGCACAAAGAACTTAGAAAACTAAACACCAAGGAAACAAATGGCCCAATTAAAAAATGGGCCATGGAACTTAAAAGAAACTTTACCAGGGACGAAATAAAAAGGTCTAACAAATATGTTAAAAAATGTTCCACATCCTTAGCCATCAGGGAAATAAAAATCAAAACTTCCCTGAGATATCATCTCAACCCCGTCAGAATGGCAAAAATCCACAATAGAAACAACACCAAATGCTGGACTGGATGTGGAGAGAGGAGAACTCTTCTACATTGCTGGTGGGAATGCAGGCTCATACAACCACTCTGGCGAGCTGTCTGGCGATTCTTAAAGAAGTTAAAGATTGAAATGCCATATGACTCTGCTATTCCACTTTTGGGAATAACCCACCATACAGCATAAATTCACCTCGATAGCACAAGCACGACCATGTTATTAGCAGCACTGTTTACAATAGAATAGTCATGGAATCAACACAAATGTCCAACTGTTCACAAGTGGATAAGGAAACTGTAGTACATTTATACAATGGAATTCTACTCAGCCATCAAAAATAATGAATTAATGAAATTTACTTGGAAATGGATGGAATTAGAAACAATTATACTGAGTGAAGTATTCCAGTCACAGAAAATTAAGCACCGTATGTACTCCCTAATGGGTGGATCCTAGTACCAAACCCACTTAGAGACACACTCAAAGATAAATCTCTGTAATACCTACAGTAATTGCAAAGATTATAAACAGGAGAGAAGGGGAAGGAGAGCCCCACCAGAAACAAGGGGAGAGGGGATTATGCTAGAGCAGAGATAATAAGCACCATCAAGGACCACAAGTAAGTAATGAGATATCTGGTTAAGCTCACAGACTTTCCTTCCTGGTCACTTGCATCTGATGGGGTATGATCTTACCAGAAAGTGAGCGCATACAGTTTGGCAGATAGAAGGTAACCATTTTGAAATAGGAGGCTGAGCCCCCCCTTCTGTGGTCTCCTACTCTTATTCCATCTGCCTTTGAATATACTCTTATAAGACTCTACTTCCATAGCTTTTTATCTTTGGCCAGGGGGTGACATCCAATACCTGTCAGGATGGAGCCAAGGGCATTGCAGGAGCAGCAAAACTGAAAAACAAAATCAATCAGAGACTCTATATCAACCATCTGGAATCAGGTCTGTAATCTTTCCCCATCCTGAAGCTCAGGGAAATTTGCAGAAGAGGAGTAGGTAGGATTGTAAGAGCCCAAAGATGGGGAGGAGCTATGATATGCAAGATACTCCACACAAATTAGGGCAGAAGCAATAGTCCACACAAATTAGGGCCAAAGCAATCATAATAGGACTCTACATGATCTGTGCAATAACTAACATATTATTGACCCCTCAAAGTCTAGCATGGACTAAAGGCACTATAATCCTTAGAGGCACAGGATTAACAGCCACAATAGTGTTCCTATAGTTAAGGGGAACACAAGAAAGAGTTCTAGGAAATGCCACTGAGTCCTTATATCTCATCAGAGAGGAGGACCCAGAGGAAAGTTTGATATACACATTAATGGATGTTCCAGGGATGGGAGGAGGGGGCACTGGGAGAAGGGGAGGGGGGGAAGGAAAAGTAAAAGAGTAGGGTGCAGGGAGGTTCAGGGAGGGGTGGAGAGAGGGAGTGGACCAGGGTACCTATTAAGTTTGTATGAGTGGAAAAAAAAACAAAAAAAAATTGAGGATAAATTGAAAATGATTTCTGAAACTCAATAGCATCTTTAGCTTTAAAGGATTAAAACATAGATGAAATTCCTCACTTACAATAAAAGATAGCTCTTAAGCTTCAAATTCATCAGTAAGAGAAAATACAGTGGTTCAAATTGAAAATTTGCAAGAAAATATTGCAGTGAGTATGACATTTGTGGAAGAGAGATACTAGAAAGTTAGGGGAAATGGATCAAAATCATTGTCTCACATTGAAGTTCCCTGTACTTTAGTAGATAGTTATACTTAAGATTGTTCAAATTTATGTTATTGCAGCAGAGAGAAAGATAATCATCTTCTGAGATAACTTTAACATAATGATCCTGGGAAGAGCTCTAATGCTCAGATGATGGGAAGAAACACACACACAAACACGTTCATACACATTTATAATTTGTAGTAAAAACAGGCAATTTTGGCTAAAATAACATTTCAATCATTCCTTTTACAAATAAGTCAAAAGGAAATAAAATAGAAATAAAATAGTGATCAAAAAGCTACACATTTTAAATTTCTGCTTCTTTAGTTATATACTAATTTTAGGCTAACCAAGCATGAAGGCAAAGAAGACATAATAAAAATGCAAGTGAAGGCCAGCAGGCCGAATGTCAGTAAATAAAGGTCACCATACATTAGAGACTCAAGACCAGGAACTCCCAAGGAAAAAAAAGCCTTCTGAAACAGAGTCAATATTCAAATCCCAGCTTTGTTACTTAGGAGGTGCATGACCCATCTGTGCCTCTATTCGATAGTGCATGAAATAATTATTGATAATGTATGATTAATAACAACAATAAAAATGTCTTGTTCCTAAGATAGTTGAATGGACCAATTCAGTAGATATATTAATGATTTGTTAAGCTAAGTCTGGTAGGTAAAAATAATAGAAGTTTTAACTGTTATGTATTTTGATACAGCACATAATGTTAGTACTATTCAACTATTCCATATAAGCACTCTGGAATAAAATGATCATAAATTTGAGTACTGATTAATTATACATGTGACCTTGGGTGAGTCTGCTTATGTACCTTTTTATTGATTGATTGATTGATTGATTGATTATTGGCAAAGATTTAGTCTGTGGTCCAGGTTGGTTTTGAATTTTCAGTGATCTTCTTATTTCAGAGGAGACAGTGTCTCAAAAAAAATCCTAAACCTTCAAAGGTTTAAATGAAAGCATGTACAGTAGATAGCTACAAGTGTGAACTTGGCAACTTGAAGTTTTGACTCAGGGCACATTTCTAAAGAGCTAGTAGTTTAATCCTGCCTGCAAGAGACTGTCTAATTAATGAGAAATCCAGCTCATGATGACCATTTTCTTGGCAGGTAAGTAAAAAGGAAGGGACACGTTAAGGAAGTTTGCATTCTTCAGCATACTTTGACAGACATGCTGAATGGCAAGGAAAGTTTGTCCCTCTCTCAACATTCTCGTGGATATGTTATGGCCAGTTCCCTCGGCTCCTGGTGTTAATATGGACTTTCCTGCCACACTGCATTAAGAACTGTACCTTGGCCCAGATATAAGCCCACAAAATTACAGCCATTTGGTCTTTGACAAAGAGACCCAAAAAATCCAATGGAAAAAGAACAGTATCTTCAACAAATGGTGCTGGCAAAACTGGATCTCCACATGCAGAAGATTAAAACTGGACCCATACTTCTCACCATGTACAAGACTTAATTCCAAATGGATCAAGGACCTTGATATAAGGCCAGAGACTATAAAAACCATAGTTGAAAGGATAGGGAACTCCCTCGAGCTGATTGGGCTAGGCCAACATTTCCTAAAGAGACATCCAATAGCACAGTCACTGCTACCAACTCTCAACAGTTGGGACCTTGTGAAATTAAAGAGCTTCTGTTCAGATACAGAGAAAATTTTCACTAACTACATATCTGATAGAGCTCTACTATCCAGAGTGCACAAAGAACTTAGAAAACTAAACACCAAGGAAACTAATGGCCCAAATTAAAAAAAAAATGGGCCGTGGAACTTAAAAGAAACTTTACCAGGGATGAAATTAAAAGGCCTAACAAATATGTTAAAAAATGCTCCACATCCTTAGCCATCAGGAAAATACAAATCAAAACTTCCTTGAGATATCATCTCACCCTGGTCAGGATGGCAAAAATCCACAATACAAACAACGACAAATGCTGGAGAGGATGTGGAGAGAGGGGAACTCTCCTACATTGCTGGTGGGAATGCAGGCTCATACAACCACTCTGGTGAGCCGTCTGGAGATTCTTAAAGAAATTAAAGATTGAAATGCCATATGACCCTGCTATTCTACTTTTGGGAATAACCCCCCATGCAGCAGAGATTCACCTTGATAGCACAAGCATGACCATGTTCATAGCAGCACTGTTTACAATAGCAAAGTTATGGAATCAACCCAGATGTCCAATAGTTGACGAGTGGATAAAGAAACAGTGGTACATCTATCCAATGGAGTACTACTCAGCCATCAAAAATGATGAATCACTGGAATTTGTCGGGAAATGGATGTCATTTAAAACAATTATATTGGGCTGGAGAGGTGGCTCAGGGGTTAAGCCTCTGCCTTGCAGGCGGAAGGTCCTGAGTTCGGATCCCAAATCCCACGTATAGATGCCAGGCGGAAGCGGGGGCGGCCTGCGCTTCTGGTCCTGGTAGGACGGAGCCTGTGAATCTCGGGGCAGAAGGAGGTGGAGGCGTCCATGGTGGTTCGTGAGTTCGTCCGTGGTTCTACACACACACACACACACACACGCGCGCGCGCACATGCATACAGTTGAATAAATAATAATTTAAAAAAATTAAAAAAACAATTATATTGAGTGAAGTATCCCAGATACAGAAAATTAAGCGCCGTATGTACTCCCTAATAGGTGGCTCCTAGTACCAAACCTACCCAGCCCACCTATAGACACTCAAAGATAAATCTCTATAATACCTATAGTAATTTCAAGGATTATGAACTGGAGGGATGAGGTTGGAGGGCCACACCAGAAACAAGGAGAGAGGGGACCATGTTACAGCAGAGAAAATAAGCCTCTATCAAGGACTGCAAGAGGTGACATACAATGCCCATCAGGATGGAGTGAAAGGCATTGCAGGAGCAGCAAAACTGCAAAAGAAAATCAACAAACCATCATCCAGAACCTCAGAGAGTCTATATCAACCACCTAGAACTAGGCCAGCCTAATCTCTCCCCATCCTGAAATTCAGGGAAATTTGCGGAAGAGGGGGCGGTAAGATTGTAAGAGCACAAGGATAGGAGGAGCAATGATATGCAAGATACTCCACACGACTTAGGGCCGAAGCAATCATAATTGGACTTTGCATGCCCTGCACAATGTCCAACACACTATTGACCCCACAAAGTCTAGCATTTGCTAAAAGCACCAAGATCCTTGGATTCAAGGGATTGACAGCCAAAACTGTGTTCCTATGTTTAAGGGGAACAAAGGAAAAAGTTCAGGGAATTGCTGCTGGGTCCTTGTACTTCATTGGAGAGGAGGATCCAGAGGAGAGTTTGGCATGCACATAAAAGGATTCCCCAGGAATTGGGGGAGGGAAGGCACGGGGGGTGGGGGGAGGAGGGATGAGGGGAGGGTGAGCAGAGGGGTCAGGGGGAGGAAGAGGGAGGGAGGGAACCGGTGTACCTATTAAGCTTGTACGAGCGGAGATAATAAAAAATGTTTAAAAAATTCTTTTGTACTGATTTTCTCTAGGTTTTATATATAAGGGCAAAACAAAATTATATATTTTGCATTAGTAAATTGATTTGAAAAATATTGTCATCAGTCTTTTTATGTTTGTCTCTCTAATTCATCTTTATCCCCATCATCTTTACTTACTCTTCACCTTTTCTTTTGTCTTTCTTCCCCAAAATGTGAAAAGATCTTGTAGCAAAAATAAAAGTTAAAAAATGTCATTTAATATACTAAAAGGAACTGTTATTAAAGGCCAGATATTTCCTCAAAATTTATTACCTTGCTTTGAATTTGATATGAATTTTTTAAGTAATTGTAGATTAAGAGAAGAAACTCCCTTATTGAAATCAACATAAAAAATGTATAAAAGAAATATCTGTTTGAATGGACTAGACGCCTACACAATAATAAAGAATGGATGTGGCCAGAAAAGTCAGTAAGCATTTGCAGCCACTTTTCCTGTGGGCTTTTGATCATATTGGCAGTGTATTCAGTTCATGAGCAGATAAGTTTATTGGATTGCTCAAGAAAGGGGAAACCTGAGAATGCAAAACAGCAGAAAGACTGTTCCATGGTAAAGCCCAAGGCTTCAAGGGACAGTTTTACAAAAGACTAAAGATGAGTCCAAAATAGATCAGCTTTCACACATGGAAGTACATTTTAAAATATAAACAATGCTTCTATGAACTTTGGTAATATGGAATGACTAATATATCTCAATCTAGATGTCTGCCAAAAGTAAAACAAGTCTTCTCTTAAAGATAATATTATATTCCAGAGTGTCACACACAGTTTGTCCCACATAATGTCCAAAATTTACTCAGAGAGCAATATTGCAATACAATAAAAGTACATGACAAACCTCTGTGGATATAATAAAGTATTTTTCAGAAATAATTCAAATGATACCAGAAACATATTTTATTAAATTTATGATTACTTTGCCCAAATAATGAATGCTGAGTTGGGGACTTTGAAGGACAACTGAAAGTGATTAATACTTGAAAATACAACAAATTAAAAATTGAATAAATGATTTAGAATTGAAGAAAAATTGAAAAATTAGAAAAAATATTTTAAAACTCACAGATTGAAAAATAGGATTTTTGCAGTATCAAGCATGATTTCCCTGCCATTAAAGGAGATTATAACCCATCTAGACAGTAATCAATTTCTCATGGGTCTTATATACCTCTGTTGCTTCTGTAAATGCTTCTTATTGGAGTCATATTGGCTTATGGCATTCAAATGGTAAAAGAGGAATAACTGGACAGGAAAAAGTATCCTAGTGTTAACTATAAAAAATTGATAATATAATACCATTTAAATACTACCATTTTTAACCCTTACATAAGAAAAGCTTTCTATGTTCATCCAAGGTGAATCCTATTACAGTGGAAGACTAGTGAGACAGAAAACTGCATCTGGCCAGAGTGCAGAATATCAGCAAGCCTGAAATACTCAGTCCTAATCAGCCCATTAAAATCTTATTCCACACCAAGGATCTGGGAACTTTGCAGAAGAGGGGGCAGTAAGATTCTAAAAGCCTAAAGGTAGGATGAATACCCCTGACCAATACACTCAGCCAAGACATCGCTAATATAACCAGAAAGTCACTGCAATGAAAACTTCTACCATCACATCTACATAATGGCCAGCTGAACAACATGCCCCAAAAACTAACTAGGATCTTAGAAGAAACAACTGTTATCAGAGTGTGTCTCTAGGATGCTGGGCAAGAGAAGAGGAGCTTCCCCATTTAAGACTTTACCTACCCTTTCCCCAACCCGCTGCACCCACGAAGCGAGAAGTCCAGCGGGGACTCACCGTGACCTAGGTAAGCTCCGCACCTGGCCAACCCCAAAATTTCAGGCCAAATAATTCAGTTCAGTGAAAAACGCACAGAAATTGAAAGAAGGTCTTAAGAGTTAAAATGACAATGCCCAAGTCAAAGAGAAACAACACCAAGTAAACAAATCTCCCACTGAAGGAATCAATCCCATAATGATAGACTCCAACCAGAACAAACCCATGGAAAAGGGTCAAGAAAGCCTGAACCAGGGTAAAGACTTTCAAAATATGATCATTACCATGTTCAATACTATGAAAGAGGAAATCCAGGAGGAATTAAATAACTGCATCAATTGCTTTGAAGAGGAACACAACAGACACTTGGAGGAGGTGAGAAAAACAGTGCAGGAAACAAAAACAAGCATAGAGCAGTTAAAACAGACTCAAGCAGAGTTAAACTAAACTGAACTAAAAGACAAGTTATCTTCAAACCAGAACTCCACAGAGTCTTATCAGCAGAACTAACGAAGCAGAAAACAGAATTTCAGACCTTGAAGACAAACTGGGAGTATTAACCAGCTCAATGGAAGAGGTTGTTAAAGCGAAAAAGATACTTGAGAGGAATATTCAAGAGTTATGGGACTCCCTGAATAAGCCTAACATGTGTATTCATGGAATACCAGAGCAAGAATCTCAAAATACCACACCTGAGGAAATTTTTCAAATGATCATCAAGGAAAATTTTCCTCATCTAAAAAAGAGAGGCCCATCCATATACAAGAGGCATTCCACACCCCAAACAGATATGACCAAAATAGAAATTTGCCATGGCAAATAATAGTTAAAACACTCCACATTCAAGATAAAGAAATGGTGCTGAAAACATCAAGCAAGGGGAAAAAAACAAGTCACTTTAAAAGGTAAACCTACTAAAATAATAAATGACTTCTCAGTCGAAACAGTAAAAGCAAGAAGAGCTGAGAGAGACATACTTCAAATATTGAATGAGCAAAAATGTCAACCCAGACTGATATACCCCATAAAAGTATCCATCATGATCGAGGGAGAAAGAAAAATCTTCCAACACAAAGACAACTTGAAGGGATACATGTCCACCAAACCAGGCCTTCAAAAAATGCTAGAAATGATACTCAAGCTTGAAGAAAAAAACAGGCATATCCAGGACAACAGAAGGGAAGTATAATACTACCAAAACCTAAAGGTGTAACAATACACTTACGAAAGCCACTAAACATAATAAATGTCCGGAATTAAAAATAACATTATAACATTAAATGTTAATGGAATTAACTCACTGATCAAGAGAAAGAGATTACAAATTTGGATTAAAAATCACAATCCATCAATCTGCTGCCTGCAGGAAACCCATCTCACCACAAAAGATAGGCACATCCTAAAAATAAAAGGCTGGCCCAAAATTCTCCAGGCTAATGGAACCAAAAAACAGGCAGGTGTAGCCATTATGCTATCAGACAAAGTGGACTTCAAACCAAAAAAAAAATCATAAGAGACACAGATGAATACATTTTAGTCACAGGTACAATTCACCAAGAAGACTTCACAATACTGAACATATATGCACCCAATACAGTCCCCCCCCCACATTCATTAAGCAAACCCTACAACGTCTAAAGCAAGAAATCAATCCCAAAACGATAATTCTTGGGGATTTCAACACTGCCCTCTCAACATGGGATAGATCAACAGGTAAAAAACCTAACAGAGACACTTTGGAGCTTAATCAAACCCTTACTGAAATAGCCCATACAGATCTCTATTGAACTTTTAATCCACGCACCAAAGAATACACATTTTTCTCAGCAGCACACAGAACTTTCTCCAAAATAGATCACATATTGGGATACAAAATGAATCTCCACATATACAGGAAAGTTGAAATTCTAGCCTGTACCTTATCAGATCACCACAGTCTAAAGCTTGACATCCATAACACAACAAGTAACAGAAAATACACTAACTCCTGGAAACTTAACACTATGATGCTGAATGAGAATTGGATTCAGTTAGAAATTACAAAGGAAATTCAAGATTTCCTGAATGTGAGCGATAATGAAAATACAACTTACCAAAATCTCTGGGACACAATGAAAGCTGTCCTAAGAGATAAGTTCATAGCTCTTAATGCCTACATCAAAAAATGGAAACATCAGAAATAAATAACTTAACAATGCAGCTAAAAGCTTTAGAGAAACTAGAGCAATCTGATCCCAAAAGTAGTCAAAGAGAGGAGATTAGCAAAATAAGAGGAGAAATATCTGAAATCGAGATTAGGAAAATGATAAAGAAAATCAACCAGTCAAAAAGCTGTTATTTTAAAAAAATCAATATGATTGATACAACCCTATCTAAATTAACCAAAAGCAAGAGAGAGAAAGCCAAATTAACAAAATTAGAAATGAAACTGGAGATATTACTACTGATACCGAAGAAATCCAGAGAATTATAACATCGTATTTCAAAAACTTATACTCTGTGAAATTTGACAACACAAAAGAGATGGATGAATTCCTAAGTAAACACAATTTACCTAAATTGAATCAGGAAGTTGTGAATTATTTAAATAATCCTATAACAGAGGAGGAAATTGAGGAAGTAATCTGGAAACTTCCCACCAAAAAATGTCCTGGACCAGATGGATTCAGCACAGAGTTCTACCAGACATTTAAGGAGCTAATAACACCAATACTCCTTAAATTGTTCCATCAAATAGCAAAGGAAGGAACATTACCAAATTCCTTCTATGAAGCTAATATCATCTTAATCACAAAAACTAATAAAGATTCACTTAAAAAAGAAAACTATAGGCCAATTTCTCTGAGGAACACAGATTCAAAGATCCTCAACGAAGTCTTAAAAAACCGGATTCAAAAACATATCAAAAAGATCATCCACAGGGATCAAGTAGGCTTTATCCCAGGCACACAAGGATGGTTCAACATACGCAAATCAATAAGTGTAATTCACCATATAAACCATTCCAAAATTCAAGACCACATGATACTCTCAATAGATGCAGAAAAAGCTTTTGACAAGATCCAACAGCCCTTTATGATCAAAATGCTAGAGAAAGTTGGAATGGAAAGAACCTTTATCAATATAATAAAAATGGTACACAACAAGTCAACAGCAAGGATTATGCTAAATGGGGAACAATTGGAAGCATTCCCACTTTGATCAGGAACTAGACAAGGTTGTCCACTGTTACCACTTCTTTTCAATATTGTACTTGCAGTCTTAGCTGAAGCCATAAGACAAGAAAGGGACATAAATGGGATTCAAATTGGCAAGGAAGAAGTCAAGTAATCTCTATTTGCTGATGACATGATCCTATACCTGAGTGACCCCAGAAACTCCACTAGGAAGCTCCTGTAGAAGTTCAGCAGGTTGGCAGGATACAAAATAAATATACAAAAATCAGTGGCCTTCCTCTATGCCCAGAATGAAAGGAGCAAAAAAGCCCTGAGAGAAACAATCCCATTTACTATAGCCCCTAAAAAATGAAATACCTTGGGATAAACCTAACCAAGGAAGTAAGAAACCTCTATAATGAAAACTCTAAAACCCTAAAGAAAGAAATTGCAGAAGACACCAGAAGGTGGAAAGATCTCACATGTTCCTGGTTTGGCAGAATCAACGTCGTAAAAATGACCATCCTACCAAAGGCAATATACAAATTCAAGGCTATACCAATTAAAATCCCAAAGCAATTCTTGAAAGAAGTTGACCAAATAATCTCAAAATTCATGTGGAGGCACAAAAGACCCACGATAGCAAAAAAACATTCTGAGTAACAAATACATGGCTGGAGGTATCACCATACCAAACCTCAGTATATACTACAAATCCATAATTTTAAAAACAGTCTGCTATTGGCTCCAAAATAGACATACAGAGCAATGGATAAGGGTTGAAGACCCAGATATAAGCCCACACAACTACAGCCATTTGATCTTTGACAAAGGGGCCCAAAAATTCCAATGGAAAAAGAACAGCATCTTCAACAAATGGTGCTGGCAAAACTGGATCTCCACATGCAGACAATTTAAACTGGACCCGTACTTGTCACCATATACAAGAATTAACTCCAAATGGATCAAGGACCTTGAAATAAGGCCAGAGACTATTAAAACCATAGATGAAAGGGTAGGGAACTCCCTCGAGCTGATTGGGCTAAACCAACAGGTCCTAAACAGACATCTAATAGCACAGTCATTACAAACAACACTCAACAGATGGGATCTTGTGAAATTAAAGAGCTTCTGTTCAGATAAAGAGATTGTAACTCGAGCTCAAAGGCAACCCACAGAATGGGAAAAAATCTTCATTAACCACACATCTGATAGAGCTCTGCTGTCTAGAGTGCACAAAGAACTTAGAAAACTAAACACCAAGGAAACCAATGGCCCAATTAAAAAATGGGCCCTGGAACTCAAAAGAAATTTTACCAGGGATGAAATTAAAATGTCTAACAAATATCTTCAAAAATGCTCCACTTCTTTAGCCATCAGGGAAATGCAAATCAAAACTTCCCTGAGATATCATCTCACCCCAGTCAGGATGGCAAAAATCCACAATACAAACAACACCAAATGCTGGAGAGGATGTGGAGAGAGGGGAACTCTCGTACATTGCTGGTGGGAATGCAGGCTCATACAGCCACTCTGGCGAGCCATCTGGAGATTCTTAAAGAAATTAAAGATTGAAATGCCATATGACCCTGCTATCCCACTTTTGGGAATAACCCCCCCATGCAGCAAAAATTCACCTCGATAGCACAAGTGCAACCATGTTCATAGCAGCACTGTTTACAATAGCAAAGTCATAGAATCAACCCAAATGTTCCACAGTTGATGAGTGGATAAGGAAACAGTGGTACATCTATACAATGGAGTACTATACAGCCATCAAAAATGATGAATTACTGAAATTTGCCGGGAAATGGATGTCATTAGAAACAATTATATTAAGTGAAGTATCCCAGACCCACAAAATTAAGTGCCGTATGTACTCCCTAATAGGTGTCTCTTAGTACCAAACCCACTCAGCCCCCCTAGAGACACACAAAGATAAATCTCTGTAATACCTACAATAACTGCAAGGATTATAAACAGGAGGGATGGGGAAGGAGGGCCACACCAGAAACAAAGAGAGAGGGGACCATGTTACAGCAGAGAAAATAGGCCTCCATCAAGGGCTCAAATAAGTAATGAGACATCTGATTAAGTTCATAGACTTTCATTCCTGATCATTTACTACCGAGGGGGTATGATCTCACCAGAAGAGGAGGGCATATAGTCTGGCAGATAAAAAGTAACCATTTTACAAATGGTTGATAGACCCCGCCCTCACTGTGGTTTCCCACTTTTATTACATGTACCTTTGAATGTGCTCTTATAACAAGACTCTAGTTTAACAGCTTTTTGTCTCTGGCCAGGGGGTGACATACATTGCCTATCAGGATGGAGTGAAGGGCATTGCAGGAGCAGCAAAACTGCAAAAGAAAATCAACAAACCACAATCCAGAACTTCAGAGACTCTATATCAACCACCTAGAACTAGGCCAGACTAATCTCTCCCCATCCTGAAGCTCAGGGACATTTATGGAAGAGGAGGCGGTAAGAGTGTAAGAGCAAATGGATGGGAGGAGCAATGATATGCAAGATACTCCATACTAGTTAGGGCTGAAGCAATCATAATTGGACTTTACATGCCCTGCGCAATGTCCAACACACTATTGACCTCACAAAGTCTAGCATTTGCTAAAGGCACCAAGATCCTTGGAGGCAAGGGATTGGCAGCCACAGCAGTGTTCCTATACTTAAGGGGAACACAGGAAAGGGTTCAGGGAAAGGCCACTGGGTCCTTGTACGTCATCGGAGAGGAGGGCCCAGAGGAAAATGAGGCATGCACAAGAAAGGACTCTCTGGGAATTGAGGCAGGAGGCACTGGGGGATGGGGAGGGAGGAAGGAGGGGAGCAGGAGCAGGGGGTTCAGGGTGAGGAGGAGGGAGGGAGGGAACTGGTGTACCTATTAAGTTTGTATGAGCTGAAATAGTAAATTTGAAAAAAACAAAAAAAATTAAAAAACAGAAACAAAATGAAGAAAAATTAACTTCATTACTCCATCTTGTAGGTATTAGCCTTGGAAATCAGCTGTTCAGTTACTGCAGCAGATAGAATCAGTAGCCCTGCTGTAACTAGTAGAAAAAGAATGGGCCCAAAAGATCACCAAAACCCATCCAGAGAAGGAGCACCATCTATCATATCTTCAAGTTCACCATAGGGCTGTGTTCATCAAGGCATCCACTAAAAAGACAAAAATAAAACAAACAAACAAAAAACTACAAGTGTTTAACAGCATATTGATTTAGTTCGCATTTTGATTTAGAGCTACAAAAAGCTGATAAAAAATCAACAGAAAAATCAAATCTAATATTCCATTGAAAATTTAGAGAAACTCCAAAACACATCTGAAATTACAGAGCAACACACAAACACATCATACCACAACAACACACACCACAAATGTTTACATAAACATACATATGTATACATATATATACACACACAACATAGTCAAACACATTACACACACACATACATACAAACACATATACGGAGTCTTTGCTTCATATTTCCAATTCTATAAATGCATAACCCAAAATATTTAGGAGAACAAGGGTACATTTGCATCCTGTTCTCTAGGTTGCAGTTGCTCATTATGGTAGCAGAGTGCTACTAGCATCAGAAGTTGTAGTAACTGGCCACATCATATCTATAGGAAGGTCTGAGAGATGAGCAAGAGCCAATGTATTCCATCAGCAGCTGTAGAGACTGACCATATCATATCGATAGGGAAGTCTAAGAAATGAGCAAGGGTCAATGTATTTCTTCTAGCTTGCTAGTCTGTCAAAATGCTAACCATCTTTCTCTAGCTCATATATCTCTTAGGGATTGCTTCTGCTCACTATAAAACAGGTCTTCCATTATAAATTATGCAGTTACACAATATCCCACAGACTTGCCTTAGTTGGACAATTGCTCGGAATATGCCTAAAGGCTTCAGCTCTCGAAGAGTCTAGTTGACACCTGAAAATAAATAACATGCTACACACTTTAACAATTTGACACAAACACATCATTTTAAAACCATAACCACCTTCTTCTTGCTCCCACACCTTAATATTAGCTGTATAACATTCAAAATAAGTTAAATACCTCCAACAAGTAATATAATGTAATAAACAGTATTTCTTTAGTGGAAGCATCTGGACACTCTAAGAAACTATCAATTCAAAATTAAATGATAAGCAAGCAAGTCAATGTCCAACAAGACAAATACCAAATCTGTACATCTGTCCATGTAATCAAGTCACCTCCAAAAGTCTGGACAGTCCCATCACACTAATTGTGCTGCACCTGCAGTTTATTTCTGGGTAGGTCATGAAGGTAACCTTTCTGAGACATGGCTCTGGAGTCTCCAGTATCCTGAAGTTGTCATGAGAAATCTAAGCTTCCCTTTCCTTTGCAAAAACTTAGACCTTGCTAAACAATGATGGGCCTTGGATAATATTTATGACCTCTCAATCTTGCATCCTCCATGCCAGCAAACAAGCAGCACCTGTTGAATAGTAATATAGTGCCAAGTTCTGTTCATAAATTGATATGAACCTGACCTACCCAGACCCCAGCAGCATTGGTTTTTGTGGCTCAACTTGAGAAACATTTTTCTTGTCAATTTCTTAGAAACTGATTAAGTTTAGACTTTATTTCATTCAAAAAAATCTGGATTCTTAACAATTTAGAATCTCCACCTGTTGCTTGGATTTCTTTCATTAAATCTCCTCAAAGGATTTTCTAGCACATTTCAAAGTCTTCCAAATTTCTTCAACAAGACAATTCCAAGAGTACAAAAGCTACACTACAGTAATGATTCCACTTTTCTAGTACCAAATTTGTCTTAGATTGATAATTGCTATTTGTCATAGTTCGGCACAGGTGACAACTTGACAATTGAGGGTTGAGCTCTGGGTGCATTTGTAGAGAATTAGTAGTTGAGTTAAGCCCAGAGTGAACCTGAAGGAGATTATCTAATTGATGGGGCAGACCCAGCCCATGGTGGGTGAGACTAGGCCCTGAACAGATGAATAAAATACTGAGAACCAGTTGAGGAAATTAGCATCCTTTTGTACACTTGGCCAGACATGCTGGTCTGACAAGTAAAGCTCCTTCTTTTAGCCACTATATAGAGATGGTGTGGCCGGTTCCCTAGGCCCTGGTGTTGGTGCATGCTCTCCCATCAAGCTGGACTGTAACCAGACTATCAGTAAAAAAAATTCCCTTAAGCCATTTATCAGCAATCATGCAGGCAAACTGCAACAGAATTTGGTACCCAAGAAGTGGGATATTGCTGATAAATCTATGTGGATTTTGTGGCTTTTGAACAGTTTTGCTGGACAAAGTTTGAAACGTTTGAAGATTTTGACTTTGTGCAGAGTTCTGCAGAATTCTGCACAGTTTGGTGGGCCATTTGCAAAATAGTGCTGCTGAGAGAGTTGTGAATTGTTTGGGCCCTGTTTCTGATGAGGGAATTTGGTGAAGTTGAATTTAAACATGATAGACTGGTTAGCTTTACAGAGAACTGTGTTGGTGGCCGTGAAGCTCTGGATGTGGAAAGGGCAAGCAACAGAATATCTTCTTCTGTTAGAAAAATGAACAGCAATGAAGGAAAACCTACTGACTTGTACTGGGACAGTGGAAAATATGAATGTCCCCATATGGTGAGTTCATGGTTTGAAAACCCAGATTCTTTCAGGGGCCAAAAACCCAAATTAAAGATGTTTTTTTGTCCTTTGGAAGTTTGGCTGCTGAAAAAGAGGCTTTTCCAGCATCAGTACACAAAATTTAGTATAGCTGTGGCTCAAATGGACCAAGCTATGTTTCAACCTTGCTTCGAAATCTGGCAGTGTCCCCCCAGTGGTACTTGTTTTGGTGAACGATTTGAGGGGTTCATGGAGAGCAACAAAAGCTTGGCATAGAATTCCTGCAAGGAAAGGCGAAGCTTATAGCTACAGAGGTGAACCCAGAGTGGTGTTTGAGATGCTGTTTGGGACTGCTGCTGAGGATGACTGTGAGTGGAGATTCAGCCTGGTTCAGAGGAACTCTGCTTTACAGCTTCGAGCTGCAAACAGGGACTGGGAATGCCTAGAATCTTTGAGCCACCATGACTATGTGATGAGCAACAGAAAATGGATATTGACGTACAGGATGCAGTAACTTGGTGGTCTTAACTACATGTTTTTTCATTGTTACAATGATTTCATTTGGGATATTTAAAGAAAGATTTTCAGTTCTAATTTTAATAACTGAAATTTTATTTTATTTTTTGACATTTTTTATTATTATTTATGCTCATACAAACTTAATAGGTACACCAGTTCCCTCCCTTCCGCCTCCTCCCCCCAACTTAACTGCTCCCCTTCCCCTTACCCCTCCCTCCCTAGCCCCCAGTGCCTCCTCCCCCAATCCCCAGAGAATCCTTTAATGTGCATGCCTGACTCTCCTCTGGACCCTCCTCTCCGATGACGTACAAGGACCCAGTGGTCTTTCCCTGAATCCTTTCCTGTGTTCCCCTTAAGCACAGGAACACTACTGTGGCTGTCAATCCCTTGCCTCCAAGGATCTTGGTGCCTTTAGCAAATGCTAGACTTTGTGGAGTCAATAGTGTGTTGGACATTGCGCAGGGCATGCAAACTCCAATTATGATTGCTTCGGCCCTAACTTATGTGGAGTATCTTGCATATCATTGCTCCTCCCATCCTTGTGCTCTTACAATCTTACCCCCTCTTCCACAAATGTCCCTGAGCTTCAGGATGGGGAGAGATTAGGCTGGCCTAGTTCTAGGTGGTTGATATAGAGTCTCTAACGTTCTGGATTGTGGTTTGTTGATTTTCTTTTGCAGTTTTGCTGCTCCTACAATGCCCTTCACTCCATCCTGATGAGTATTGGATGTCACTCCCTGGCCAGAGATAAAAAGCTGTTAAACTAGAGTCTTGTTATAAGAGTATATTCAAAGGTAGATGTAATAAAAGTAAGAAACCACAGTGAGGGAGGGGTCAATCACCCATTTGCAAAATGGTTACTTTTTATCTGCCAGACTATATGCCCTCCCCCTCTGGTGAGATCATACCCTCTCAGTTGTAAATGATCAGGAACGAAAGTCTGTGAACTTAACTAGATGTCTCATTACTTACTTGCAGTCCTTGATGGAGGCCTATTTTCTCTACTGTAACATGGTCTCCTCTCTCCTTGTTTCTGGTGTGGCCCTCCTAATCCCTCCTGTTCATAATCCTTGCAATTACTGTGGGTATTACAGAGATTTATCTTTGAGTGTCTCTAGGTGGGCTGGGTGGGTTTTTTACTAGGAGCCACCTATAGGGAGTACATATGGTGCTTAATTTTCTGGATTTGGGATACTTTACTTAATATAATTGTTTCTAATGACATCCATTTCCCAGCAAATTCCAGTAATTCATCATTTTTGATGGCTGAGTAGTACTCCATTGTATAGATGTACCACTGTTTCCTTATCCACTTGTCAACTGTTGGACATTTGGGTTGATTCCATGACTTTGCTATTGTAAACAGTGCTGCTATGAACATGGTTGTACTTGTGCTATTGAGGTGCATTTTTACTGTATGTGGGGTTATTCCCAGAAGTGGAATAGCAGGGTCATATGGCATTTCAATCTTTAATTTCTTTAAGAATCTCCAGACGGCTCGCCAGAGTGGCTGTATGAGCCTGCCTTCCCACCAGCAATGTAGGAGAGTTCCCCTCTCTCCACATCCTCTCCAGCATTTGGTGTTGTTTGTATTGTAGATTTTTGCCATCCTGACCGGGGTGAGATGATATCTCAGGGAAGTTTTGACTTGCATAATAACTGAAATTTTAATGAGAGCATATTTTAAATTTAGTTATGAAATGTATTTATATTTTTAAAATAACTTTTAACATCTGTGGGGACAAGGATTGTTTACAGTTTAAAAGTATTTTTCCTTTGTGTCAAGCTGACAAGGGGTGGAGTAGTACGGCACAGGTGACAACTTAACAGTTGAAGGTTTAAGCTCTGGAAACATTTGTAGAAAATTAGTAATTGAATTAAGCCCAGAGCAAACCTGAAGGAGACTGTCTAGTTGATAGGGCAGACACAGCCCATGGCAGGTGGTACTAGGCCCTGAACAGATGAATAAATTACTGAGAGCTGGTCGAGGAAATTGGCATCCTTTCTGTACATTTGGCCAGACATGTTGGTTTGGCAAGTAAGAATCATCTCTTTCTCTCTCAGCCATTATGTAGACCAGTTCCCTAGGTCTGGTGTTGGTACATGCTCTCCCGTCAAGCTGAACTACAGACTGTAATGGGATTATCAGTACGAAAATACATGCTTGTTCCCTTAAACCATTTGATGGTGAACTGCAACACTATTGTAATGAATACATGACCCAAACAGTTTAGAGGAACAAGGGACTTATTCATGATCATGATTCTAGGGTATTCTTGATCACTGATTACCAGCAGAAGCCAAGGTATGGTCATACCAAACAGAATGACCAGTAGAGCCAAGGAATGCAAACAGAAACCAAACACCACTGCTACAGATCTGCTTTCTAACATGCTGGCTTGTCAATGTACCAGTCTGTTAAAATGATAACCACTCTTTCTCCCTTACTCACTTTTCAGAGAATTTTTCTACCTACAGTAGTCTGGGTCTTCCCATATAAGTATGCAATTTGACAGTCTCCCATAGGCATGCCTTCAGATAATTCTTTATAGGTGACCTTGCAGGTGAATTCTCAAGTGTCAAGGTGATACCTGAAAAAAAACTGATATGCACACAAAGCTCAACAAATTAGAAATTTCTGCAAGAGAATGAAAGGTATAAATGAAAGTATACACAACTCAAAGCATGTTTAATGTCAAAGACTACATACATGCTCTCAGAAAAGAGGAACAGGACAGGAACCCACTCTCCAGCTTTGACTCCACAGTAAACTTACTATGAAAGAGCAATTTTTGAAAAAGGTAAATAAAATACATTTAGACTGCAAGAGAAGATATGAGAGGATTTGAAGAATACACAAAGGTAAATGATAGCATCAATAAACAAATTCAAGGGCTGGAGAGATGCCTCAAAGGTTAAGACTCTCCTAGTATGCAGAAGGTTTTGAATCTGAATCCCAGATCCCACATAAAAACCAAAAGGCTGAAACTGAGGTGGTCTGTACTTCCTGTCCTGGTGGACAGAGCCTGGGAAATCCCAGAGGGAAGCAAAAAGGAAGTAGAAGCAATCCAGGATGATTCTCAAAGTCACCCTTGGTGCCACAGGCACGCACAATGCCCACAATGCGCTCTCTCTCTCTCTCTCTCTCTCTCTCTCTCTCTCTCTCTCTTTCTCTCTCACTGATGTTGGAACCAAAGTTCCTGCACCCGATCAAGCCCCTCAACTAAAAACACGGAGGCGCCAGAATCGATGCAAAGGCAAGAGGCTTTAATCACCAGCGAGCTGGGGTCACCCTGCAAGAGTGGCCCCGAGCACTTAGGACTTGGGTTTTTTATAGGGCAGGGAACAAATTTCAAACAGAGCAAACCTAGCAAACGGGATGAAACATCTGGTTATTGGTGATAAGGATGGCTCAAGGGGTGAAGTACAAGTCAGTATGACTAAGGGGTAAGGTACAGGGCAGTTCATCAAGAGTCAGCGTGACTAAGGTCAGTTCACAAACAGGATTTCATGTTCATGTCCACACATTTTTATGTCCACAACTCACACACATACTAAATAAATAAATAAAGTTTAGAAAAAATAAACAAATTCAACATGAGCTTAAGGTTGGGTGAGATCCCTGTCACAGTGTTATGGTGGAGAGCAAGCATGAAAGATATTCAATATCACCATCCAATGCACCCATGACACACACAGGCACACACACACACACACACACACACATACACACAATTTTAAAGACAATGGAGAAAGTTTGCAATTTATAAATTTTGTCACACATTTTATCCAGAATATACAGTAGACTTTTCCAACTTTGAAAATAAGTGTACAAATAACACAATGTAAAAACTGACAAAGAGGGGCTGGAGAGATGGCTCAGGGGTTTAGCTTCTGCCTTGCAGGCCGAGGGTCCTGGGTTGGGATCCCAGATCCCACGTTTCTGGTCCTGGTAGAGAGGAGCCTGTGAATCCTGGGGCAGAGTAAACAAGGAGGCGGTGGAAGCGGTCCATGGTGGTTCCCAAATTCACCCATGGTTTTATACACACATACATACACACATGCACACACACATACATACACACACAGGTGTGCACACACACATGCACAATTGAATAAATAATAATAAAAATTGATCAAGAATCAAAATACTGGCAAAAAGTCTAAATAGATCAAAGGTAGAAAAATAGCCAGTGAACACAGGAAAACACTTTCAATGTTATCGTAATTCTGGAAATACAAATCAAACCAATAAAGAGATGTCATCTAACACTGTCATATAACATTCACCAGATAATGAACAAATGTTGCTTTTTGATCCAGATAATTGACAAACATTGGTGACAAATCTAAGAACTTATGAAGTTCATACAGTGCTGATGAGGATGTGAAATAGAGGTTTAATTGGAAATTAGACAGGAGTTCTTCAAACTGTTAAAAGTAGGGTTGTCATTTGAATCTCCTTTTAATTACTGAAATATACCTGAAAAAATTTAAAAAATTTCACCACACATGCTCACAACTGTTCATAGGCATGTTACTCACAATAGCTAAATGTAGACACCATCCAAATGTCTACTAATTAAGATCCATCAAGCAATACATTGCATTTATATGGCAGAATATTATTTGCCTCTAAAAATGAATGAAAAACTGGCATGTGCTAGAATATAGGCTAAAAACATTATTATAGGTAAAGGAGGCTTGTGATCAAACACTACAGACTATATGATTTCAGTTATACAAGGTGTCCAGAATTCGTAGATTCACTGTTAAAGAAAGTAAGTTAATTGTTGCTGGAGGCAGGAGAAAACGGGAATTTGAATTAACTGCCTATGAGTATGAAATTTCCTTTCGAAGTGATGGAGCATTCTGAATTTATATATTTTCAATGGATTAATAAAGTATCATACTGGAAAACCTGAATTCTATCTTTCAACTAGCTAAATATTATAGAATATGAATTATAACTTAATAAATATTATATTTAAAAACATCTGCATATTAAAAACATCTGTAATGCACTATAGAGAAGTCAGGAATTGCCTACATGGAGCACTACTGTGGTTTGGAAAAATACGTACTGGCTATAGAAATTCTTTTTAAACCAAAAAGTGGAAAAGATTTATTAACGTTGATGTTCCCATCATTCAAGGTGGTACAAAAAAGCATGTCGATTATATATTTTCTGTATAGCTACATTGAGCTTTCCATAATATGTTAAGTACATTAATTCTGTCAAACAAGAGCATTTATTTTCAAATCCAAAATTGAGCAGTTTCAAAATTGTATGCTAAAACGTCTGCTTCTATAGACAGTAGGTCTAGGAATGCAAACAACTGGACAGTCAAGATGGTGTAGACTTGTGTGCCTGACAGCATGAGCATTCCTAGACAGAGCAGCATTTCTTAAAATCACCTTAGCTGGTGGAATCTACCTCTCCTATCGGGGTACCTTTATCATTGCCAAATGTTGTAGGGTGACTCTGTAGGATTTTGTATGTATCCAGGCTCTTGTGTTCAGAGAAGATTGAAACCAGAACATGTATAGATAATTAAGGAAGAGTTTATTAGAAGAGAAAAAGAATGGAACTCATGGACTCCAACCTGGAGTTGTAAAAATAGAATATAACTTTGAATGTTAGCATATATAACCCAAGACTATTTTCTATAACCTTAATGAAATTATGAAATCCAAGAAGTTTAACTAATATTTCTTTCTCTACATATTAATGTAATATATATCAAATTTTAATTACCTCCAGAGAATATTTTATTATAATGTTTTAAATTTTATTTTTCAGATTCAATCCAGATCTCAGAGTGAATTTTGGTGTCAAATCTGTCTCTGTCTTTCATGTTTGTGTGTATTTATGTATGTGTGTATATATGCACATGCACATGGGAGCATATATATGATATATATATGATAAGAGAAGCATATTACATTTTTGCTTATTATGTTATATCAGATTAATCTGGAAAAATTTTAAGGGCACCATTTTACTATCAAAGTATCCTAGTATGTTGCCATATTACATATATTTAAAAATGAAGGCACAAATATTTTTACATTTCTGCAATGACCTTAAATTTGGTTTAGTGTTGCAGTCCAAGCTGCAACCTCGAATCCAGGGCTCCCCTCGACAAGGTAGGCAAGGCTTCAGTGAATGAAGACAGACAGCTCTCTGGGTTGAGTGAATCTGAACTCTTTATTGAAATTTTTAGCAGTTTTTATACTTTAGAAAATCGAGACTAAAGGCCAGGGGATGTGTCACCATGCCCATAGGGAAAACATCAAAGAAAACCAGGACCAAATTCTTTATAGGATTATGTAAAATGTATTCATTCCAGGTAACAAAGGAAGAGCAGAAGTGACATATATTTTCTGTGTTGGAACAGACATGATGTCTCCAGGTAGAGTTAAACCAGGCATGACACTCAGTTGCTAAAAGCAAAGGGACAATGAATGTTTTGAAGTAAATTATCCCTGGTTTATGTATAAACATCAAATGTATAGGGAAGAGACTGTAACCTAGCTAGTCCTGAGAAAAACAATAATAAAAAAAAAAAGATCCAAGAACATACAAGAGGTAGACTCAAATTCCAGAAGGAGGAATCCTCCTGCTAGAGGCAAAATTAATTTACATAGGAGGAGCCCCTAGCACCTAGCAACTGCCCATTTAAATGTTAGTGTGTCACCCCCCAGCCAGCAGGCTTTAGGCCCAAACCAGACAGTAACACTAAGGCAGGCAGTAACACTAAGGCTTGACTATCCCCATATTTTCTTTATTTTTCTTATTTATTTCAAATAATGCCATGTCCTTTTTCCAGAAAATGTTTCCTTGAAACAATATTCTGCCATGCTGGGACCTTGTCCACCGGGATGGTCGGAGAAGGATGTGGCATTTCCCTCTCTTTTATTTTTTTAAAAGATGAGATTAATATGAAGATGACTGGAAAGAGAATTATAGTAATGATTATGATAAGAATTGTCATGTCAATATGAATTAACATGGTGAACCAGGTTGTAGGAAAACATTAAAACTCATATGAGTATTTACATAAGTGTGTAGAGCCTAAAGTTGGTAAAATGGCTCTGAATGTCTCTTAAAGAGTACAATGTAGTACCAGTCAGCAATTTGTATAAACTTAAATATAGAGTAGTCTTAATATGTCTAACAGACTAGTTTTGATAGGTAGGAATAACTTATGTAGGTGCTAAGTGTCAAGCCAATCAGATCTATTCTGGAGTTTAAAGGAGTCTAAATTTTGTCCCAAATATAAATTTTATCCTAATGTCTAAGTTAAGAGAAATATAATTAGCCATTAAAGAGTAGATACACTTGATGGTATAAATGTCAGCAAAAGTCAACAGAAAATTGTACATTTTTAGGAACCAAAAGCAAAACATGTCGCGAGCACACAATAATGAATTGTAAATTGAAAATAAAGTCCTTTAGCATATGGTGAGTAGCAGTTAACTTTAACGTCCAGTTTGTGAAAGACTCTCAGACTCAGTTCAAACGGGTCAGGAATTCATCTTAAAAGGAAACATTTCTGGGTCCTTTAGGTCAGGATCAGGCTCTGAGTTCTGCATCAATGTCAATCCTTTTTTCCTGTAGGCTGAGAACTGTCATCTTCTCAGGAAGACTGTCTATGATTTTCCATTGGGCATAATAAACGTTTGGGAATCCACAGGGGTGAGCCTACTGATGGAGAAACACAAAGACCTCTGCCACTCCAGGGAGCCCTGGGTCTGGTTAGGACAGGTGTATGTAAAAGGCATTCTGTCACTGTAAAGCCATCTTTTACTGTATTTATTTTTTAAAAAAATTTAAGTATATAAAATAGAGGAAAGAATTAAATGGGGTATATCTGAGGAGGTCTTAACTCTAGTTAGAGGATAGTATTTTAAAAAATCCTCCTGGGAGGCCATTTCTTATTTAAGATGTATACAGGTCATAGCAGAAAATACCTAAATTGAAATTTTTATATTGAAATTTAAGATCTTGTAGTTCTTATCTAGGCCTGTTACCAAAATCTTTGTCTTAAAGTACATGATCCTTATAAAATAGTTAAACTCTATAAGATCATAAGCAGTTAAGTCCTTTAAGAATTAGGATTTTTATGAGTACCAAATCTCTTGTTTAATTAAGACAGAGACAATTGAAAAACATTTGAACACATGAAGCATAATTCTTAATTTCTAATTATTGAGGCTCATTATCTTTTTTTAATATGTAAGAAGCATAATGTATAACATTTCCATTAACCATCATCTCTAATTTTTAATCTTTTTATAAAACTAACATCCCTCAAACCTTCATAACATACTTTAACATTCTTTTAAGTAACCAACTCATAAACCTTCTGTACACACTTTAACTTTCTAAGCAACAAGTCTCATCCCATAAACCTTTTATCAAATCTTCTGTACATCTAAGTACTATATATATTTTCTTTATATATACTTGATGGTTTCCTGTTGTTTTTGTATGAATTATCCCTCAAGAAATGTCTTTTGGCAGTCTGCAGCTCTCAGTTTCCAAGATGTCTGCAGTGACTTAGTCTCTTCCAATTTTGGCCAGCCAGCCATGCCACCTCTGCTTTGAGAGACTGTGCCTTCCCTCTGGAACTGTAAGCTGAATAAACCTCCCTTCAAAAAAAAAAAAAAAAAAAAGAAATGTCTTTTAAAGGAGGCAATAACAGAAAATAGACCTCATCTTTAAAAGAAATTAAGAGTTGACTCTGATTTGGCAATTGTGTAGACAATATACATTTATATATAATCATTTATAAATATATATTTTGAAATCTAAGATATTATAACTATCAATTACTTACTTTCACATTAGGTAACCATAAAATTTGTATCTTTAAAATACATGAAACTTATAACCATAAAAGAAAACTTTTGATTTACGATAACAGCCTTAAATCTCATTTGAAATGAAAATGTTAAATAAATTGTAATACTTTAATATCTTTTATAGTGAAATGTATAAATTGATTATAACACAAGTCAGTAAAAGTTCTTTAACCAAGACATTAAATATGGAATAAACAAGCAGCACATGGTCACAAGAGAATATCTGTATGTCTCTATTTAGATAAGCAATTTTTTCTGACATTAGAAACATTTAGATGCTATTATATCTTACCATAAGGAGAATGAAGAAACTTCATTGAATTTTTTAGAAGACATTTGTCATACCTGGTTGTTAGATTTGATGGGATAAAATTTTATAAAAGAAGTCAAGAGGAATGAAGAAGTTTAATTGATTAGTATCATAGTGGTTTTCTTATTTTGAGAATATAGGGAAAAACCTTTAAGAACATAATGGCGGGCTTGAGCGGTAACTCAGGGGTTAAGCCTCCATCTTGCAGGAGGAAGGTCCTGAGTTCGGATCCCAGATCCCACGTATAGACGCCAGGCGGAAGCGGGGGCGGCCTGCGCTTCTGGTCCTGGTAGGGTGGATCCTGTGAATCCCAGGGCTGAAGGAGGTGGAGGCGGCCATGGTGGTTCCCGATTCGTCCGTGGTTCTACACAGACACACACGCACACACAGACACACACGCGCGCGCACATACACACGCACATGCGCACAGTTGAATAAAAAAAAAAAAACACAATGGCATTTTCATTTGTAGTGCTGTTAAAGATCAAAACCAAGGAAGATAATTTTTTATGAAAGAAAACTTACAATCTATCAGAAAAACAGTTGTAATCGATTCAAAATGTAAATAGTTAAGGCCTTAGATGGTATTAAAATCACTTGTTCTTATTTGTTAAGTATGCATACATGTATTTAAAAATGGCATGTCAAAATTTAAATATTAGCATGCAACATGAATAAAAAAGATTGAAGTGGCCACAGATATGTCGAAACACAAGACACACAACATATAAACACAGAACACATAAACATACAAACACATTAATAACATACAATTCACTGACAACAGTCTTAAAATTATCTTTGAAAACATCATCAAAAGCAAATCAACATTTATGAAAGCCTTACCATTGAAAACAAAATCTCATATTAGTTAAGTCCAGCAGTTTAGTTTAATTATGAAAAATATCAAAGGCAGAATAAACTTTAAAAAGTACCAAAAACAAATTATTTAAGAAACTTTATATTAATAGATGAATATATTTGTCTAATTTTTTCTTTTTCTGAAAATTTGTAAGCATTTCCCAGAGTGTCATTTGCATTTTTAAAGACCAAATATTTATATTATTGCTTCCCAAGCTGAGATCCTCTTGCCACAGCCTGTAAAAGCGGCAGTTTTGAAGGTTTTTTTATGGATCTCAAAAATATTTGAATTAATTTTAGAATATTAGGTTTTTATATTAATTTTTTGTTTTTTCTTATAATTTAAAAATATTAGGAAGAACATGTTTTTGTCCTCTTATTTCTATTTTTTAATCTTAAAAGATGTTCATAAAATAACAGACTTTGGACAGATGCAGAGATACATCTCTCAGATCCCCTTGCTTATCATCCAGTAATGGTAAATGGTAAACTTTGCGTCCTCTCCCTAAAGATAACTTGAGGGTTTTTCCTCTTATTATTTGTCCTAAAAGAAGATGGTCAGACCTGCCAGAATTAAATATAACTTCTGAATTTCTTATTGCAGCTATTATTCTTCATCTACCTGCTACTATTATTGGTAGTTATTACAAATCTGGCGATCAGTGAGTTGTTTACAAAGATATAAGACATGAAGGTTAACATAAAATATTCATTCACTAAAAGATTTTTCCTTTAATCGAGAGCTCTCAAGTTTCTATCACTTGTAAGGAAGCTAACATGTAGAACCCACAGAGTTCCAGACTTAATAATTTGCCATCACGCATTATCTTAAAATGCCATGAGGGACTTGACCAGTAAGAATTTGTAATCCAATCCCATATGATAATTAATAAATTAAAATTCAAGGAGAGAAATGTGGTCCGTTCTATGGTTAAACATTGAACTCTGCAAATACAGAGAAAGATGAATCAATCACTGCTAGCTTTCAGGACATGACTGAGTGACCAAGGAAAGTAAAGAACTTGAGTGATCTGCACAAAGCCTCAAAGAAGCACAATGTGAGTTAGTTCTTATTTTTCTGCCTCTTGGTGAGTTCTATTTACATTAACTAAGCACTGTATTTGACTAATAAAGAACTGTGATAAAGGAACTTGAGAGATGATTTATTCAGCAAAGTAAATGCTGTGCAAGCACAAGGACCTGAGTTAGGATCCCCAGCACCAAGAAGAAATTAGGTACAACGATGCAAACTCATGACCCCAGAAGTGACAAATGAATCCATGGAGAGCACTGGCAAACCAGTCTTATCAATCTATAAACTCCAAAAGTAGTAGAAATCTACCTCCAAAAATCAGGTAGAGAATTGTTAGGAAAGACAATTAATATCAGTCTGTAGTGTCAACAGCAGGTGTTTCCATGTGCACATTACCACACACATACACACACACACACACACACACACACACACACACACACACACACACACGCTACAGGTTGATAGATATACATACACAAAAATGTCAAGGTCAAAAAGTGAAAATTGTCTCCAAGAAAATCATTTGTACTACAATGTATTTCTCAATACATAGATCAATTCAAAAATTATTAGATTTTTTTCAGAGGACTAGCCACCATAATGCATCAGTTTACATTTATGAATGTTTGATGCATTTAGCTAACGTCTTCAAATATGCTGTGAGGAATCTGATCTTGATGTGTATCCCTTAACAAAAATGTCATGCAAGCTGGAAAATTATTTGTCTTTGGGTCATAAATTTAAAAATTTACTTCAAAACAGAAATATAGAAATAGACCATGCATAAAGAAAATAAATTTTTTCTATCATACAAAAAACTTAAAGTCACCATTTCCAATTTGAAAGCTAGTTAAAAATTGCATTGCATTAGCATTATTATGCATTGACTTGCAAGGAAACTGGCAATAAATATAGTGGAAGAAAGGAATAATAAGGTCAGATAAACAAGTGAGAAATGACCAGAATAGAATGACTGATATAGTTTCAGGCTTAGTTAAGATATCAATACATTGCTTTTATTAAACTTCAAAAACCAAATACTGTACAACTTAATATGAGCACAATTATTGTGAATGATTATATAGTCAACATATAAAGTTTTAGAACTAAAATTTTGTAATATAAATAATTATATTATAGAGGTTAAATTAAGTAACTCATTGTAAAACAGTGTTTATAATAAAATAGGATAAAACCTCAGAAACTGAGGCTACAAAATGAAGGATATAAGTCTCTGACATGTTTCTCATGAAAAATTAGCGTTACAGCATGATCTGTAATACCACTCAGCTCTCTATGTATTTCCGTCTTGAGCAGAGTGTACTCTTCCACAAGACCTTCCAAGACAACGTTTCATGGAAAAGAACTTTCCATAACATGAATTTCAAGTCATATTGTATTATGAATATGATGATGCAGGTGAATCTTAGTCAAGAACTTAAGTATAAGGAAATCAAATTCAATAGCCTGTGAATCACTGGTAAATATAAGGGCCATCAAAGACAAGAAGATGTTTAAAGAAAGAGCTTACAAGAATTTCTCTGTCATTTCTTCTCCTAATGTGAAGAATTTCCTTTCTGTAATCAAAAGGAAAATGTTATTGAACACCAAAAGAGGAGAATCTTTTAAAAATATAAATAGAGAAATAACATGAAAACAATGGTTTGGATATGGAAGTTCAGGCGCTGCAGGCTCATGAACTCCAGGTGGTAGGGTTGAAACAATAAAACCTTTAAGATACAGAGTTTTATACACGGTGACAAGAAACCTTGGCATTTTCATGGAAGTGGCTTGATTCTGTCCTTGCACAGTAGGCTATTTTCTGCAAGAACAGTTTACAGAAAGCATAGTAGGGCATGTTGCATGGGCCAGCAGTCCAGAGTTCTCAGAAATTTACAGATGATATGAACTACAGAACAAGACTCTGTGTGCTATATGAGATATTGGTAAAATGTCATGTGCTGATTGACCTCTCTGAAAAGCTGGTCCCAGTAAGTGGGGTTGCTCCCACTTCCAGGTACAAGCTTGCTACCTCAAAGTATTCTTCACATACCTTGTGCAAGAACAGGCTGCCCCTCCAATGCCCTCTGGGAAAGGGCAAAGGAGGGAAACAAGTAGCCCATGTCTTTGAGAACAGAAAAGAAAGTTGTTGGAGTAAGAACACTGTCATTTAACACAACTGGATATAAAATATTCCTAGGCATCTTCCCAAAGCTAAAGATGCAGCAACTGTTTATCCCATGATATAAAAAAATACCTGTGGTGGGAATGGTTAATTTGAAGTCTATCAATGGAGAGGATTCTCTACTCTGTCTGAATCTTTAAATGAGGCACTCCAGCTATCTACTTCTCTGGAGCTTCTATAATCATCTCTGCTGATGTTTTCAAGCCCCTGTTTGATGGAATTTTGTTATTTGCTACTTATATCTGCTACTTTCAATTGTTTCTCTTTTGCTTGCCATATGAATTAAACATATATTTAGCCATATATACATAGTATGTAATAAATATTCTGCGTATACATAAAATATGCAGAAAACAACTCACTGTGCAAGGTCTATGAAAATGCCACCTTGTACAAACCCCCATATCTTAACATATACCTTATCTATAAGCATATAATTCATTCAAAAACAAAAGCATGGCTATTGTCTGAGTTGTGCAGAGCACTGTGTTTCCAAACAAGAATGAGTATAACAGCAAGTTCTGGAACTGGTCTCTATGTTCTGTGGCTTCCAGTTTCACACTGTGATCTCTCTCTTACACACTTTAACCATTACTGTACTGTGGTCCAGCCATGTCCAGGGGCCACACAGCTGAGGTATCCCAATTCTAGACCTTCAGTACCCAAAACTATGAGTGAAATCGTTTTTTTAATGATGAACTCAAGTCAAATATTTGGTGATAGCAACAGAAAATAGACTAATTCATAGACTCCAAATCCAATATTAAACAAAAGGAAAAAAACAGAAGAATGAATTGGTGGGAGAAAGATGAGAGAAGAGAGGGAATGAGGTGTGTCTGCTCGATATTCCATGACCTTGAAGAAGGCTGCTTTTGTCATTTTAACTATGATCAAGACTAGCCTATTCAGTTTCAGACTGATGTTTACTCCATTGTATAACTTCTTTCAGTGTCTTTCCTAATCACCTGAATGCAGATTAGAGAAAATAGAACTCACGTTTAAACAATGACAGTCCAATATCTGTTCTAAGAAGTAACATTTCTAAAGAATCTTTTCATATGTACACTGACACATTATTTACATTAAGCAATGGGTATCTGTCCAAAATAGTGAGAATACTCTGTATAACATAGCTTCTTTTTTCTTGTGCTTACGTGTGTGTGTGTGTGTGTGTGTGTGTGTGCAAGAAAGCAACTGAGTTTATATGTGTGTGTGTGCGTGCGTGCATGCTTGTAAAGGCCCAAGGGTGACATGAGAATCATCCTTGATTGTTCTACCTCCTTATTGCTTTGCTCTGGAATTTCCCAGATTCTGACGTCCAGGGCCAGAATTGCAGTTCACCATCTTTTCTACCTGGCATTTTTACATGTAACCTGGAGATCTGAACTCAGGTCTTTTGCTTGCAAGGAAAAAAAAATTAAACCATGGAGTCATCTCCTCATCCCATATAACGTATCATCTAAATGTGTTCTTGTGTATTTCCTCATTTAATCACAATGCCTTGATTTTCTGTCACTGAGACAAATCCCTGAGAAAGCAAGTCAGAGGAAGAAGATATTCATTCTGGTTCACAGTTTCAAAGGTGCCAGTGTATCATGGTTGGGAGAATGTGATGAATAGCTGTTTCTCCTAGCACAGTGGTTAGGAAGCAGACTTTTCTACCAAGCTTTTTCTGATTTCCCCTCTTGTTCCATTCTGGCCTCCAGGTTATGGGATGATGATACTCTTATTTCTTTCTGGAAAACTCACAGACCCACATAGCCCACACAATTATGTTTTACCAGTGTAGCTGTTTTTCAGCCTAATCAAGTTGACAGTCAATATCAACTTTACCATAAAAGACAACTGCCTTTAATTATCTCTATTTTCAGAAGAGGAAATGAGGCAGGCTTTATTTTATTTTACACAGGATCGGTGGCAGAAACTTGGAGAACACAGGCCCATTGCTCTGCCTAAATTCCAACTTACATTGTACAATATCTTCAATATGATTTTAATGGAAAATTGCAACCAAAATAACTGAATAAATGTTCAATTTTACCCCTATGTCTTCACTGCTTAAAAGGGAAATCTAACATGAAATTGGAATTTTAAAATCATCATTCCTCTTCCTGTTCTTTAGTGAAATGTTAAGAAGCCACATACATGTTAAAAAAATTCAACATAGACAATTAGTTACAACCAATTAAATGGGCATATAAATGGGCATTTGTATTTACTTTGTCCTAATTCTTATAAAATATAACTCAGGTTTCAAAATAGGATTAATAATAGGTAATTACCATTTTCCCAACTTTATGCTGATATAAGGTAATATTCACATTTTCTAATTACAACACAATATAAATAGAATTTTTTGGTGTGAAGAAATGCTACCTATAAAACAATCAAATGGAAATTAAATAGAAAAGTATCTCTCTAGTGAACAGCATACACAAAAATATAAAGAACACAAAAACTAACTCTTTTACTTCTAGACATAGAGGTCTGCTTCTAAATTCCACAGCACCGTTGTCTTGCAATTTCACCTTGTGGAAGATGCACAGTTATGAAACCCCATAGAGTCCCATCTGTCAATGTTGGGTTTTAGCTTGCTGCAAAATTTTCCCTTAAGCATTAGCTCAAGAAAGACTTGACTTATGTCAAGTCTTCAATGGATGCAAATGTCAAGCTTATCACCAAGTAAGACATTTCTGGCAACTGAATTCTATTTCCACCAATATCACAATGGTGCATGAAAAGACAGAGTCCAGCTCTCAAGTAGAGCTGCCTCAGGGACCCATGCAGTGCCCGAATTTTCCTGATTTGAATGTCAGTTTTCAGAGTACATTTTGTGAGTTGTTTTTTCATAAACATGGATAACTAAAACAAAAGCAGAGATGGTGGTATTGTAATGGGAAGAAATTATACAGTTCAGGATCACCCAGTTTCTATGAAAGTATCTTTTACTTCCATCTTCCAGTTCTTTGAAATGTGCATAAAAATGCTTGTATAGCAAGCATAGTTAACATAATCACACTGAATTTTCATTGTTATGTTGGATTGACCTGGGACTGTCTAGATTTACAGGGGCAGCATTATAACTGGAAGCCTTCTGTATTCCTAGTTCATTAAAGAATGTCACAATGTTGACATTCCTATTTTGCCCTGAGGTACATCTAAACTTCTTTGTTCCAAAATATATCCCTCTATGTTGGTTTGCTTAAGCTATTTTCCCAAAAATAGCACCATCCAAGTGACTTAACAGGAATTTACATTTTTCACAGACTGTAGACTAGAAGGACAAAATCAAGTTGTCTACAGGCTTGGTTGCTCCTGAGGGTTCTTGGCTTGGATTGCAGATGGCTGTATAATTACTGTGTCCTCACAAAGCCATGGTGCTCTGTGCATACTACTGATTTGTGCATCCAAATTTCTTCTAATGACAATATAAGCCAGGCTGGAATAAATTCCACTCTTGTCAGCCTGCCTTCAAAATACCTCCTTTTCATTTCAACATATGAATTTTGAAAGGATACAATTGCAACAATTATAATGTGGCATTGCCAAATGGTAGTACTGTAATAAACCAACAGAAAGCAACCATACTTAATGTGCAGATTTGCAAACTGTGTTTCCATTTTAATCCATAATACTGAAAAACTCAAGAGATTGATTTAGTAGCCATTGCACGGGTGTATTTATGTAATTATTTCTCTAAATTTGTCTTTCATTTTGTAAATAAACTGGTACATTTACACAGTAAAATATTACTCAGAAATAAAATAAAAATTCTAAATCATTGCACATGGATATCATGGATGAAATATGAAACATTCCACCATTGACTTAAGTGTTTAATGCTTGGTTTCAAGCTTGTGATGCCAACTGATGAAAACTTTAGGAGGTGAAACTTAGGTGGAAGACACAGGTCACTGAAGGATTGCTTTTGAAGATATGTGGTTCCCAAACCCTTCCCTTCTCTTTTTATGTTCGGTACTCCTGAGGTTAGTAGTCTTTGCTACATGCTTCCACCACCATGATGATCTGCCTTACCACACAGGCCAGGAATCAATGAAGTCAGAACAATAGACTGAAACTATGAGCCAAAATAAATATTTCATCCCATTGAAGTTGTTCTCTGGCATTTTTGTCACAGCTACAGAAAGATGAGTAATACATGCAGCAACTTTGATGAATCTCAAAACATTATGCTTTAAAAAAAGAAAAGAATCAACTGAGGTTATGGTTGAATATAAAATGTCTCCTTAAAGTCATAAACTGAAGACTTGGTTCCTAACACAATGTTCAGAGAAGGGTCTTTATGAGACATGGGATCACAAGAACTTTACCCTTAATGATTAATTTATTAGACACATATCTTCGTAGGCACTGAGAAGTGGTATTTGGGAGGCGAAAACTAATTAAAGGAAGCAGGTTGCTTAGGAGCATGCCTGTAGTATAGTTTGTTTCTGCTTCCTTCCTTCCTTCCTTCCTTCCTTCCTTCCTTCCTTCCTTCCTTCCTTCCTTCCTTCCTTCCTTCCTTCCTTCCTTCCTTCCTTCCTTCTTTCGTTCTTTCTGAATAAGTAAGACAAGCTGTATAAAAGAAATAAACTAACCTCAGTAATTCCATGATAAATCAATACCCCAGTTTGAACATTTTTTAAAATACCTAAACATAATCAAAGGTATTTGAAAAAAATTGAAATAAAAACAAACTTCACTTTTCTGAGGATAAGCTTCTGCTTTCCATATCTCTCAGAGCCTCAGTTACAGTGTCATAGCCAATCCATTTTCTCTGTACTGAGCATCTCTCTTCACATACCGAATTCATCCCTCCTCTACTGAGAATATCACTGTAGTGAGTATCTCTCCTGCTCCCCTAGTTCCACCTTTGTTTTGTGATGGAATTTGTGGCTATAGGAAAAATGAAAAGGAACCTGGTTTGAATCCTTCCTCCATCATTACATGTAAAGTCTTTTGCCATGTGATGGCATAGGCAAAAGGTCTCGACAGATACCACTACTGAGCTGTTGAATTTCTCAGTCTCCAGAACTATAACAAAAGTGCTTTATTTGTAAACCATCCAGTCTGATGTTGTCTTCTGCAGCAACATAAAACACACCAACAATTCTTCTCACATCTGTATATATAGGTTAGTTCTTATTCTTTTGGTATAGCACACTCTTGTGACTTTTTTTTGACCAATGGAGATAAGCTATAAGTTTGTAAGTTTTTGACCAATGGAGACAAGTTATGGGTTTGGAATTAGGGTATATTAGACCAATAGCTTTCATCTTCATCTTTTTTGTTTAACATCATTCAATGATGTCTGACCCACTTGAGAAAGGATGAAAAAATGGATTAGGGAGAGAGGGAAACTATAAGGCAACAGAAGATGGGCTCCAGCAAAATAATTTGAAATACAAAAGATGAAATTACATTCAACCCTAACACCTCAGTAAGATGGATGCTCAGACAGGTCGTGTTAGCTAACCCCTGTCCAAACTGAAGTACAACGAGGAAAATCTAGTGAGTGTCTTTAAGTCCTTCAGCTTTAAGTTTTCACACTTGGTTGTAATGCTGTAACAACTAGATAAGTCCAAAGAATGTTGAGCTATTCCTAACGGTATTAGTGCTTTCTAAATATCAGCTTGAGTTATATTCTGCAAATTTTTCTTTATTGTTCTTTAGCAGTTCCTTTCTCACTTTTTGGTTGTATATCATTTCCTGTATTATGTAGAATAAATACAATTTTCAAAGACTGAGGCGAAAGCTTATTGGTTAAACATTTGCTGCAAAAATGTTTTGGATTCCCAGATTCTATATAAAATATTGTTTAGGTGTGGAAGCCCACCAGAAATTCTGGTCCTTGGAAGGCAGAGACTGAGCCTGCCCCAGAGCAGTTGACTAAACAGATTAGCCCTATCTGAGAGCCCTGGGTTAATTAGAATAAGGAGGAAAAGCAAACAAGGATAGAACATTCCCTCAGGCCTCGACATACACATGCATTCACATGAATCCACATCACACACATATACAACCTACACATACTTATGAAAATGGGAAAAGTACAAACCACATTATACTTTATAATATACTTGGGAATAATTTATTGTCTTATTTAGCTTTGTATTTCCTAGCTAGGACAATATTTTTTCATATGGGACTCAACAAATACACTTATGCATGAGCAATTGTGTGTATTCAACTAAAGTACTAATGTTTTTTTCACACCTGGTTGTAATGCTACAACAACTGGATAAGTCCAAGGAATGTTGAGCTATCCCTAACAGTATTAGTGCTTTCTAAATATCAGATTGAGTTATTAAAATTAAAAAATCACACATCCCACAGACATATTCTCAGGTAAAATCATGGTTCAGTTTCCACTTTTTACATAAGTACTGTTATTTTCTTCTGCATTTTTACATGCTTCCCAAAAAATTAACACTGTTTCCTGCACAAGAGAAAGTACTGGACTTCAGATCACACATCCTGTATAAAATGTCAGAATGTATTGTTTCAAGCCCTACAAGACAGAGCCAAGAAATACCCAGAGCAAGCCAGTTAGAGAGAGTAGCCCCATTGGTATATTTTCCTCAATTATGTTTCACCTTAAATTTTTTTAATTTTAAATTTATTTTTTTCCACTCATACAAATTTAATTGGTACCCTGGTCCCCTCCCTCTCTCCACCCCTCCCTGATCCCCCTAACTCCCTCCCCCCTTTTTCTCTTCTTTTTCCCCCTTCCCTCCCTTTCTCCCAGTGCCCCCAGCCCCCAATGCTTGGAGCATATTTTAGTGTGCATGTCAAATTTCCCTCTGGGTCCTCCTTTCTGATGAGGTATAAGGGCTCAGCAGCATTGGCTAGAATTCTTTCTTGTGTTCCCCTTTAGTATAGGAACACTATTGTGGATGTTAATCCCCTGCCTCTAAGGATCCTAGTGCCTGTGATCCATGCTAGACTTTGGGGGGCCAATGATATGTCAGTCATTGCGCAGGTCATGAAAAGTCTTATTATGATTACTTCGGCCCTAACTTGCATTAGCTTCATAGAAAGAATTTGGCAGTGTTTCTTCCTTTGCAATTTGATGGAACAGTTTAAGGAGTATTGGTTTTATTTGTTCCTTACATGTATGGTAGAACTCTGTGCTGACTCAATCTGGTCAAGGACATTTTTTGGTGAGAAGATTTGAGATTACTTCATTGATTTCCTCATATGTTATAGGACTTTTTAAATAATTCAAAACGTCCTGGTTCAATTTAAGTAAGTTGTGCTACTTAGGAATTCATCTATTTCTTTTGCATTATCAAATTTCACAGAGTATAAGTTTTTGAAATATGATATTATAATACTCTGGATTTCTTGGGTATTCATAGTGATTATTCCATTTTTATTTCTAATTTTGTTAATTTGGGTTTTTGCTCTCTTGTTTTTGGTTAATTTAGCTAGGGTATATCAATCTTATTGATTTTTTTCAAAGAACCAGCTTTTTGACTGGTTGATTCTCTGTATCATTTTTCTTATCTCAATTTCAGATATTTCTCTCCTGATTTTGGTAATCTCCTGCCTTCTACTGCTTTGAGGATCAGATTGCTCTTATGTCTCTAAAACTTTAAGCTGCATAGTTAAGTTATTTATTTGTGATGTTTCTATTTTTTTGATGTAGGCATTAAGAGCTATAAACTTACCTTTTAGGACAGCTTTCATTGTGTCCCAAAGATTTTGACAAGTTATATTTTCATTATCATTCACTTCCAGGAAATCGTGAATTTCCTTTATAATTTCTTGAATCCAATTCTCATTCAGCATCATAGTGTTTAGTTTCCAGGAGTTAGTGTATTTTCTGTTTTTTGTTGTCTTGTGGATGTCAAGCTTTAGACCATGGTGGTCTGATAAGGTATAGAAATTCGTTTTGTGGCCCAATATGTGATCTATTTTGGAGAAAGTTCCATGTGCTGCTAAGAAAAATGTGTATTCTTTGGTGTGTGGATAAAAAGTTCGATAGAGATCTATAAGGTCCATTTCAGTAAGGATTTGATAAAGTTCCAATGTGTCTCTGTTAAGTTTTTTTTTTTATTAAAAATTTAATTATACATTTTAAAATTTTTTACCAGTTCCCTCCCTCCCCCCTCCTCCCCCTCCCCTTCCCCCAGGGCCTCCCCCCCAATTCCCAGAGAGTCCTTTATTGTATACGCCTAACTCTCCATTGGGTCCTCCTCTCCGATGACATATAAGGGCCCAGTGGCATTTCCATAAGTCCTTTCTCTTGTTCCCCTTAAGCATAAGATCACTACTATGGCTGTCAATCCCTTGCCTCCAGGGGTCTCGGTGCCCTGGATGCTAGACTTTATGAGGGCAACAGTGCGCTGGACATTGCGCAGGGCATGCAAAGTCCCATTACGATTGCTTTGGCCCCAACTATTGTTGAGAATCTTGCAAATCGTTGCTCCTCCCATCCTTTTGCTCTTACAATCTTACCGCCCCCTCTTCCGCAAATGTCCCTGAGCTCCAGGATGGGGAGAGATTAGGCTGTCCTAGTTCTGTGTGATTGATATAGTCTCTGAAGTTCTGGATTGTGGTTTGTTGATTTTCTTTTGCAGTTTTGCTGCTCCTGCAATTCCCTTCACTCCATTCTGCTGGGCACTGTATGTCACCCCCTGGCCAGAGACAAAAAGCTGTTAAACTGGAGTCTTGTTGTAATAGCACATTCAAGGGTAGATGTAATAAGAGTAGGAAACCTCCCTGAGGGAGGGGTCCATCACCCATTTGCAAAATGATTACTTTTTATCTGCTAGACTATATGCCCTCCCCTTCTGGTGAGATCAGGAAAGAACGTCTGTGAACTTAACCAGGTTTCTCATTACTTACTTGCAGACCTTGATGGAGGCCTATTTTCTCTGCTGTAACATGGTCTCCTCTCTCCTTGTTTCTGGTGTGGCCCTCCTAACCCATCTCTCTTGTTCATAATCCTTGCAATTACTGTGTTTCATAGGTTTACTTTTGAGTGTCTCAATGTGGGCTGGGTGAGTTTGGTACTAGGAGCCACCTATTAGGGAGTACATACGGCGCTTAATTTTCTGGGTTTGGGATACTTCACTTAATATAATTCTTTCTAATGACATCCATTTCCCAGCAAATTCCAGTAATTCATCATTTTTGATGGCTGAGTAGTACTCCATTGTATAGATGTACCACAGTTTCCTTATCCACTCGTCAACTGTTGGACATTTAGGTTGATTCCATGACTTTGCTATTGTAAACAGTGCTGCTATGAACATGGTCGAGCTTGTGCTATCGAGGCGAACCTCTGCTGCATGGGGGGTTATTCCCAAAAGTGGGATAGCAGGGTCATATGGCATTTCAATCTTTAATTTCTTTAAGAATCTCCAGACGGCTCGCCAGAGTGGCTGTATGAGCCTGCATTCCCACCAACAATGTAGGAGAGTTCCCCTCTCTCCACATCCTCTCCAGCATTTGTCGTTGTTTGTATTGTGGATTTTTGCCATCCTGACCGGGGTGAGATGATATCTCAGGGAAGTTTTGATTTGCATTTCCCTGATGGCGAAGGAGTTCTCTCATTTATATAAACTAGCTGTCCTTCCACTCTCCACTTTCCCAGTGTTGGGATTATAGGCACCATGTTTAGTGTTTTACGTGGGCACTGGAGATCTGAACTTAGGTTTTTATGCTTGTATGACAAGCACTTTACAGATTGAGTTATCTCCCTATCTCATATATGTATATGTACCTACAAGCAATATGCACACGTGTATACACACATATGAACTCAGTTATGCTCCATTGCTATCTTATAGCAGTATAGACCCTCAAATGCTACTTAAAAATAAAGATATCACCTTCAGCTTTTGGCATCTTCTTATTCTTTCAAGGATCACTTTAATCAGAACTTTTCTTGTGTTTGATATCTAGAATAAAAAACATTGACTCTGCTAAGACTAAATTTGGAAAGTTCTCTAAGTTATCTGACATTTAATATCTTTGTGTTTAAAAGGCCCTGAAGATATCAGCCTCTTTTTATATATTTTACTACCTTATATTATATATTATCATATAACATTTCTACTGTGCTGCCAGCAAGAACATTGATAGAATGAATTCCATGTTCTGGGCATTAAACCTACTGCTTTGGATACTCTCTGATGAATCTTTATGTCAATTAATCAGAGTACCATGCTAATTCTTCTTCTACAGATGACTTAGTAACTTAACTAATATAATCAATAAATTCTGAAAAACTAGGATAAAATACAGGTTTATAGGGCAGTAAGTCAGCAAGCACACACTGGCGGTGATAATACATATATAAACTATTGAACACAAGACCAAGGAAGTAAAACCACCACTAGAGTCACCAATTTAGTGAATTGCTAAAGTACACATTTATTCACAGGAATTCTAGAATACCAGAACCCTTGGACAAGCTTGTTTTCACCCCGTTTTCTCTTTCTCTTCCATGCCTACACAGAGTTACCATTCTTCTAGTTTAAGAACTTACTGTCATATTGCAATTATTCACTTTGATGCTGTCTTCACACAAATTCAAGAATTTTATCATAACCATCTTTATACTTTAAGTACCTTCCACACACATTGCAGGAATGTAATAAATGTGTAACAAATGAAAGAACTAAAGAATAAAGAACTAAGTGTCATTTACATTTCCTTCTGCTATTTGTTTCTCTTGCATTTATTTAATAAATCATGAAAGTCTTAATATTTAATTCACATCCTATGAATTAAAATCAAGACTGAAATGTACTTAATCTGTGTAGAACATTTTTATAACCTTAGCAATTTTTGTTTTAAATTATGAAAGCTTAAAAGTCCCAACAGATACAACAAAAAAGTCTTTCCCTTCTACCATGCTTTTAGTTTTCACATTGATATTGTGGGAATTAGGCTCATGAGAAGGAGGACACAGAAACATGAAATGATTTTCCAGGTCCCAGAGCTGATCACTGATGCAGGCTGTACTCAAGACCAGTCCTCTGATGAATTCTGACCTTCTGCATTAGTTAGAGCTAGCTATTTTGTCCATATTATGTCCAGGAAAATGCTAAAAATTGTCAGAAATGAATATGATTCAACCTCAAATCTGGATAACTTAAGGCATTAAGGAAATATTTGATTTATAATTATGCAAATGGTATTTCACAAGTAAAGTAACTTCTTTCTTTTATTCATACCTTTTTTTTTCTTGGATATTTCTGCAGAGGATGGATACTTCCTTGACTACATATACTATGACTGCATATTCACTGAGTCTAGACCCAAGTCAGAAGCCACACATACTGAGTTATTCTTAAACTTAAGGGAAAGTAACTTAATAAGAGAAAAAAAATACTGAAACCTAGTCTGCAAATGTTTGAATGACACTGATCTAATTTTGCATGCAGACCACTTAGTAAAAGCAAATTATGGGAGAATAAACAATTTTCCAAATAACTTAGTATTCACTGACAGGCCAAATTTACTACTTCAAATTATTTTAGAGAGAACCCATTCTGAAATAAGGTACCTGAGAACAACAACTTCTTAATTACCAAAGAATAATAAATGTAAGTGATCTGACAATATCATTTGAGCATTTGAGGATTCGTTATGGAGAAAAATAACTCATGTCCTTATAGAGTGTTTCCAAACAAATTACTCTAAAGTCATTAATGCAACAGTTGCTGCAATTAACCAATTCATCTAACTTGCTGACTTATTAACTTTTAATAAAAGAGTGACCCAAAGAAACAGTATTTATGACTTTCCTGTGACATTAAAATACAATTTTAAAGTCCCTGGTAGTAGAAAAAAAAAGAAGCATCTTACAGCAGTGCACAAGCAAGCCCAGAACACTTACACCTCCAGGGCACTTGCCCACGCAGATATCTGGAGTTCAGAATTATCATGATGGAATGATACCTTAATAACAGATATAATCCCCCAAAATTGACTGCAATAATTCATTCTGTAATATTTCAAACGTTAACTTTGCTCACTTTGGAGTTCTTATTTTGGATACCTCTCCAATGGACTCTTCCCTGCCTGTATGTGTCTCTATGTAAAAATTCTGTTTAGCACTTCCAGGCCTCTAAACATATTTTGGATTTTGTCCTTGTTTTTGTCATGTATTGTATTTCTCCCTCTTTGAACTTATGCCCTGCTAAGCACCACAACTAAACCTACATGTACAGAGATAAAAGGAGGTCTGCTGAAGGTTTGAAAAATCAGTTAGAGTTGTAAATGACCTGAGTAAATTGTGTGGTGCTGGCTCTTTTTCTCTACATGCTCAAAAGCCAGGCATTCTCTTTCTTGTTGTGACTGCTCTTCTCAAAAATAAAAACATCCTTTATCCAGGGAGTATATTTACAGCACAGGAAGAGGTGGGAAGCATATATGGAAGGAAAGAGTCAGAAAGAAAAGTGACAGAAGGGGAAAAAAAGGAAATTTGCATCTGCTGATTAAATGTTAAACAATAAAACAAACAAAAATGAAATGTATTTCTGAACAAAAAAAGTATTGTGTTGTAAAAACAATTCTACTTTGAATCCCAATATATTAAGCGATTATAAGTATAATGTGAATATGACAGTTCTGTACTTAATAAAAACCTCTCTCTACTCTTCCTGCCCCTCCCCCATGGAAATAGACTTTGTCAGAAAGAAGAAGGCAATACTGCAGTTAGATATAATTTGTCACTCAGCTCTAAAAAAGGAAGTTCAAATAACAACAAAAAAGAAAGAAGTCTTATTCTGATACTACTCTTGGAACCTCAAAACTGAACCTGAAGCTACTTACTAATTAGGTTACTGAAGCTATGGGCCTCAGAAATTTTCACATTCATCTTTCTTGGATGAAATACAATGAAGGCAGATACTTTTCTGCATTCAATGAGTGCTTCATAAAAACCTTTGAATTCCTTGATTATACAAAATGTTTCTTGGGAGTCCAACATTTTCTTATTGTAGAAGTTCTTAGTTAAAGCTCATTTCGAATAGCACCTAATTGACAGTATGCCAACTTGAAGTTATTGAGCTAAAGGTTTGTAGAAGTAATTGGTTGGCTAGTAGCTCAGGTTGTCTCTAATGATGGTTTAATATTTCTAATGGATATCGTTCAGAGAGGTCAGAAAATTTTAGCTTCATCTACTCACCCTTCCATAGCTGTAGTTACCTACTTACACTCATTTCTATATCAGGTTATCCTCAGGTTAAGCTTCCTTCTCTGTGTGCCCACTTGTCTCTACTCTCCTATAAAATATGCATTTTCTCTTCATACCTCAGAAATTCATGGAAGTCTTAGAATCAATTTGCTTAAACATTCAGTTCTCATAATCTGAGAACAACATTTAAAAGTCTGTTTAGAACTTCAAGGCTTCAATGACTTCTTAACATTGCTGCAGAATAGAGCTGCTGTCTTGGTTTCTCGTAAAAATGATTTGAAGAAGTAAATGAACCATGACTAAAGGACACAGAAGCCTGTTTTACTTTGTATGTTTCTCTTTGTTAACATCTATCCATGGATATATACTCAAGAAAAATATCCTATACACACAGGTCTTACAATATACCCTTGAGAACCCTGAACGTAATCTGGTGTTATTCTTTTTTTTCCTCTCTCTCTAAAGCTCTACTGTTCTAGGATGACTAAAACCAAATTGAAATTAATAAAGTTCAGAAAACAACACGTCTCAATCTTCAGAACCACAACTGAAAAAAACAATTATGTAAGTCTATTAGTGAATCACAAATTCTCCTTATTATGGGAAAATCGCTCTATATTAGAATCAGGCTATTTTTCTCCATTCATCTTCTTAGAAATTGTACAATATATTAGTTTCTACAAAGAGTCATTTTTAAGCCTAACAGATAAGATATCACTTACAGTACCATTATGTGCTGGCTACAGAAACTGTGCTTCTGAAAATACACTGAATTATGGCTCTTTCGGCTGCTACATATTCCAGCCTAAGGGCAAGTGGGGGAGAGAGCAGGAAGAGCAGCAAGGCATCTCCATTTGTATTCATTTGCTTGACTCTACTTAAGTTGATTTTAATGTCAGAGTTTTCTTACATTTTTTAAACTGCGCAGCATATTTCAAAGAGACAGGTTCAATTTTCAAGTCAAACAGCACATAATGGCATCGGGGATGCTGAAAACCACAAAGGAAATCACATGAAGAGGACACAACTCCAGCTAAATGTTTACACAGGCAGCCAGATAGAAATTATATTTCAAAGACCCCTTGCACCTTTAACTCTCTCTGTGCTTACATGTTTTACAATATTTTCATTAATAATAATGAAATAATAATTTCATGAGGGGGGAGGCACTGGGGGATGGGGAAGGAGGGGTGAGGGGAAGGGGAGCAGGGGGGTCGGGGGGAGGAGGAGTGAGGGAGGGAACCTGTGTACCTATTAAGTTTGTATGAGTGGAAATAATAATAAAAATGTTTAAAAAATTATACAATATTGCTATTATCTTTACTATACATGTATATAAAATAATGAGAAATAAAAATATTTTAAAATTTTATGGAAGCTACTCAGCAAGATCCAGGCAAAGGAATGAACAGACTCAATTAAGTGAAAAACTAAAGTACTTTGCTCACTTTAATAATTAAGAATTTGCTAAACAATAGACAACACTATAAGACTAGAGTTCAGATATTCTAAAGAAAACTTGGTTTAGAATTAATGATCCGTGCAGCAGAAGCAGGTCTGCTTTATTTACTGTTTTGTCATTAGCACCTGGTATAATGTCAGGTCACTGGATGAAATGAATAAATGAAGGAAGAAAGTTAAGAAACCAGCTAATAACAAATGAAATTCTTGCTGTGAAGAGAATTGATATGCACCAAGAATTTTAAATAAGAATCTAAAAAAGTAGCCAATGCTCTTTGATTTAGATTTCCCTATACGGTGCATTTATAGATTTGATTGTGTCTTGAAAGGAGAGAAAAAAGAGTGCTCCCAAGTAGTCAGTGTGAGTGGGAACTAAGCAATTTCAAGCTATTTTTGCGGTTCAAGTTTCAGCTTTTTCTCAAGCCAGGAGAATGGTAAGTTTCTTTCAAAGATCAGTAAATTTGCTGTTATAACAGCTCTAATGGTGGGTCAAAAAAAAAAAAAAAAGAAAAGAAAATGTCAAAATCTACTCCTAACTGGTGATAGGCTAAGGGATTGGAGATGAAGAAAAGATGAAAAAGAACAAAGTCCAGGAGACAGCATATGGTGTTCAGAAGGGAAAAAAGAAGCACTGACTAAAGACAGCACAATGGGTCCTTTAAGTTTATGGGTGATATATTGCAGAAGAAGGGGCTGCAAGATTGTAAGAATCTAAAGATGGGGAGGACCAACAATATGCAAGATACTTCACACAGGTTAGGGCTGCAGTAGCTATAATCAGACTTTGCATGATCTGAGCAATGACTGACATGTCAACAACCTCCCAAAGTCTAACATGGATCACAGGCACTAGGATCCTTAGAGGCAAAGGATTAATAGTCATAATAATGTTCGCATACTAAAGGGGAGTCCAAGAAAGGGCTCTGGGCAATGCCACTGAGTCCTTACACCTCACTAGAGTGGAGGACTCAGAGGGAAGTTTGGCATACACACAAAAGGATGCTCCAGGGAATGGGAGGGGAAAGGGGGAGACACTGGGAGAAGGGGAGGGAGGGGAGTGAAAGGAAGGGGAAAAGGGAGGAGGGTACAAGGGGGGACTGGGGAGGGGTAGGAACTGGGTTAGAGGTAGAGGGAGGGAAGGGACTGGGTTACCTACTAAGATTGTATGACTAGGGAAAAATAAATAATAAAAAAATAAAAACGAATAAAGCACTCATTTACAATGAAAAAAGTTTATGGGTGACAGAATTTTTTGAAAAATTTACATACCAAGAAAATTATTTTGGGAATTTCAAGCTTTCTCTTAAACTCATACTTCCAGAGGACAAGGATGACACACCAAATGTCTACACCTTATCTCTAATAGCTTTAAGCTGATAAAATATATTTATAATCAGTTGACATTTCTGAGGTGTTGAGACATCATACATATCAACAGGTATGATTTTCCTTAAAATTCCAGCCCAGAGGTATTTTTGCAAGTTAAGTTTGCCTATCAAATCTGGGGTTGAAGAGAAGGCTCGAGGGTTAAGATTCTTCCATGCAAGCAGGGCCTGAGTTCAGATCCCAGATCCCACAAGGAAAACAAAATGCCAGGTAGAAATGGCAGTGTCCTCACTTCTGTCCCTGTAAAGTAGATCTGGGGAAACCCCTGAGTAAAGCAAAGATGGGGTAGTCAATCCAGGGCAATTCCCAAACTCACCTTAATACTTTCTATAGGCATAGAGTGACCTCTGATACACACAGAAAGACACACACACACACACACACACACACACACACACACACACACATGTCTGGAGGTTTCTTAAATGAACCTGAGGTAGAAATTTCATATAATATTACATAATATATCCTAGGTATGTTTAGGAAATAGAGGCCAATCATATCAAAATTTTTCATATTCATTCATGATGAAATGGTGATTTGGCATAAAGAAACCACCAGATTGCATGAATTTGGATAGCAGTAAATCCAGCATGCAAATTCAGATATCTTCCTACTTCTTGTCTTATACTTCTCATTTGTTAAATTGAAAAATCAGAGATTCTTTTAAGACCTAAATGATTTATTCTTATTGAACATGTTAATGTTCTTAAAACACTGTGAACTTAGGCAGGAGATGTAATTCAGGTGATAGGGTAAATGCACAAGGTCCTGGGCTCAAATCCTGTATGCATAAATGAGGTGTGGTGGCCTGGGTTACATGTGATCCTGGTCCATTTATACAATGGAATACTACTCAGCCATCAAAAAAGATAAATTATTGAAAATTTCTAGGAATGGATGAAATTAGAAAAAAAATATATTGAGTGTTCTAATATATTGAATTGAAGCTCTAATCCCAGATGCAGAAAGTTAGACACCATATGTACTCCCTAATAAGTCGATCCTAGTTTCAAACCCACTTAATAACATATTCAAAGGTAAATCTCTGTAATACCCACTGTAATCACAAAGGATTATAAATAGAAGGGGAGGGAAACGAGGACTGCAACAGAAAGAAGATAAGGGAACACACTTCATTAAAAGAAATAGGCCATGGTCATGTATTGCATGTAAGTAGTGGGATATCTGGTGCAGCTCACTCTCACTTCCCTTCCTGGTCACTTGGGACTGAACATGTTTCATCTCACCAATCAGAGAGGATATAAGACTGGCAGATAGTGACCATCCAGCAAATAGGACACTGACTCCCCACACTGCTGTGTCCTACTCCTATTCTTCCATCTACCTTTGAGTCTCCTCTTATATTAAGATCTTCATTTAAACAGTCATTTATCTTGGTTAGGCGGTGACCTTCAATACCAATCAGGATGCTGCCAAGGGCAACGCAGGAACAGCAAAACTGAAAAATCAACAAACCATAATTCAGAACACCAAAGATTATTCACCTGGAACTAGACCAGCCAAATCTCTCCCCATCCTAAAGCTCAGGGAATCTTGCAGAAGAGGAGGTGGCAAGATTGTAAGAGCCTAAAGATGGGGAGGACCAATGATATGCAAGATACTCCACACAAGTTAGGGCTACAGCAGCCAGGAGTGCATTTTGTCTAACCTGTGTGATGGCTGACATGTGAACGACTCCCTCATAGTCTAGTGCAGATCACAAGGGAGAAGACTTCAAGCAATAGGATCCTTAGAGGCAAGGGATTAAACAGTCATAATAGAGTTCCCAAGCTAATGGGAGAACCGGTTGTGCCACTTAGTCCTGAATCCTCACTAAGGTGGAAGACTTGGAGGGAAGTCAGGCACTCAAGTGTTTTCTAGGGGATGGGAGGGAGGAAGGGGTAGACATGGGGAGAGAAGGAGGGGGGTGAAAGGAACTGGGGAAGGGGGAAGAGGGCAATGGGGAACAATGGGGGAGGGGAGGGGGGAAGGAGAGGACTGGGAACCTATTGAGTTTGTATGATTAAGAATAATATAAAATGTGTGAGGAAAAAATGGATAAAGAAGAAGTTCTAAGAGCTAGAGAGATAACACAGCCATTAAAGTATTGACTGTGCAAACAATAGGATCCAAGTGTGGATTCTCAGAATTCTAAGTAAATGTTGGGTGGGTATGGACATCTGCCTGTGATTGCAGCATAGGAAAACAAAAATTAAGGTTTCCAAGAGCCAACTGCCAGAGAAACTAGCCTATCAGTGAACTCTGGACTTAATTAGATATCCTTTCTCAAAACAAAAAGGTAAAAAAAAGTGAGAATTATTTCCAATATCAGTGTCAGTAAACCTCTGTCATGGTTTGAAATGTATCCCCCAGTGCTGCCATCCCCAGGTGAGTGAACCCACCCACCCGCCCAGCCCCCACCCAGCCCCCCAGGTCACCCCGGGTCCCTGCGCCAAGCCCCAACCTGCCTCGGGCTTAAGCCTGGGCCAGCCTGTCCGACCTACTGGACAGGACTTGCTCACATTCCTCCATCCCTTGAGCTTGGAAGGGCCACTAAGCCAAGTCCCAGGCCCCAGGTGAAGAATTCTGCCAACAACATCAGCCCCTCTGCCTCTCCGGCCCACCGGGGACCCAATCACGTGGTCTACAGAAGACACACTGCTACTCAGAATTCAATAGAGTCCAAAGAAAACTCAAGCAAAGTTCTAAGGGTCAAAGGCCATACATCTGAAAACCTCTACAATCATCCTATCACATGGGAGAGATTCTTCACATCCAGCCCAAAGATAAGTAAACCTCCCTTTGTTTTTCACCTTACTGTTCCTTTCTAATATTAATCACTGTAGATTAACCTTTCCATACAGCCACCTCAAAAACATATACAACTCCAGTGAATACACCACTCACTCTCACATATCACCAAAACACTACATCGTAAAAGTGCACTACCATACTAATATTCATCCCCTGTCTACTTAACCTGATTTGACTGATGTACTAACAGCCTAGTAGCTGCAACTAGGAAATAACAATAACAAAAGACAAACATACCCAACCCCAAGGCAAGCACTAGTAACAACTGCCCAAGTGTAGTAATACCAACTAAATCAGTTCAGTCAAAAACACACAGAAACTGAAAAGCCCTAGAAGACAAAACAACAATGTCCAAGTCAAAGTGCAGATACATGAGAAACAAAACCCAAGGAGACCAATCTCCCACTGAAAGAATCAACCCCTTACGGATGGATTCCAACCAGAACAAATTCACAGAAAATAGTCAAAAAAAACCAGATCCAAGGCAACACCTTTCAAAGTATGATCATTATCATGATTAATACTATGAAACAGAAATCCAATAGGAATTAAACAACCACATCAACCACTTTGAACAGGAACACAACAGGCACTTGGAGGAGTTGAGAAAAACAGTTCAAGAAACAAAAACAGGCATAAGAGCAGTTAAAACAGTCTCAGGCAGAGTTTAAAATTGAACTAAAAGACAAGTTATCTTCAACCCAAAGCTCAACAGAGAGTCTTATCAGCAGAACAAATGAAGCAGAAAATAGAATTTCAGATCTTGAAGACAAAGTGGGAGAATTAACCAACTCAATGGAAGAGGCAGTTAAAGCCAAAAAGGTACTTGAGAGGAACATTCAAGAGATATGAGACACCCTGAAGAAGCCTAACATGCGCATTCATGGAATACCAGAGCAAGAATCTCAAAATACCACACCTGAGGAAATTTTTCAAATAATCATAAATGAGAACTTCCCTCAATTGAAGAATGAGAGGCCCATCCAATTACAAGAGGCATTTCGCACTCCAAACAGATAGAACCAAAATAGAAAATCACCACGGCAAATAATAGTCAAAACACTCCATATTCAAGACAAAGAAAAGGTGCTGAGAGCTTCAAGAAAAAAAAAGCAAGTCACTTTTAAAGGCAAAAACATTAAAATAACAAATGACTTCTCAATGGAAACAGTAAAAGCAAGAAGAGCTTGGAAAGATGTACTTCATGTATTAAATGAGCAAAAATGCCAACCCAGACTGATATACCTGGCAAAACTATCTGTCATGATCGAGGGAGAAAGAAAAATTTTCCAGGACAAAGACAAATTGAAGGGATACAAGTCTACCAAACCAGGCCTTCAAAAAATTCTAGAAATGATACACAAACTTGAAGGAAGAAAGAACCATATCCAGGAAGACAGAAGAGTAGTAGAATACCACAAAAACATAAATGTAAAATAATAAGCTTACAAAATTCACTAAATATAAAAAATGTTCAGAATAAAAAATAATTTCTCCATTATAACATTAAATATCAATGGTACTAACTCACCAATTAAGAGACACAGATTACAAACCCATCAATCTGTTGCCTCCAGGAAACTCATCTCACCACAAAAGATAGGCACATCCTAAAAATGAAAGGCTGGTCCAAAATTCTGCAAGCTAATGGAACCAGGGAAAAGGCAGGAGTAGCAATTATGCTGTCATACAAAGTGGACTTCAAACCAAAAAAAATCATAAGAGACACGGAATACTACATTTTAGTCACAGGTACAATTCACCAGGAAGACTTTATAATACTGAACATATATACACCTGATAAGGGCCCCTCCACATTCATTAAGAAAATCCTACAGCATCTAAAGCAAGAAATCAACCCCCAAATGATAATTCTTGGGGATTTCAACACTGCCCTCTCAACATGAGATAGATCAACAGGTCAAAAGCTTAACAGAGACACTTTGGAACTTAATCAAACCCTTACTAAAATGGACCTTACAGATCTCTATCAAACTTTTCATCCACACACCAAAGAATACACATTTTTCTCAGCAGCATCTGGAACTTTCTCCAAAATAGATCACATATTGGGCCACAAAACAAATCTCCACATGTACAGGAAAGTTGAAATTCTAGCCTGTGCCCTATCAGACCACCACGGCCTGAAGCTGGACATCCACAACACAACAAACAGGAGAAAATACACTAACTCCTGGAAACTTAACAATATGATGCTGAATGAGAACTGGACTCAGGAAGAAATTTAAAAGGAAATTCAAGATTTCCTGAAAGTGAATGATAACGAGAATACATCTTACCAAAATCTCTGGGACACAATGAAAGCTGTCCTAAGAGGTAAGTTCATACCTCTTAATGCTTACGTCAAAAAAAATGGAAAAATCAGAAATAAATAACGATGCAGCTTAAGGCTTCAGAGAAACTAGAGCAATCTGATCCCAAAAGTAGTCGAAGAGAGGAGATTAGCAAAATAAAGGAAGAAATATCTGAAATCGAGATTAAGAAAACAATAGAAAAAATCAACAAGTCAAAAAGCTGGTTCTTTGAAAAAATCAATAAGATAGATACACGCCTAGCTAAATTAACCAGAAGCAAGAGAGAGAAAACCCGAATCAACAAAATTAGAAATGAAAATGGAGATACTACTACTGATACCGAAGAAATCCAGAGAATTATAACATCGTATTTCAAAAACTTACACTCTGTGAAATTTGACAACACAAAAGAGATGAATGAATTCCTAAGTAAACACAACTTACCTAAATTGAATCAGGAAGTTGTGAATTATTTAAATAGTCCTATAACATATAAGGATATTGGGAAGTAATCTCAAAACTTCCCACCAAAAAGTCCTAGACGAGATGGATTCAGCACAGAGTTCTACCAGACATTTAAGCAGTTAATAACACCAATACTTCTTAAACTATTCCATCAAATAGCAAAAGAAGGAACACTACCAAATTCCTTCTATGAAGCTAATATCATCTTAATCCCAAAACCTGATATTCACTTAAAAAAGAAAACTATAGGCCAATCTCTCTGATGAACACAGATGCAAAGATTCTCAACAAAGTCTTAGCAAATAGGATTCAAAAACATATTAAAAAGATCATTCACGGGGACCAAGTAGGCTTTATCCCCGGCACACAAGGTTGGTTCAACATATGCAAATCGATAAATGTAATTCATCAGGTAAACCAGTCCAAAATCCAAGACCACATGATAGATGCAGAAAAAGCTTCTGATAAGATCCAACAGCGTTTTATGATCAAAATGCTAGAGACAGTAGGAATGGAAGAAACCTTTATCAATACAATAAAAGCTGTATACAACAAGCCCATAGCAAGGATTATGCTTGAGGGGGAAAAACTGGAAGCATTCCCACTTTGATCAGGAGCTAGACGAGGCTGTCCACTCTCACCACTTCTATTCAGTATTGTACTTGAAGCCATAAGACAAGAAAGGGGCATAAAAGGGATTCAAATCGGCAAGGAAGAAGTCAAGCTATCCCTATTTGCAGATGACATGATCTTATACCTGAGGGATCCCAAAAACTCCACCAGGAAGCTCCTGGAAGTAATTGAGAAGTTCAGCAGGATAGCTGGATACAAAATAAACATACAAAAATCAGAGGCCTTCCTATCCAGATTGCACAAAGAACTTAGAAAACTAAATACCAAGGAAATTAATGGCCCAATTAAAAAATGGGCCCTGGAACTTAAAAGAAACTTTACTAAGGATGAAATTAAAATGTCTATCAAATATCTTTAAAAATGCTCCACTTCCTTAGCCATCAGGAAAATGCAAATCAAAACTTCCCTGAGATATCATCTCACCCCAGTCAGGATGGCAAAATTCCACAATACGAACAACACCAAATGCTGGAGAGGATGTGGAGAGAGGGGAACTCTCCTACATTGCTGGTGGGAAGGCAGGCTCATACAGCCACTCTGGCGAGCTGTCTGCAGATTCTTAAAGAAATTAAAGATTGAAATGCCATTAGACTCTGTGATTCTACTTTTGGGAATAACCCCCCATGCATTAGAGATTCACCTCGATAGCACAAGTGCAACCATGTTCATAGCAGCACTGTTTACAATAGCAAAGTCATGGAATCAATCCAAATGTCCAACAGTTGACGAGTGGATAAGGAAACTGTGGTACATCTATACAATGGAGTACTACTCAGCCATCAAAAATGATGAATTACTGGAGTTTGCTGGGAAATGGATTTCATTAGAAACAATTATATTGAGTGAAATATCCCAGACCCAGAAAGCTAAGCGCTGTATGTACTCCCTAATAGGTGGCTCCTAGTACCAAACCTACCCAGCCCACCTAGAGACACTCAAAGATAAATCTCTGTAATACCCTCAGTAATTGCAAGGATTATGAACAGGAGAGATGGTTTAGGAGGGCCACACCAGAAACAAGGAGAGAGGGGACCATGTTACAGCAGAGAAAATAAGCCTCCATCAAGGACTGTAATTAAGTAATGAGACGTCTGGTTAAGTTCACAGATTTTTCGTTCCTGATCATTTACAACTGAGGGGATGTGATCTCACCAGAATGGGAGGGCATATAGTCTGGCAGAAAATAAGTAACCATTTTGCAAATGGGTGATTGACCCCTCCCTCACTGTGGTTTCCTACTTTTATTATATCTACCTTTGAATATACTCTTATAACAAGACTCTAGTTTAACAGCTTTTTATCTCTGGCCAGGGGGTGACATCCAATACCCATCGGGATGGAGAGAAGGACATTGCAGGAGCAGCAAAACCGCCAAAGAAAATCAACAAACCATAATCCAGAACTTCAGAGACTCTATATCAACTACCTAGAACTAGGCCAGACTAATCTCTCCCCATCCAGAAGCTTAGGGAAATTTGCGGAAAAGGGGGTGGTAAGAGTGTAAGAGCACAAGGATGGGAGGAGCAATGATATGCAAGATACTCTACACAAGTTAGGGGGGAAGCAATCATAATTGGACTTTGCATGTTCTGCACAATGTCCAACACACTATAGACTCCACAAAGTCTAGCATTTGCTAAAAGCACCAAGATCCTTGGAGGCAAGGGATTGACAGTCAAAATTGTGTTCCTATGCTTAAGGGGAAGAAAGGAAAGGGCTCAGGGAATTGTCGCTGGGTCCTTGTATGACATTGGAGAGGAGGACCCAGAGGAGAGTTTGGCGTACACATTAAAGGATTCTCCGGGGATTGAGGGAGGGGAGGCACAGGTGGGTAGGGAGGGAGGGGTGAGGGGAGGGTGAGCAGAGGGGTCGGGCGGAGGAGGAAGAAGGGAGGGAACTGGTGTACCTATTAAGCTTGTATGAGTGGAGATAATAAAAAATGTTTAAAAAAAAAAAAAAAGAAATGTATCCCCCACAGTCTCATGTGTTTGGCAAGGTCATGGCACCTTGAAAGGTGGAGCCTTGCTGGAGGAAGGTAGTCACAATGGATGGGCCTTGAGGTGAATTAGTCCCACCCTCCATCCAGGAGAAGTCTGCCTTTGCAGCAAGCAGTCTGCAGCTCTCAGCTTCCAAAATGTCTGTGGTGACATAGCCTCCTCCAGCTTTGCCCAGCCAGCCATATCGCCTCTGCTTTGAGAGACTGTCCCTTCCCTCTGGAACCATAAGTTGAATAAACCTCCCTTTCTCCCTTAAGTTGATGGACTTTGAGTGTTTCTCACAGCAATAGTTAAGAGTAACTGTTACAACCTCATTCACATGCACCAAACACGTGTCCATACACATGTAAACACACACATACACATGAAAATTGGGGTAATGACATACACTGTAGAAACACTGTAGAAATCAATCTTTCATATTTTATCATCAATTCTTGTGAACTTCCAATTTGTGGAATAATAACAGGACTCCTTTCAGGGAAAATGCTGAAGAAAGCCAGCCAGCATCTTCTGGTTATTGTTTAGCAAGGTGATAACTCTTGAGCTGTCCCAAGAGATACTTTGAATTATGATCAGAGATTTCTAAATCCACTCTTCAAAAAATGGAATCTAAGAACTCTTTCACTACCTCAGTTTTTAAACTATTATAATATTTGGCTTAAACTAAGCCATGGTTGCAATAATACTACACATGTCTGTTCAATCCCAGGGGATTATCATGAGTTGAATTAATGTCAATTTAGCTACACTATGTGTAACTTCAAAAATGCCAGGTAAATGAGTTTGGTACATTTTTAAATATGTGCAGTAATTACAGTTCTGTTACTTACTTTATATTAGAGCAGTTTTTAGTTACTTACTGGGAGTTAAGGACAACCCAGAATTCATTTCACAGTTGGAAGGATAACATTATGATGAACACTCCCAAGATGTAAAAACTGAACATTGTCTCCACTTTGATAGCCCTAGCTCCTGACACCGAAACAACCAAAGCAGTAAGTCATTTTCCTGCTGCTTGAATCCTGCTGCTTCTTGCTGACTCCACACACATGCACTTAGCCACATTTTCCCTGGGCTGCCACTATGTCGAAGTTGCATTAACTCTTTCAATAATACTCCCACTCCTGTCACTGAAGAGAAGGTATATAAAAAGCATTTTACTAAATGATTTTCAATTATTCTCAAAACCATTCTTGAAAAATGATGGTAAGTCTTGAAAATTTCAAAGGTTGTAAAATCAAAGAGTGCTAAGAAAAATTATAATACTTCCATTAATTATAAGAAAAGCTGTATATGCATGTTTATGATTCAAAAATAAACACCTGGTAAACTTCATAGTAGAATCAAATGATCCTAGTTCTTTAATGAATTTGCTTAATGATTTTCTAAAATCCAAATAATTAAATCTTATTTTGCTACTTTTAAATATAAAGGAAGAATTAGCTATGATTTTGAATTTCCAAGTAGCAGAAATGACTCACTGGCATTGGTATAAAATTATCAGAATATAACCTGAGAATGAAATATCAGCCATGATATTAGATTAGTAAGTGGCAAAAATGACTTGCTGGCAATTGTGAAAATTATCTGAACATATCAAAATGTGTACAAGCTACAGAATGAATTAGTAAGTCAAGATCAGAAAAACATTTTTAAGTAAAAAAACAAAAATTGCTCTCTCTTTTTAAAAAATCTTTTATTATTATTATTATTATTATTATTATTTATTATTATTTATTCAATTGTGCATATGTATGTGTGTGTGTGTGTGTGTGTCTGTGTGTGTGTAGAACCACGGACGAATTCGCGAACCACCACGGACGCCTCCACCTCCTTCTGCCCGGGATTCACAGGCTCCGCCCTACCAGGACCAGAAGCGCAGGCCGCCCCCGCTTCCGCCCAGCATCTATACGTGGGATCTGAGATCTAAACTCAGGACCGGGCTGGAGAGGTGGCTCATGGGTTAGACGCCAGGCGGAAGCGGGGGCGGCCTGCGCTTCTGGTCCTGTTAGGGCGGAGCCTGTGAATCCCCGGGCCGAAGGAGGTGGAGGCGTCCGTGGTGGTTCACGAATTCGTCCGTGGTTCTATACATACACAGACACACACACACACACACACACACATACACACACACACACACACACACACACACACAGACACACGCATATGCCCACAGTTGAATAAATAATAATAATAAAAAAAAATTTAAACTCAGGACCTTCCGCCTGCAAGGCAGAGGCTTAACCCCTGAGCCACCTCTCCGGCCCAAAAATTGCTCTCTTGATTGCAATTCTCTTTCTGAATGTTAAACTTAAATCCTTAGAAATAATTGAATCTCATGTTTCTAATTCCCAGCATAATTTGGCCAGTTTTGTAGTGGTTGAAAGATTCTCACTTAGCTTCTTCAAAATCTTATTAGAATGCTTTCACAGTATCTCCCAAACATTTGTAAAGGCATCTAAAAAGATCAGTGACCTTGTCTTGTAATAAGTACCTCTTTCCTGACTCAGGAGAAGGGTATTCATGAGCATCTTTGTGGATTTTCATCCTTTTATAAAAGTTTTTAATCTCTTATAAATTTTGAACACAACATGAAAGTCTTTAAGCAAGAAAGCATTTCATCTCCATTCAAAAATATAGTGTTGGAAATTGTCAAATTTTGAGATTTAATTGATCTCTCATCTTTCCCGCAAGTAATCCTATAAAAAGAATGAGTGCTAGATTAATAACAAACTAAAAGCATTCCAAGAAAACATAAAAGAACTGTAGGTTGCAGACAGTCTTAATAGGTTTAAAAGATGAATGTCAAGCCATTCATATTATTCACAAATCTGTTTTATACTTTATTCATCTTAACATTATCATGCTCAAATTATCGCTACAGTAAGCATATGATGATAAATGAACTAATACATTAATTTAAAAATTACCACTTACAAAGGAAAAATTGCTGAAATATTTCTCCTGTTACTTAAGATATTAGTTTTTCAATTAATTTTTCAAGTAATCTTTTCATGTTGATATATTTAAGTAATACCATATAGAATATATAAATAGACAAACGTGTTTATATACTGTAGTCATCAACTCAAGGGTACTATTATGACTTATACAAGCTGTGAATGAATGAATCCCTCTCAGGTCACATATGAATAGTAAATTTGAAGACCACAAGAATCACTCTTACTTCAGATCAACTGACTATAACTCTCAGAGATATTGTAACCATTTTCAGGTTTAATAATTTACTAGAGCAACCAACAGAAAGTGAGGGAGTGCTGTTATTATTTTTAGGGTTTTATTTTTAGAGTGAAAGCTATGAGTTAAAACCAGCCAAGGAAAGACACTTTGCACAGAATATGGAGGGGCCCAAAGATAGCATTTATGTCACAATTTGTGAAGTCTTCATGGTGCTACCCTTTCTGGGATATAAAATTATACAACATATTACCGATGAAGAAAGTACAAGAGAACTTTTGAAGAGTTTTCATATACTATTGATATCAAATTAAGCTGACATTTGGTCATCTCATAATACCCTTAAAAAAGTAAATCATATTCTATTAATATCAAATTAAAAAGTATCTTACAAGAACAGAACAAAATATTCAAAAAATCTCTATATATTACTACAAAGACACTTGTTCATCTATGTTCATTGAAGCTCTATTTACAATAGTGAAAAATGGGATCAACCAACATGCCCAACAAACAGAGGAATGGATAATGAGAATGTGGTATATACACAATGGATAGGAATATTAGCCATCAGAAAAAGTGTGGAATTCTCTGGCAAATAGATGGAACTTTAATATTGAGTAAGGTATCTTGGACACAGAAAATTAAGAACCAAATGTTCTCTCTAATATGCAGATGATTGAACGGATATCCCTGCCAATGTATTTGAATTGGAAGCCCTGTAAGAGCCAGAAAACACAAAAAAGACCTAAGAATGAGAAGGTGGAAAGGGATGGTTAGGTTGAAACATTTTAAGAGGGGATTTAGGATCTCAGGACAAGGGTGAGGGAGAGAATAATTGAGCAAAATACATAGCAGGGAATGATGGAAGATAGGAAGGACAGGAGGATTTACATATAGAAAAACCCTAAGATTGTGGGAAGTAACCCGAAAGGAACCTGCTGTACTAGTAATATATCAAAAAATGCCTTTTAAAGAAAGGACTAAGAATAGGCAGTCTTTATCCAAAGGAGAATAGTGTGGGGAAAATAAAACAAACAAACAAACAAACAAAAAACCCTGAACTCATCCATTAGAACTCAGAGACAAAATTATACTAGAAATAATAGGAATGTGGCACTTCCTGATAAAATGTTGGTCAGAGAGATCTTAAAGACCACCAAACACTATAGTCTTTTGCCATTGCTCTTGGTTGCTCTCCAAAAACTGTCAGTAAGACCCTATTATTGAAATTACAGCACAAATGGATATAGCATATGGGCAAAAATATATTACTAGAACTGGTCTGAGGACTTTCTCCTTGCTAGACACATTGCACAGTACCAAGGAATACTGTAGAATCTGCTGGGGGACAGAAATAATCACAAGCCCCTTCAACTGCATGAGATGTATAAGTTGTAATATAAATCACCATGGCAACAGGTGACCACCAGTGTAATAGTGGCATGAGTACCAAGGAAACAACTCAAGACTCGTTTGTCATAACGGTACACATCCCTAATACTGTAAACTAGAACAAGAACCTTAAAAAAAAGGAGAGAAATAGATGAATAAGGAAGACAGTCAATAAACCTATACATAGGAAAAAGTACCTCAAACTGCCCTGTAGGCAGCTATTATATCCATTGAATGGGAACTCACAGTGGAAACCTTTGGGTCTAAAGTTAGATGAGTGAAGGGAAATGCACATAGCAGTGGGGTGGCCTGAAGAGAGGTAGTTTGTTATGCTATGGAGACCTGAACCACCACAGGAGTAGATGGGCCAGGGTGATCCTTGAGGTCCATGGAAGCATACAAGCAGAAAAGTAGGACAGAATGGTGAAGGGAGAGGAGATAATCAGAAGGAGAAGGAATGAATACTCAATGTACTTATAAAAGTAGAAAAAATAATAAAAATAATAACTATCCATTCTGAAATTTAAAAACAAAAAGGTAAGCCTAATAAAATAACAGCAGATTTTTCAATGCAAAGTGTAAAAAGCCAGAAGAGCTTGGAGAGATATATTTCAAGTCATGAATGAGCACAAATGTCTAATATACCCATGAAAACTATCAGTCATGATTGACAGTAAAAGATAAATTTTCCACCATAAGGATAAGGTGAAGTTTTACATGACTATTAAACCAGGTCTACAAAAGATACTAGAAAAGACATTCAAGCTCAAGGAAAATAACAATAGAATACAACACAACTACAAAACAGAGTAATACACATATAAAAGCCACAAAACACAAAAACAACAGGAGTCAACAACCATTTCTCAATTATATCCAAAACATCAATGGAATTGACTCACCAATCAAAAGACATATGCTACAAGCATGGATTAGATCTATCAGAATCCATCAATTTGCTGGCTTCAGGGAACCTCATGGAAGATGGGGTGTTAAGATTGTAAGAGCTGAAATGTGGGATGAGTTACTCCTGACTAATACACTCCAGCCAAAACAGGCTGCACCCTGAAGGTCATGTCAGTCGGAACTTCTAACACCAAATCTACACTGTGGATGAATTATTAACAATTCCCCGAGAACTAACTAGGATCTTAGAAGAAACAAGTACTTTCCAAGAGAGACAACCAACACTTTTCTGATTGAACTCAAGACTCATTTGTCATAATGCCACACTCTGGGACAGGTTTAGGACAAGAAAAGAGTAACCTCCCCACTTGAGATTTTACCCACTAAGGAGCCACATAAACTTTAGCACCCCAAAGAAGCAAATGGCTCATTTAAAAATGAAGTCTAAGTTTAGCTGGACATTTCAATCAATTGAGTTTTTTAAAACATTCATTTATTGTGTGTGTGTGTGTGTGTGTGTGTGTGTGTGTGAGAGAGAGAGAGAGAGAGAGAGAGAGAGAGAGAGAGAATCTGTGCTTCAGAAGATGCTGTGTGTGCCTGTGGAGGCCCAAGGATGACTTCAGGAATTATCCTGGATTGCTTCTACCTCATTTTTGCTTTGTTCTAGGATTTTCCAGGTTCCCACCTCTCAGAACTGAAAGTGCAGGCCACTGCCATATTTATGTGGATCCCAAGGTCCAAAATGAGGTATTTCTCCTTGTGAGGAAAAGTCTTAACCCCTGAGCCATTGCCCCAACTTCCAACTAAGTTTTATAGAATGACAAGTGAGGAAATAGAAAAAGAAATTCAAATAGAAATTAATTCCCATTTGCCCTTACATGAAAGGACACTTTTTAATGTCACTAAAAGATGCAAGGCAGTATCAACATACAGGGAAATTTTAAAGTAGCATGGAAAAAGCAATGGATTTTGTTAGATTTAGATTGTTTTGACTCATTAAAAAGTAAATGATTTTTGGGCTGGAGAGGTGACTCAGGGGTTAAGCCTCCGCCTTGCAGGCGGAAGGTCCTGAGTTCGGATCCCAGATCCCACGTATAGACGCCAGGCGGAAGCGGGGGCGGCCTGCGTTTCCGGTCCTGGTAGGGCGGAGCCTGTGAATCCCGGGGCAGAAGGAGGAGGAGGCGTCCATGGTGGTTCGCGAATTCGTCCGTGGTTCTACACATACACAGACACACAGACACACACACACACACAGACGCGCGTGCACATACACACGCATATGCACAGTTGAATAAATAATAAAAAAATTAAAAAAAAAAGTAAATGATTTTCAAGCATGCATCTGAACCATATAACTCTCTGAAGACATTGACAATACAGACATGGTCTATATTTCCAAATGAGACTAACCAAAAAACAAACTTCTCAGATTAGAAACAAGCTATTTTCTCATAAACTCTAGGATAACATGTTAGAAACATTGCATAGTAATATTAATTTTTAAAAAAATTTTGACAATAGCATATCATACTTGAATTCATATAATAAATATACTGTATTCACATTCACCTACTGAGCTGGAAAATGTCAATTATCAACCTAGGGGGCAAACCTCTGGACATCCCTATAGCAGATTGTCTTATTTACTTGAATTAAGATGGGAAGACCCTCTCATTGTGGGCTGGACCATTTCCTATCCAGTGGCTCCAGAATGATATAAAGATGAATAGAGCTGAGCACTAGCAAATGAGCATGCATTGAGTCATTGGTCTCTATTCTTGTGGCTGTGATTCAACTAGCTGCCTCAAGCTCCTCTCATTGCGAATTCCTAACAATGATGGACTCTGACATAGAACCATGAGCCAGAATAAAGAAACACACCCATTACTTTCTCATTCCCCTGTAGTTCTCTCTCTCTCTCTCTCTCTCTCTCTCTCTCCTATGAAGATAGTCACAACTGCTCGTATGTTCCTCACTACAATGGCCATGCCATGTTCAGTAGACAGTGCCACACCATACTCCTGTCATCTTTCAGTTCCCTCTTTTGTGATGTCCCTTAATTTTAGAGGGGTTGACACAAATTTCCCATTTAGGGACAAACATTGAGAAGCCACTTTGACCAGTTATCATCCTCATTTTGACTCGTATTCACTGCAGAGAGAGTCTTCTCTGACAAAGGCTGAGAGCTGTGCTACTTTGTGTATATAAACATAAGCATTTAGAAGGTATTTTAACTCTATGTCCTTTAGGCAAAATATCATTGGTGTATTCTCTCATAAGGCCTGTGTTCTCCCTATTGTAGGATTTTGGCCAGTTCTCATACAAACTTAATAGGTAAACCAGTTCCCTCCCTCCCTCCCCCTCCCCCTGAACCCCCTGTTCCTCCTCCCCTCCCTCCCCATCCCCCAGTGTCTCCCCCCCAATTCCCAGAGACCTTTATTGTGTATGCCTGACTCTCCAATGGGTCCTCCCCTGATGATGTACAAGGACCCAGTGGCATTTCCCTGAACCCTTTCCTGTGTTCACCTTAAGCATAGGAACACTACTGTGACTGTCAATCCCTTGCCTCCAAGGATTATGGTGCCTTTAGTAGATGCTAGACTTTGTGAGGTCAATAGTGTGTTGGACATTGTGGAGGACATGCAAAGTCCTATTATGATTGCTTCGGCCCTAACTTGTGTGGAGTATCTTGCAAATCATTGCTCCTCCCATCCTTCTTCTCTTACAATCTTACTGCCCCCCTCTTACGCAAATGTCCCTGAGCTTCAGGATGGGGAGAGATTAGTCTGGCCTAGTTCTATGTGGTTGATATAGAGTCTCTGAAGTTCTGGATTGTGGTTTGTTGATTTTCTTTTGCAGTTTTGCTGCTCCTGCAATGCCCTTCACTCCATCCTGATGGGCACTGTATGTCACCCCCTGGTCAGAGACAAAAAGCTGGTAAACAGGAGTCTTGTTATAATTGCACATTCAAGGGTAGATGTAATAAGAGTAGGAAACCTCAGTGAGGGAGGGGTCAATCACCCATTTACAAAATGATTACTTTTTATCTGCCAGACTATATGCCCTCCCCTTCTGGTGAGATCATACCCCCTCAGTTGTAAATGATCAGGAACGAACGTCTGTGAACTTAACCAGGTGTCACATTACTTACTTGCAGTCCTTGATGGAGGCCTATTTTCTCTGCTTTAACATGGTCCCCTCTCTTCTTGTGTCTGGTGTAGCCCTCCTACCCCATCTCTCCTGTTCATAATCCTTGCAATTACTGTATTACATAGGTTTACCTTTGAGTGTCTCAATGTGGGCTGGGTGAGTTTGGTACTAGGAGCCACCTATTAGGGAGTACATACAGCGCTTAATTTCCTGGGTGTGGGATACTTCACTTAATATAATTGTTTCTAATGACATCTATTTCCCCGCAAATTCCAGTAATTCATCATTTTTGATGGCTGAGTAGTACTCCATTGGATAGATGTACCACAGTTTCCTAATCCACTTGTCAACTCTTGGACATTTGGGTTGATTCCATGACTTTGCTATTGTAAACAGTGCTGCTATGAACATGGTCGTGCTTGTGCTATCGAGGCGAGCCTCTGCTGCATGGGGGGTTATTCCCAAAAGTGGGATAGCAGGGTCATATGGCATTTCAATCTTTAATTTCTTTAAGAATCTGCAGACAGCTCGCCAGAGTGGCTGTATGAGCCTGCATTCCCACCAGCAATGTAGCAGAGTTCCCCTCTCTCCACATCCTCTCCAGCATTTGGTGTTGTTTGTATTGTGGATTTTTGCCATCCTGACCGGGGTGAGATGATATCTCAGGGAAGTTTTGATTTGCATTTCCCTGATGGCTAAGGATGTGGAGCATTTTTTAAGATATTTGTTAGAGATTTTAATTTCATCCCTGGTAAAGTTTCTTTTAAGTTCCTGGGCCCATTTTTTAATTGGGCCATTGTTTTCCTTGGAGTTTAGTTTTCTAAGTTCTTTGTGCACTCTGGACAGTAGAGCTCTCTCAGATGTGGTTAGTGAAGATTTTCTCCCATTCTGTGAGTTGCCTTTGAGCTCATGTTACAATCTCTTTATCTGAACAGAAGCTCTTTAATTTCACAAGATCCCAACTGTTGAGAGTTGGTAGCAGTGACTGTGCCATTGGATGTCTGTTTAGGAACTGTCGGCCTAGCCCAATCAGCTCGAGGGAGTTCCCTATCCTTTCAACTATGGTTTTTATAGTTTCTGGCCTGATATCAAGGTCCTTGATACATTTGGAATTAAGTCTTGTACATGGTGACAAGTACGGGTCCAGCCTTAATCTTCTGCATGTGGAGATCCAGTTTTGCCAGCACCATTTTTTGAAGATGCTGTTCTTTTTCCATTGGATTCTTTGGGTCCCTTTGTCAAAGATGAAATGGCTGTAATTTTGTGGGCTTATATCTGGGTCTTCATTCCTTATGCATTGATCTGTGTGTCTATTTTGGAGCCAGTACCACGCTGATTTTATAACTATGGATTTGTAGTATATATTTAGGTTTGGTATGGTAATACCTCCAGCAGTGTTTTTGTTACTCAGGATTGTCTTTGCTATCCTGGGTCTTTTGTGCATCCATATGAATTTTGACATTGTTTGGTCAATTTCTTTGAATAATTGCTTTGGGATTTTAATTGGTATAGCATTGAATTTGTATATTCCCTTTGGTAGGATAGTCATTTTTACGATGTTGATTCTGCCAATCCCGGAACACGGGAGGTCTTTGCACCTTCTGGTGTCTTCTGCAATTTCTTTCTTTATGGTTTTAAAGTTTTCATTGTAAAGGTCTTTTACCTCCTTGGTTAGGATTTATACCGAGGTATTTCATTTTTTTAGGTGCTATAGTAAATGGGATTGTTTCTCTCAGGGCTTTTTCACTTCTTTCACTCTGGGCATATAGGAAAGCCACTGATTTTTGTACGTTTATTTTGTATCCTGCTACCCTGCTGAACTTCTCAATTAGTTCCAGGAGCTTCCTGGTGGAGTTTTTGGGATCCCTCAGGTATAAGATCATGTCATCTGCAAATAGGGATAGCTTGACTTCTTCCTTGCCAATTTGAATCCCTTTTATGCCCTTTAACTGTCTTATGGATTCAACTAAGACTTCAAGTACAATATTGAATAGAAGTGGTGAGAGTTGACAGCCTTGTCTAGTTCCGGATCGAAGTGGGAATGCTTCCAGTATTTTTCCATTGAGCATAATCCTTGCTGTGGACTTGTTGTATACAGCTTTTATTATATTGATAAAGGTTCCTTCCATTCCTACTGTCTCTAGCATTTTGATCATAAAAGGCTGTTGGATCTTGTCAAAAGCTTTTTCTGCATCTATGGAGAGTACCATGTGGTCTTGTACTTTGGACTGGTTTACATGATGAATTACATTTATTGATTTGCCTATGTTGAACCAATCTTGTGTTCCAGGGATAAAGCCTACTTGGTCCCCGTGAATGATCTTTTTGATATGTTTTTGAATCCTATTTGCTAAGACTTTGTTGAGAATCTTTGCATCTGTGTTCATCAGAGAGATTGGCCTATAGTTTTCTTTTTTACGAGAATCATTATTAGGTTTTGGGATTAAAACCATATTAGCTTCATAGAAGGAATTTGATAGTGTTCCTTCCTTTGCTATTTGATGGAATAGTTTAAGAAGTATTGGTGTTATTAACTGCTTAAATGTCTGGTAGAACTCTGTGCTGAATCCATCTCGTCTAGGACATTTTTTGGTGGGAAGTTTCGAGATTACTTCCCCAATATCCTTATATGTTATAGGACTATTTAAATAATTCACAACTTCCTGATTCAATTTAGGTAAGTTGTGTTTACTTAGAAATTCATTCATCTCTTTTGTGTTGTTAAACTTCACTGAGTATAAATTTTTAAAATATGATGTTATAATTCTCTGGATTTCTTCGGTATCAGTAGTAATATCTCCATTTTCATTTCTAATTTTGTTGATTCGGGTTTTCTCTCTCCTGCTTTTGGTTAATTTATCTAGGGGTGTATCAATCTTATTGATTTTTGAAAGAACCAGCTTTTTCAGTGGTTGATTTTTTCTATCATTTTCTTAATCTCGATTTCAGATATTTCTCCCTTTATTTTGCTAATCTCCTCTCTTCTACTACTTTTGGGATCAGATTGCTCTAGTTTCTCTGAAGCCTTAAGCTGCATCGTTAAGTTGTTTATTTCTGATATTTCCATTTTTTTGATGTAAGCATTAAGAGCTATGAACTTACCTCTTAGGACAGCTTTCATTGTGTCCCAGAGATTTTGGTAAGTTGTATTTTCGTTATCATTCACTTTCAGGAAATATTGAATTTCCTTTTTAATTTCTTCCTGAATCCAGTTCTCATTCAGCATCATATTGTTAAGTTTCCAGGAGTTAGTGTATTTTCTCTTGTTTGTTGTGTTGTGGATGTTCAGCCTTAGGCCGTGGTGGTCTGATAGGGCACAGGCTAGAATTTCAACTTTCCTGTGTAATTGGAGGTTCGTTTTGTTGCCCAATATGTGATCTATTTTGGAGAAAGTTCCATGTGCAACTGAGAAAAATGTGTATTCTTTGGTGTGTGGATGAAAAGTTTGATAGAGATCTGTAAGGTCCATTTCTTTAAGGGTTTGATTAAGTTCCAAAATGTCTCTGTTAAGCTTTTGATCTATCCCATGTTGAGAGGGCGGTGTTGAAGTCCCCAAAAATTATCCTTTGGGGGTTGATTTCTTGCTTTAAGCCCTGTAGGGTTTTCTTAATGAATGTGGAGGAGCCCATATTGTGTGCATATATATTCAGTATTGTGAAGTCTTCCTGGTGAATTGTATCTGTGACTAAAATGTAGTATCCATCTGTGTCTCTTATGATTTTCTTTGGTTTGAAGTCCACTTTGTCTAAAAGCATAATTGCTACCCCTGCCTGTTTCCTGGTTCCATTAGCTTGCAAGATTTTGGACCAGTCTTTCATTCTTAGGATGTGTCTATCTTTTGTGGTGAGATGAGTTTCCTGAAGGCAGCAGATTGTTGGATTATGGTTTTTAATCCAAGTTTGTAATCTGTGTCTCTTAATCGGTGAGTTAATACCATTGACATTTAATGCTATAATGGAGAAATTATTTTTAATTCTGGACATTTTTTATGTTTAGTAGACTTTGTAAGCATGTTGTTTGACATTTTGGTGTTATTATACTTCCCTTCTGTCCTCCTGGATACGCTTGTTCTTTTCTTCAAGCTTGAGTATTATTTCTAGCATTTTTTGAAGGCCTGGTTCAGTAGGTATGTATCCCTTCAAGTTGTCTTTGTGCTGGAAAACTTTTCTTTCTCCCTCAATCTTGACAGATAGTTTTGCTGGGTATATCAGTCTGGGTTGGCATTTTTGCCTAATTCAATACTTGAAGTACATCTCTCCATGCTCTTCTTGCTTTTACTGTTTCCATTGAGTAGTCATTTGTTATTCTAATAAATTTACCTTTAAAAGTGACTTGCTTTTTTTCTCTTGAAGCTCTCAGCACCTTTTCTTTGCCTTGAATGTGGAGTGTTTTGACTATTATTTGCTGTGGCGATTTTCTGTTTTGGTCATATCTGTTTGGAGTGCGAAATGCCTCTTGTATTTGGATAGGCCTCTCATTCTTTAGTTGTGGGAAGTTTTCATTTATGATGAATTGAAATATTTCCTCCGGTGTGGTATTTTGGGATTCTTGTTCTGGTATTCCATGAATGCGCATGTTAGGCTTCTTCAGGGTGTCCCATATCTCTTGAATGTTCCCCTCAATATCTTTTTGGCTTTAACAATCTCTTCCATTGAGCCTGTTAATTCTCCCACTTTGTCTTCAAGATCTGAAATTCTATTTTCTGCCTCATTTGTTCTGCTGATAAGACTCTCTGTTGATTTTTGGGTTGAAGATAACTTGTCTTTTAGTCCAATTTTAAACTCTGCCTGAGACTGTTTTACCTGATCTATACCTATTTTTGTTTCTTGAACTGTTTTTCTCAACTCCTCCAGGTGCCTGTTGTGTTCCTGTTCAAAGTGATTGATACGGTTGTTTAACTCTTCTCGGATTTCCTCTTTCATGGTAATGATCATACTCTGAAAGTCGTTATGTTGGGTCTGGCTTTCATGGCTATTTTCTGTGGATTTGTTCTGGTCGGAATCCATCATTATGGGATTGATTCTTTCAGTGGGAGATCAGTCTTCTTGGGTTTTGTTTCTCGTGGATCTGTATTTTGACTTCGGCATTGTTGTTTTGTTTTTAGTACCTTTCAGTTTTTGTGTGTTTTTCACTGAACCGATGTAGTTGGTATTGTTACACTTGCCAGTTATTACTAGTGTTTGCCTTGGATTGGGTATGTTTGTGTATTGTTATTGTTATATCCTAGATGAGGCTACTAGGCTGTTAGTATGTCAGTTAAGTCAGGTTAAGTAACCAGGGGGTGAATATTAGTATGGTAGTGCACTTTTATGATTTAGTATCTTGGTGAAATATGAGGGTGAGTGGTGTACTCCCTGGAGTTGTATGTTTTTGGGGTGGCTGTATGAGGGAGTTGATCTACAGCATTGATACTAGAAAGGATCAGTAAGTTGAAAAGAAAAAGTTTACTTATCTTTGGGCTGGATGTGAAGAATCTTGCCCACGTGATATAATGATTGTAGTGGAGTTCAGATGTAAGGCCTGTCTTCCCTTTGTTCCTTAGAGTTTTGCTTAAGTTTCCTTTGGACTCTATTGAATTCTGAGTAGCAGTGTGTCTTCCGTGGACCACGTGCGTAGGTCCCCGATGGGCCAGAGAGGCAGAGGGTCTGATGTTAATGGCAGAATTCTTCACCTGGGGCCTGGGGGGGGGCAGTGGAGGTGCGCAGGGGCGGGAGGGCGCGAGGGGCTGGTGTTGGGGCGGAGCCCCGGGCTAAGCCAGCTGCCGCTGAGATGCCGGCTGGGCGGCTCTGGCTCCGGGGTGAGGGGCTAGGCTGGGAGGGGCTGTCTCACTTGCTCACTCACCTGGTAGCTTGGCGTGGGTCAGCGCGGAGGGAGGGGCTCCTTTTCAGACAATTTTAAAAAAAAATGTATAAATTATTCTTGGATAAATAAACTATAAAATTAACTAATGCAACTGGTGAAATAATGTTTTAAAGTTATTTTTAAAGAATTTAATCAACTTTTATACTTTTGTCGAAATTATAATATTCGAATAATTCGAATAATTACAATAAGGATTTCTCAATATTTTTTCAAACTTATCTAGAAAAGTTTTAGTAGCCAGAAAAATATTTCATGCCTTAGAAAAAGTCAACTTAAAAATATCATGAATGAATTTAGCAAATATGTTTCTTAAATTAAAGATGTTTTGAGATCAGTGCTTTCTTTGTTCTTATAATTCTGAGAAGCTGCATAACATCTATGAGCTTGTCAATGTGCAACAAGAAGTCACAACTTGAAATAGAATATGATTGTACTTGAACTAAGCCTTCTATCATCTAAAGAAAATTACAAGTTTTAAGAGCTCAAGAATTATTGAATCAATGAAAAGATATACCATGTTCTTAGAAAGACAATATTTTCAATCTACAAATTTTTTGGGAATAAATCTGTAATTAAACATAATTCTATCATAGTCTTTTAACAACTGGATCAATAAATTGTAAATTTCTTTTGAAGAAATTCTTGAAAAATAATTTTGTACTTTGTTATTAGTATTTGAATTTGAAAAAAGGCAGAAATTATATTCTTTAGTATTGGTAGATATATATATGCAAGCATATACTTATAAACACACATATACATGTATAAAAGTTTGGGAAAGGAAATATAACAGAGAAAATAGCACTAGAGCTTATATTTTGAATTTGTACCAAAAAGTCGCAATGTAATATCTTTAAGTGGAATGTATGTAGTTTCCATTCTAGTCTACTGTTTTACATAGTTTCCTCAAAAAATATTTGAGTACTTTTCCTCCATAAAAGCCATTAGCTTTCCTCTGCAAATACATCCTGACAAATGAAAAGCAGTTGGAAATAAAATCACATCACTCCCAGTTCTGTTTCCACAGTCTCCACTGGAATTTCCACAGTATCAATACAATACCCATCAGGATGGAGTGAAGGGCATTGCAGGAGCAGCAAAACTGCAAAAGAAAATCAACAAACCATAATCCAGAACTTCAGAGTCTCTATATCAACCACCTAGAACTAGGCCAGACTAATCTCTCTCCATCCTGTAGCTCAGGGAAATTTGCGGAAGAGAAGGCGTAAGATTGTGAAAGCACAAGGATGGGAGGAGCAATGATATGCGAGATACTCCACACAAGTTAGGGCCGAAGCAATCATAAATGGACTTTGCATGACCTGCGCAATGTCCCACACACTATTAACCCCACAAAGTCTAGCATTTGCTAAAGGCACCAAGATCCTTGGAGGCAAGGAATTGACAGCCATAGTAATGTTCCTATGCTTAAGGGGAACACGGGAAAGAGTTCAGGGAAATGCCACTGGGTCCTTGTAGGTCATCAGAGAGGCGGGCCCAGAGGAGAGTCTGGCATGCACATTAAAGGATTCTCCGGGGATTGGGGGGGAGGCACTGGGGAATGTGGAGGGAGGGGTGAGGGGAGGGGGAGCAGGGGGGTCGCAGGGAGGAGGAGGAAGGGAACCGGTGTACCTATTAAGTTTGTATGAGCAGAAATAATAATAAAAAATGTTAAAAAAATCTTCTCTGACAGAGAATAATAAAATGCAAAAAAATCCAAAAAATCAAATAGATGAGATAAAGATGAATAGATAAATAAATAAGTATATATATATACATACATACAATACACACATGCATATATACATACAATATGTAGATGATATTCAAATTGATGACAAAAAGCTTAATAGCATAGATGATAGATACGGTGATCATCAGATTCGTGTAGACAGACTGGCTACTATTTTAGTGTGGAAACAAATGTCAAAATTCTTTTAAACAACCAACTGAAGTCCATTATTCTGAGATCATTACTTCAGACTACACTGATTTACAGACCTGGTAGAGTCTAAAATTGTGAAAGAACCATGTGCTTGCCTAGCAGATACCACGGAAGAGAAGCTAAAGGATGGAATTAAATACCATTGTGAATTTCTTCACTATGGAAACAGAAAATGGCAGAAAAAGAAAGCAAGAGGATTTCTTTGACCAGATTTGAGCAAGTTCTAGCTCTCAATATTCACTTCATGACCTGCACAATGACCAACATATCATTGACCCCTCCAAAGTCTAGCATGGATCACAGACACTAGGATCCTTAGAGGCTAGGGATTAACAGCCACAGTAGTGTTCCTATACTAAAGGGGAACACAGGAAAGAGCTCTAGGCAATGCCTCATCAGAAAGGAGGACCCAGAGGGGAGTTTGACATGCACACTAAAGGATGCTCCAGGAATGGAAGGGAGGCACTGGAAGAAAGAGAGAGAGGGGAGAAAAGGAAGGGGAAAAGGGGGGAGGGAGTAAGGGGATCCAGAGAGGGGTGGAGGGAGGGAGGGGAATGGGGTACCTATCAAGTTTGTATGAGTGGAAAAAAGTATGCACTTCCTTCGTCTATCTTCTCAGAGACCTTTGAGTCAAGCAGTCTATATCCTCTGGCTATAGTGCCATAAGAAGGGTATTTTTCTGCTGTTTCAAGGGACACCTTCAAATACACTGTCCTTCTGTAATATCTATCGTCCCAGTGATTAAACTATTATCCTATTAAACAGATCTCTGGTGTTCTAAATTTAGAAGGTATTACTGTCTTACCCTGAAAATTGTATTTTTAACTATTGCAAAATTTTGTCAATATTTAATCAATTTAATTAGAACATTTTTCAGTATGCTTTGAATGTCTGAAAACATTCCAAATCAGAATCAGAATCCCGGTTAAGGTTTTTGACATTTCACAATATATTTTCTTTTCATTATTGCAAGGATGCCTGGAAATAGCGGGGTAGAAAAATAAGTGACTTGTTTTCTGAATTCAAAAAAAAATAGAACTACATGCCTAATAAAATTCTTCCTCTTATAATTCATTTATAAGATAATTTGTAAGGTTTCACTTATATTCACAATAAAGGTTAGGTAAATATTTATTCCAAAGGCTTATGGTTCTGACTTGATGCTCTGCAACCAATATATTAAAGTATGCATATTAGCCAAGAGAGCAATTCTCAATATATTCTTACAGTATTCAGAATAGAATGATGTTACACCAAAGTGGTACATGTTTGTGATAAGCATAGGTTCATTGTGTTGGCCAGGTTGATCCACAATTCCTGAACTTAAATCACCCTCTTACCCTGACCTCCTTAATAACTGGAGCTATAGATATGTATCATTTATTAGAAGAAATATATTTCCTAATTACTATGTTCTCTATCATTAATAATACTTATATTTAGTTTTGTCAATGAAATAACCAAGGTTCCCCCCAAAGGGATTTAAAACATCTATATATCTTAGTTTATTTACATGTCTTCTTTTCAGAAAAGTATTTAGAGGCCTTTAAGTCTTATTTAAATCACTTTTTTTACTTGCTCTCTGTCTACCTATCTGATTATATCACAACTTCCTACATGGTTCTTAGACTTCCTTCTTAGATTACAATCTCTAGGTGATTGTGTTAGGAAGAAGTAGGCAAAATTATAGCTATTAAATTACTCATCTTATTAGTATCTGATAAAATGTTTTCCATACTGTTGATTCATATTTTTGATTAACATATTCTAAGCTATATAATATTTGAAGTGAATCCTTACAATAACTTAGGGGATTATTTTATACTAATAATATGCTATATTCCTTTCATATTTAAGAATCCCACAGATAATAATGGTATTTTTTAATTTAAATTTTTAATTTTTCCTAGTTTCATGAACATATTGAATATCCCTGTTCCTCTCCTTTCCCTCTCCTCTTCAATCACAAAAAAATGATTTGAACTCAAGTGTCCTAACTCTTCACAATCTTCAAAAGCATCTAGTTTATAAAGTAAATATATTGATTAAACTGCTACAGAGTTAAGTTTTGAATGACAATGTTGTTTAAGAATGCAAGAAAAATTCATTATGCATGTCTGGTAAGGATAAGTCTTACTTCAGTAAGTTCCTGGATGCAGCATTATGTCTTGAATGGAATGTATTATCCAACTGTGGATTTTCCCATGTTTAGATTCTTAGAATCTTACAGCCTTCTTTTCTGAAAAATTGCCTAAGCCTTAGGATGTGGAGAGCTTCTTTTTCCTATTAATCTATCTGTCCTTTTTTAGGCTCTTTTTCTAGTTTACAGTTCTATTCTAACATGCAGATCTTGAGTTCAATCAGAAAGGTTGTATCCTTGATACTTATGCCACTATTACACTACTGGTCACCTGTTGCCATGGTGATTTATATTAAAACTTATAGATCACATAGAGTTGATGGGGCTTGTGGTTATTTTTCTCTCTCAGCAGTTTCTACAGCAATCCTTGGTACTATACAAGCTATACAGCAAGAAATCCTCAGACCAGTTCTAGTCGATATATTTTTGCCCATGTGCTATATCCATTTGTGTTGCATTTTCAGTAATAGGATCTTGCTGACAGTTTTTGGAGAGCAACCAAGAGCAATGGCAAAAGCCTATAATGTTTGGTGGTCTTTAAGATTTCTCTGACCAACATTTTATCAGGAATTTCCACATTCCTGTTACTTCTAGTATAATTTTGTCACTGGGTTCTAAATGGATCAGCTCAGGGCTTTTTTGTTTGTTTGTTTGTTGTTTGTTTGTTTTCTCCTTGATACTCATGCTGTTATTACACTGGTCGGCATCTGTTGCCATGGTTTTTATTGCAATTGCAGAACTCATGAGCTAATGAGGCCTGTGATTATTTCTCTCCTCCAGTAGCTTATACAGTATTCCTTGGAACTGTGTAAGTTATCCAGCAAGAAGGAAGTCCTCAGACCAGTCCTAGTTGATGTATTTTGTTCATGTTCTGTGATCTATATGTGTTGCATCTTCAGTAATAGGGTCTTACTAATGGTTTCTTGAAGAGCAACCAAGAGCAATGGCAAAAGCCTATATTATTTGGGGGGCCTTTGAGACCTTTCTAACCAACATTTTATCAGAAAGTTCTACATTCCTGTTACTTCCAGTATATTTTTAATTCTTTGTGGGCACTATGTGGATCAGCTCTGGGCTTTTTTGTTTTGTTTTGCTGTTTTCCTCACTCTGTGCTCCTCTGCATAGAGGCTGGCAATTCTTGTTCCTTTCTTTAGAAGTCGTGTGGTTTTTTTTTTACCTATTATTAGCATATTAGGTTCCTATAGGGTTACCTCACACAATCTTATGGTTTTTCTGTAACTCTCTGTCTCTCCTATGTGTCCCTATAGACTATAAGGAACTAAAGAGAAGTAAGGACACACAGTGGAAACCTTAGGGACTAGAGCTGTATGAGTGAAGGGAAATTCCCCTATCAGTGGTGTGGTCTGAAAAGGGATAACTTGGTATGCCACACAGGCCTGAACAAACACAAGTGTAAACAAAACAAAGGGACCCAGGGGTCCATAGAAGTGGTCAGACAGGAGGGTGGGAGGGAGTGGAATGGATTGATGAAGGAAAGAGAGGGAGATGGGAGGGAATAGAGATGGAGGGAAGCAGGAATATGCTTTTTTTCATACAATATACTTGTAAAACTAAAATAATAAATAAATAAAATAAAATTTAAAAAGAATGTAAGATAAATTAACCAGCACATGTTTAATTTTGAACTCTAGGTTTTTCCTACAGGACAGTTCAGGCAGAGAAGATATTAAATCCTGTGCCCATTAAGTATTTTAAGAAAAGTTAGGAGTCAACAGAAAACAATTGCTTGACTTTCTGGAAATTGAGCAGTGATAACCAGAGGATAGTCATTAATCATCAGCAAATTACAGAGAACTCACAATCCAAGTCAAAGGTAAAATCAATTACAATGACAATCAGAGTCGTGAAACATAAACCTCAAAACCCCTGCAGTTAACAGACAGCCTGATTCAAATTATGGAAGATTTAAGCATAGTATTTTCTATAATGCTGAAATGCAAAGTTAGATTTAATAAGATACAGGACAATAATTTACAGGGCAAGATGGGCAATGAAATCAACAGTGATTTAACCCACTATTTACCAGTCAGTTATCTTCATTGTTGAGAGTGTGGTGTGTACATAAATAGGGATCACAGTGTTTGCTGCAGTCACATCTTTGTGAAGAGAAATTCATGTACTCTAATTTGATGCTAGCATCTAGTGTTAATGCTAAGCAAAATAAGTTTGCAGAGATTTATGGTAATAATGAACAATACTATCACTTTAGGTTTCCAAGGGTATTTTTGAATTCTTTGCTGACCTTCAGATGAAATCATTCAAGTGAGACAGTCAAGAGTAATATGCAGTGTTTCAGAGTGGACTTTTCCTTCAATGAGATATTGTCATTCACATTTCTGTTAGAGTCAACCAGCATGAGTATTTCTAAGATTCTTACATAAAGCGTAGCTCCCCAGTGAAGTTAGCAGAGAATAGAGGCATTTGCTTCTGCAACTAAAGAGTTGTTCTTTGTGGGCACTATTATTTAATGTGAAAGTTCTGGATTAAGTATGCAGCTCAGTTGTATATTGCTTATCTATAATGCATGGAATCAGGGTTTCATACTCAGTTATATGTATACTTGGTACAGGGGCTTGCTAGAAGAATTCATCTTCAGTTAATCATACGTACTCCAAAAACACTGCCACATTTTCTCTTCATAATCATCCTTATTCAAATTTACATAGGCATTTTTTAAGAAAGAGGTTTTTTTTGCAATATTTGGAGAGAACATATAAAATAGACTATATTTTAATCCTAGTCTTATTACAGGTTGAATGATAAAGACTAGATAAGTCATTTAATCCTATTTTGCTAAGTGTTATCTCTAAAATGGAAAGTATTATGATTATATTTTGCAAAAGTTATTTCACTGCAGAAATAATGTACAGAGAGATTGGTAATTACTGTATAGACCAAATGTACAGTACATTTTCTTGATTATTAATGAGATAATACATTTAATTTCTAAATTATCAGTCACATGGACATGAATTCAAAGCTCCTATTGAATTTGCTTGGTGAATAGTTTTTTCTGTCACTGTTGTCTTAAAATTGTGCAATTCGAAAAATCAATTCATAGATAAAATTCCTAATAATAACCTATTCTTAGATTTAGTTTGCTAAGAACTTGCCAATGACCCTAATTCACAGTTTAACACTGAGTTGCCAATGCACTGATTTATCCAGTGTCTATAAATCTTCACAACTCCTTGACTCACTTTACCCAGTGTAGTTGTAATTTGTTTCTTTCTACTCTTCGAAAGTATAGTCCTTTTTATTTCAGGCTAAGGCTCAGAACTCACTACCTAGCCATGACTGATCTGGAATTCTTAATTTTTTTGTCTCTATCTCTCAGTGCTGAAATTGCAGGGATGCATCACCATACCAAGTATACATATAACTGAGGATGAAACCCTGATTCCATGCATTATAGATAAGCAATATACAACTGAGCTGCATACTTAATCCAGAACTTTCACATTAAATAATTAATTGTCTCCATGTTCAAGTTTTCATTTCTTTTAAAATATTTTCTTTATGTATTTGAGAGGAGAAAGAGTACCTGTTACATTAAGAATTGTATCATTTTAGTGGAAAATTTTATTCAAAAACAAATGGTATCTCCAAAAAATCTAGTTTACTAAAATGAATATATTGATCAAAATCTTAAAAATATAAGATGAAATCACCCAGCATATACTTACTTAAGTTTGGCTGCCAGGCTTTTCCTATCAAACAGTTAAACCACATATGATATTAGGTCCCTTTTTCACAGTGACCCTTTGGAGATCAGAAGACAGCTTGGGGAAATCAAATTTCTCCTTCTATCATGTGGGATTTTATGATCAAACTTAGGTTGTCAGGTTTATGCAAAGACACCCTAATTTGCTGTGCCACATTGCCTGCCTTAATCTCATTTTAAATACTGATCATGCCTTGGACAGCAGCTGGATGAGGATCAACTTTATCTGTGTCTTTGGTGAGAAGTTCTGATGTCATGATGAAATTGGATAGAATCCTGTTCTTTTGCAGTATGATCTAGGTAAAGTGTTTTGTACATGCTAATTCACCTGTCTCTTCAGGTTTGCAGGTAGATGATACTAATATCATCGCTTGACTGATGATAAAGCCAAGGTCCAAAGAGATCAGCGTGTCATTGAAGGTTACTTATCTTGGATCAGCATTGTGTATGGAGCCCAAGTCCAAGTAATCTTGAAATTCATTTTCCTTTCCACACATGAGCATAAGTGAGATGAAAATGAAAATGTTTAAATCGCTTCCAAGATGTAAATATACTTCTCAAACTTCTTCCTGTACTTAAAAAAATACTCCTCTCAACTGAAATCTGGTTGCCTTTTCAATCTGCAGAGGGACTAATCATCAGTCAATTTTGAAAAATAAAAGAATATAGAAGGCTTTAGTCATTTAATAAACATTAACTAGCTTCTATGAGCTAACAACTGGTTAAGGCACAAAGGATTGATTCGTAAACAAAATCCAGAAAATTCAAGGCTTGCATTTGTAACAGTGAAAGAAAAAGTGGTTGTAGTAGTAGTAAAGTCATAGTAATGTAAGCCACACTGTGTTAAAAGATGGTTAGTACTTGAGGAAATGCATAGCTAGATAAGGAGGAAAAGGCATGCAAACTGAGAGAACAGAAGGATATGAATTGTCTAAATGTGTCTTGTTGGTCAATAAGAGTCAGAGATCATAAGAGATAAGGGCAGATAAGCAACTAGGTAGCACAGAGAGACACACAATTTTGCTTTCATGTATTTCTTTTTTTTTTCATTCCAGAAATGCAAGGATGGTTTAATTTTTTAAAATTTGTATTGCCTCTGTGTGTGTGTGTGTGTGTGTGCGTGTGCGTGTGCGTGTGCATGTGCAGTGTGTGTGTGTTTCGTGTGTTTCTCTATGAATCAGAGGGCATTGTGTGTGCCTGTAGAGACCTGAGGGTGATTTGGGGTCTCATTCTGCATGGCACTACCTCCTCTTTGCTTTGCTCTGGAGTTTCCCAGACTCTGCATTCCAGGGCCAGAAGTGCAGGAGGACATCAATTCCACTTGACATAATTTTTCCCCCAATCATACAAGCTCAATAGGTGCCCCGGTCTTCTCCCTCCCTCCACCTTTCCCTAGTCCCCCTTGCACCCTCCCCCCCTTTTCCCCTTCCTTTTACTCCCCTCGCTCCCCTTCTCCCAGTGCCTCTTCCTTCTCCCCTCCCATCCCCTGGAGCATCTTTTGGGGCTTTCACGTATTTCACTGAAATATGAAACTATAGCACAGTTTTAAACAGAAAAGTATTATCATCTGTTTCATATTTCTAAAGATTTCTCCTGGTCTTACAGTGAAATCAATGGAAAGAAAACAAAAGAAACACAGAAAGATTACATGTTGGACCAAGGCAAAATCTACTCTCAGAGTTAGGGAGAGGTGATGTCAGCTTAAATCACAGGACAAGCTTCAGAAGAATTTCATAATTTGGACACAAGAACATGAAAAAGGCAATAAAGATGACTCCCCAGGCCTGGTTTGATCACAAAGGAAAACCATTAGGGGAGGGGACAGTGTGCGTGCATACCAGCACCAAGCACGGGTCCCAGGTCCAATTCTAGGGATGAAACGTAACATGTAAGGGACTAATGCATCCTCACCAGATGTTCTGAATAATAATCTGAGCTATAGAATAAAGTTGGCTAGTTATCAGAATTGATACTATTTAAAATTAGGTCTGAATAAAATAGCAATATGAATGAGGACAGATGGAGAGGAGAAATAGACTTCTCTGTATTACATTCATGACTGTAATATTTCCTTCAATAGAAATCTTAAGCACGATGAAATTTTAGCCATCTAGATGTGATTTCCAATCTACTCTAAGGGTAAAATCCTTTACAGTTGCTTAGTTCCATAATATACTGCCTCCAAACTAAAAATCTCCATGTACATTTTAAGTGAACATTAATAGTCTGATATTTAGGATCAGCGTGATAGCAGTAACACAAAATGTCTACTTCCAAAACTTTGATCCTTAGTTATTAATTCCTAATGAAATTTTTGCTAGGGTAGATTCCCTGCCTGCAAAGAAAAATCATATAATAAGAATTAAACAAAATGAAATTGAACTTTAAGGAATATCCTTTCCTTTATTTAAAATGGAGAAAGTATAAAGGTGATTTAAATTTTTTAATATAATCGTATCCTTAATGCAAGCAGAATGTGAAATATAAAGTGAGTTCTACCTCCTCACCTTTTGTTCAGAGATAAGGTATTTTTCTTACATTAGTGTTTAATGTCTGGGAATTTTCAGAAATAATATCTTTAAACCTGTAGAGTTTGCCTGAAAAAGTAATTATATTCATATTCACCAAGCTAAACTTATAGATGTAGGAATCTAAGTCTACTTACAGACTGTAGTATACATATAGAATACAGTTACAAAACACATATAGAGAGCGTAGTTAACACAATAAGTATATAAGGTATTATGCACATATAGAATACAGCTATGAATTGTACATATAGGGGGCAGTTGCACAGACAGTAGATGTATAGTAATATACATCTCCATGTACACATATAATGTACAAAACATGGTACATTTACAGAATGCTGTGTAATACACATATAGACTATATATTTTATATGTAGAACACAGTACATGTATAAAGTGCACATAGTATACATATGGAGCAGAGTTCTATAGTATACTTATTTGTATAGTATGCAGCATCCATCTGGGGATAGTTACACAGCATACATATAAAATATAGCATAGAATACACATGTAGATTATGATTGCACAGTACACATATACAGTACAGTATAGAACACACATGGAAAATTTAGTTACACAGCACCTATATAGAATACAATTACACAATAGACATACAAAGTGCAGTTAATAAGACAAGAAAGGGACATAAGAGGGATTCAAATCGGCAAGGAAGAAGTCAAGCTATCCCTATTTGCAGATGACATGATCTTATACCTGAGTGATCCCAAAAATTCCACCAGGAAGCTCCTGGAACTAATTGAGAAGTTCAGCAGGGTGGCAGGATACAAAATAAATGTGCAAAAATCAGAGGCCTTCCTATATGCCCAGAGTGAAAGAAGTGAAAAAGCCCTGAGAGAAATAATCCCATTTATTATAGCCCCTAAAAAAATGAAATACCTTGGTATAAACCTAACCAAAGAGGTAAAAGACCTTTACAATGAAAACTTTAAAACCCTAAAGAAAGAAATAGCAGAAGACACCAGAAGGTGGAAAGACCTCCCATGTTCCTGGATTGGCAGAATCAACATCGTAAAAATGACCATCCTACCAGGGCAATATACTGATCCAATGCTATACCAATTAAAATCCCAAAGCAATTCTTCAAAGAAGTTGACCAAACAATGTCAAAATTCATATGGAGGCACAAAAGACCCAGGATAGCAAAGACAATCCTGAGTAAAAAAAAACACTGCTGGAGGTATTACCATACCAAACCTAAGTTTATACTACAAATCCATAGTTATAAAAACAGCCTGGTACTGGCTCCAAAATAGACACATAGATCAATGGATAAGGAATGAAGACCCAGCTATAAGCCCACAAAAATACAGCCATTTGGTCTTTGACAAAGGGGCCCAAAAAATTCAATGGAAAAAGAACAGCATCTTCAACAAATGGTGCTGGCAAAACTGGATCTCCACATGCAGAAGATGAAAGCTGGACCCATACTTGTCACCATGTACAAGACTAAATACCAAATGGATCAAGGACCTTAATATAAGGCCAGAGACTATGAAAACCATAGTTGAAAGGATAAGGAACTCCCTCGAGCTGATTAGGCTAGGCCAACATTTCCTAAAGAGACATCCAATGGCACAGTCACTGACACCAACTTTCAACAGTTGAGATCTTGTGAAATTAAGGAGCTTCTGTTCAGATAAAGAGATTGTAACACGAGCTCAAAGGCAACCCATAGAATGGGAGAAAATCTTCACTAACCACATCTGAGAGAGCTCTACTGTCCAGAGTGCACAAAGAACTTAGAAAACTAAACTCCAAGGAAAACAATGGCCCAATTAAAAAATGGGCTCTGGAACTTAAAAGAAATTTTACCAGGGATGAAATTAAAATCTCTAACAAATATCTTAAAAAATGCTCCACTTCTTTAGCCATCAGGGAAATGCAAATCAAAACTTCCCTGAGATATCATCTCACCCCGGTCAGGATGGCAAAAATCCACAATACAAACAACAACCAATGCTGGAGAGGATGTGGAGAGAGGGGAACTCTGCTACATTGCTGGTGGGAATGCAGGCTCATACAGCCATTCTGGCAAGCCGTCTGGAGATTCTTAAAGAAATTAATGATTGAAATGCCATCTGAACCTGCTATTCCACTTTTGGGAATAACCCCCCATACAGCAGAGGTTCGCCTCGATAGCACAAGCACAGCCATGTTCATAGCAGCACTGTTTACAATAGCAAAGTCATGGAATCAACCCAAATGTCCAACAGTTGACGAGTGGATAAGGAAACAGTGGTACATCTATCCAATGGAGTACTACTCAACCATCAAAAATGATGGAATTTGCCGGGAAATGGATGTCATTAGAAACAATTATATTAAGTGAGGTATCCCACACCCAGGAAATTAAGCACTGTATGTACTCCCTAATAGGTGGCTCCTAGTACCAAACCCACCCAGCCCACCTTAAGACACTCATAGGTAAATCTATGTAATTGCAAGGATTATGAACAGAAGGGGTGGGGTTGGGGGGCCACACCAGAAACAAGGAGAGAAGTGACATGTTACAGTAGACAAAATAGGCCTCCATCAAGGACTGCAAGGGGTGACATAGAGTGCCCAGCAGGATGGAGTGAAGGGCATTGCAGGAGCAGCAAAACTGCAAAAGAAAATCAACAAACCATAATCCAGAACTTCAGAGACTCTATATCAACCACCTAGAACTAGGCCAGAGTAATATCTCCCCATCCTGAAGCTCAGGGAAATTTGCAGAAGAGGGGGCGGTAAGAGTGTAAGAGCAAAAGGATGGGAGGAGCAATGATTTGCAAGATACTCCACACAAGTTAGGGCCGAAGCAATCATAATAGGTCTTTGCATGCCCTGCGTCATGTCCAACACACTATTGACCTCACAAAGTCTAGCATCTGCTGAAGGCACCAAGATCCTTGGAGGCAAGGGATTGACAGCCACAGTAGTGTTCCTATGCTTAAGGGGAACACGGGAAAGGGTTCAGGGAAAGGCCACTGGGTCCTTGTATGTCATCGGAGAGGAGGGCCCAGAGGAGAGTCAGGGATGCACATTAAAGGACGCTCTGGGAATTGGGGCGGGAGGCACTGGGGGATGGGGAGGGAGGGGTGAGGGGAGGGGGAGCAGGGGGTTCGGGGGGAGGAGGAGGGAGGGAGGGAACTGGTGTACCTATTAAGTTTGTAGGAGTGGAAATAATAAAAATGTTTAAAAAAACAAAAAAACCAAAGTGCAGTTGCATAGTACATATAGAGTATGTGTGCAGAATGGACGCATATGGTGCACACTCCACAGAGAGAATACAGGTACACATTAGACAGTTAGAGGAGCTTTGCACAGATTCTATACTCCATGTGGTACCATTACTTCCCAGTGTTTGAAATCCCTTCAAACCAACTCAGTGATTTTTCCTTTCACGATCATAGATGGAGTAAGACAGATTATGTAACCCAGTAAAAACTGTGCTAGATTTCATAGTTACTAGATTTGTAAACCAAGTTAGGCTTTATAGAGGGAAAATATTCACAAGATCTTCGAGCTAATTGTCTGATGTCCTTCTCTGTGACATCTTGTGTTTCTTAGAGTATTGAGCTTAACTTTCCATTTTATGTTTTTATTATTTTCATAATTATTTCCTTTTATTGATCAGAAAACTGCAGCACGCTGAGGTTAATTAACTTGCTGAAGGTCACAAAACCAAAATATGCAGAGCCACAAGTTGAGCACAACTACCAGACTCTAAGGTCTATAAATTTTTACTCATACAAGGCTGTATTGAAAAATGGTGCATCCACATTTCTTTCACTAGAACATCTTGAAGTGACATTCATATTAAATGTATTTTAATAGAGTGGGATAGAAATAGCAGGAGAAGAGTATGACATCACAAGCTCTCTTTAATATCTTGCATCTTTTTTTTCTTTTCTTTTCCTTTTTTGATCATTATCTTTAGGTTGCCATAAACAACAGCAGCAATTTAGCTGTAAATTTTTTTTTATTTTTCTGATTTTGCAAAAATATTGAGTGCTCATTCCACCTCCCTCCCATGCTCTCCTTTCCCTTCATTAATCCCTCCCACCTTCCTACCTGTCTGCTTCTATGAAATCCAGGGTTCACTCTGGTTTATCTACACTTGCAGGGGTTCAGCCCTCTGTAGCATATCAAGTTGCCTTCTTCAGGCCACTCCACTGATAGGAGCATTTCCCTTTGCAAGGTTTCCACTGTTCTTATCTTTCTTGAGTTCCTAGGTAGTCTATAGGAGCATGTTGGTATGTCAGTCATGCAGGTTTGGGAAGGACAAGTCTCACTGTAGCGAATTCCCAGATGCAGCAGTTTTGACTTGAGTGGAATGTCTTGTCCAACAGTGAATCTTCCCACCTTTAAGTTCTTACGATCTCATTGCCCCATCTTCTGCAGGTTCCCAACACCTTAGAATGGAGAGAGATTAGGTTAGACTGATTCTGGGTGAGCTTTGCTGAGTCATTGGCACTGTGCATTATGGTTGGCATTGCTGTCCACTTCACTGCTCTTCTTATTGTCCTAGGCTGCATCCTGTTAGGATATTGAGATCATCTACTCTGTTGTAAAAGAAGACTTCTAGCATAATGTTAAATGTTCTTCCAGTCTATGGATATAATAACAGCTATGTACACAGCAGTTTGATGTACTGTCTCCCTACCTATAGGTTAATTGGCTATTTTCCCTATTGATCTACTTCCTTCCCTTTTTTAGGTTCTTGTTCTAGTTTGCAGTAACAGGAATGTGTGCCATTCTGAATTCAATCATTCCCATTCTTGATTTCAATCAGAAAGCTGGTGGTTGTCCTTGATAGTCATGACACTGTTATACTGGTGGTCACCTATTGTCATGGAATTTATTGCAATTTACAGATCTCATGCATTGATAGTCCCTGTGAATATTTCTCTCTCCCAGCAGCTTCTATAGCATTCCTTGGTACTGTGCCAGCTATCCAGGAAAGAAGAAGTTCTCAGACAGATTCCAGTTGTATTTTGTTCATGTTTTGTGATGCACATGTGTTGCATGTTCAGTAATAGAGGCTTACTGTCATTTTTTGGAGAGCAACCAAGAGTAATGGCAAAAGCCTATAATGTTTGGTAGTCTTTAAGATCTCTCTGACCAATCTTATCAAAAAGTTCCACATTCCTGTTACTTCTAGTATAATTTTGTCACTGGGTTTTAAATGGATGAGCTCAGGGTTTTTTTTGTTTTGTTTTCCCCACACTATGCTCCTTTGCATAAGGACTGCCCATTCTTGGTCCTTTCTTTAAAAAAGCATTTTTGACATATTACTAGTACAAGAGCTTCCTTTGGGGTTACTTCCCACAATCTTAAGGTTTTTCTATTAGTCCCTCTGTCCCTCCCATCTCCCATCCCATCATTCCCTACTGCATATTTTCCCATTTATTCTCTCCTTCACCATATTTGTCCTGGTGTTCTAAATCTCTCCTTAAAAGGTTTCACCCTAACCATTCCTTCCTACCTTCTCACTCTTAGGTCTTTTACAAATATTCTGGTTCTTACAATGAATCCAGTCTAAGTACATTGACAGGACAGTTCTAACATCCACATATAAGAGAGGTCAGGAGGTGCTTAGCTTTCTGTGTTTGAGATACCTCACTCAATATTAAAGTTTCCACTTATATCCATTTGCCAGAAAAGTCCATAGTCTCATCCTTTCTGATGGATGAGTAATATTCCATTGTGTATATGTACCACATTTTTATTATTCATTCCTCTGTTGATGGGCATGTTGGCTAATTCCATTTTTTGCTATTGTGAATAAAGCTATAATGAACATAGATGAACAGAAGTATTTTTAATAAGATGTACAGTCTTTGGGAATATTCCAAGGAATGGTATAGTTGGGTCATATGGCAGTTCCATATTAAGCATTCTGAGGAACCTCCACACTGATCTTCATAGAGACTGTAACAGTTTGCACTCCCTCCAGCAGTAAATAAGTGTCCATTTTTCTCTACAGCCTTGCCAGCAATCTCTGTCTTGTGTGTTCTTGATCTTAGCTATTCTGACTGGGATAAGATGGTATCTCAGGGTTTTGATTTACATTTCTCTGATAATCTGGGAAGATGAGCATCTTTTAAGGTATTTGCTCAATATTTCCATTTTGGGGGTGAAGTCCCTTTTTAGTTTCAGGGCCCATTTTTTAATGGGAATGTTTACTGTCTTTTCATTTAAATTTCTGAGCTCTTTGTATATGTCAGAGATTAATCCTTGATCAGATTATTAGCTAGCAAAAATTTTCTCCCATTCTGTGGTTTATCTTTTTGCACGATTAACAGTTTATTTTGCAGCAACAGAAGGTTTTTAACTTCATGAAGTCCCATTTGTTGATTATTGGTCTTAGTTCCTGGGCATTTGTTGTTGAACTTAGAAAATCTTTACCTAGGCCTATCAATTCAAGTATACTTCTTACTCTTCCTTCTAGTAATTTCAGAATTTCAGGTGTCTGAAATCAAGGTGTCTGATCCATTTGGAGTTGACTTTTGTGTAAGGAGAGAGGCAATAGTCAATTTTTATTCTTCTACATGAAGATGTTCAATTTTCTCATCACCTCTTGTTCAAGATGCTGTCTTTTCCCAATGTGCATGTTTGGCACTTTTGTCAAAAATTAAATGGCTGTTTGTGTGGGAGTTTATATCCAAGTCCTCTGTTCAGATTCATTGGTCAACTATCTGTTTTTGTTCTATTACTATAGCTTTGTAATATTGTTTGAAATCCGGTATAGTGATACCTCTAGAACTCTTCTTATTTCCCCAAATTGTTTTATCTAATCGTGGTTCTTTGTTTTTTCATAAGATTTTTGAGATTTTTTCTGCTTCAGAGAAAAATAGCATTTAGAATTTTAACTGGAATTTCATTGAATCTGTATTTTGCTTTGGGTTCAATGATCATTTTCATAATATTGATCCTACGAATGCATGAGCAAGGAAGATCTGGAAACATTCCAATATCTCCTTTAATTTCTTTCAGCAATGTTTTCTAGTTTCCATTGTACAGATCTTTTATTTCCTTGGTTAAATTTATTCCAAAATATTTTATTTTCTTGGTAGCTATGGTATAGAGGATTGTCTCTTATTTCTTTTTCTCAGCTTGTTTGTCTCCGGTGTATAAGAAGGCTACTAATTTTTGTATGTTGATTTTGCATCCTGTCACTTAAATGGTTTATTAATTTGAGTAGCTAGTTTCTTGGTGAAATTAAGGGGTTCTCTCAAGTATAGAATCATATCATCTGCAAATAGGGATAGTTTGACTTTTTCCTTACCTATCTGTATCCCTTTTATTTCCTTCTCTTGTCTTATTGATCTAGCTAGGACTTCAAGCACAATATTGAACAGGAGTAGTGACAATGGACAGCCTTGTCTCATTATGGATCTAAGTTGGAATGATTCAAGTTTTTCCCTATTTAGGGTGATGCTTGCTTTATGCTTGTCATGTATAATAACGTTTTTCACTTTTATCATGAAAGGATGTTGTATTTTGTGAAATGACTTTTCTTCATCAATTGAGGGAATGATATTTTGGTTTTTGAGTCAATTAATATGGTGAATCACATTTATTGAATTACATATGTCAAACCATCCTTATATTCGTGGTGTGAACCTAATATAATCATAGTGTATGATGCTGGATATGTTGGTGAATTCTGTTTACTTGCATTTTATTGAGGATTTTTGTATTTGTGTTCATTAGTGAAATTGGCCTCTAATTTTCTTTCCTTGATGTATCTATTTTTGGCTTTGGAATCAGAATTTGTTGCAGTCAGCTTTCATGGTTGCTGATAAATGACCATCGAACAGCTTAAGGGAACAAGTGGTTTACTTTCTTTCTTATGATTTTCCAGTTACAGTTCAAGTCCAGCTTGACGGGAAAGTGCACACCAACAGCAGGGTTGAGGGAACTGGCCACACCATCACCATATAAGGGCTGAGAGAGAGATGATCCTTACTTGCCAGACCAGCATATCTGGCCAAGTATACACAAGGATGCCAACTTCCTCAACCAACTTTCTGTCAACTAAACAATCTCCTTTAGGTTTGTTCTGGGCTTAACTCAACTACTAATTCTCTACAAATGTGCCCACAGTTCAAAGCCTCAACCATCAAGTTGTCACCTGTACATAACCATGACAAAGTTATATTGGCTTCATAGAAAAAGTTTGGGAGTATTTTATCTTTCTCTATCTTATAGAATAATTTGAAGAGTAGTGATGCTATTTCTCCTCTGAAAGCCCTGGTAGAATTCTGAACTGTATCCATCTGATCCTTGATTTTTTTTAAGTTGGGAGATTAGCAATTATTATTTCAATTTCATCTCTTGTTATTGGCCTATATAATGTATTTATTATATCCTCAGTCAATGTTGGTAGGTTGTATATGTTTAGAAATTCATCCATTTCCTATAGATTGTCCAATTAAGAGAATATAAATTTTTAAAGTATATTCTTACAATTCTCTGGCTTTCCCCAGGACTGTAGTAATTTCCCCTTTTCATTTCTGATTTTGTGGATTTGAGTGTTCTCTCTTCTTCCTTTTTTTTAATGAAGCTAAGGATTTGTAAATCTTATTTATCTTTTCAAAAAACCAGCTCTTTGTTTCATTGATTTTTTTTTCTGTATTTTGTTTTCAGTTCCAATTCATTGGATTCTGCTTGGCTCTTAGATGTTTCTTCCCATTTGCTACTTTTGGGATTGGTTTGTTCATTTTTTTCTAAGCCTTTCACGTGTAATGTTAATTAATTTACTCGGGATCTTTCCTTTGTTGTAATATAGGTATTTAGTGCTATAAACCTTCCTCTTAGAACTGATTTCAATGTTCCCATAGATTTTGATAGGTTGTTTCTTCATTTACATTGCCTCAAGGAAGTTTTTAATTTCCTGTTTTATTTCATTTTTGGCCATTTTTTCATTTAAAAATGTGTTATTTAGCCTCAGTGAGTTTGTGTAGTTTCTATTGTTTACTTTGTTGTATCTACCTTTATTCCATGATGGCAGACAGTATACAGTGAATGATTTCAATTTCTCTGTGTATATGGATGCTCGATTTGTGTACTGGTATGTGGTCTATTTTAGAGAATTTCCCATGAGTTGCAGAGTAGAATGTGTATTCTTTAGTGTTTGGATGAAATGTTTTGTAGATATCTGGAAGGTTCATTTGGTTTATGTTTTTGTTTAACCTCAATGTGTCTCCATTTATCTTGTGGCTTGTTGATCTGTCCAATAGTATGAGTGGGGTATTGAAGTCACCTATTACTCCTGTATTAGGATTGATTAGTTTTTTTGTCTCCTGTAGTGTTCGTTTGATTACTTCAGATGCTTCCATGTTTGGTACATATATGTTTAGGTTGTAAGATGATCTTATTTCTGGAAATTTCCCTCTACTAAGATGTAGTATCCATTTGCATCTCATGTGGTTTGCTTTAGTTTGAACTCTATTTTGTCTAATATTAGGATTGCAACTCCTGCTTATTTCCTTTTTCTGTTTGCTTGGAGTACTTTTGGCCATCCTTTTACCCTATTTATCTTTGAAAGTGAGGTGTGTTTCTTGAAGGCAGAGAATTGATGGGTCATGATGTTTGATCCAAGTTGTAAGCTGTGTCTCTTTATTTGGGGAGTTGAGGCCATTGACATTTAAAGTTTCTATTGAAAGGTACCTAATGGTTCCTGATATTTTGTTGATTTTTGTGGCGTTTGCCCTTTTTTTTTATTATCTATTCAATTGTGGATGTGTGTGTGTGTGTGTGTGTGTGTGTGTGTGTGTGTGTGTGTGTAGAACCACAGGTGAATTCAGGAACCACCATGGACCACCTCCAGCTCCTCCTTGTTTACTCTGCCCCGGGATTCACAGGCTCTGTCCTACCAAGACCAGAAGTACAGCCGCCCCCACTTCTGCCCAGCATTTATACGTGGGATCTGGGATCTGAACTGAGGACCTACTGCTTGCAAGGTAGAGGCTTAACCCCTGAGCCACCTCTCCAGCCCTGCCTTTTTTTTAATCCCTCATTCAACTCTTGTGTTGATATTGTTTATTGCCTTTAGCTTCTTTAATGTTTGTATCCTTCTCTTCAATCTTGTGCATTTCTTCCAGTATTATTTGAAACCCTGACTTAGTGGCCATATAGTCTTTTAGTTTGTTTTTGTCAAGGAATATTCTTCTTTCAACTTCTATTATGACCAACAGTTTTGCTAGATGTAATAATCTGAATGAATCTATTCATTCATAACTTGTTTTGTGTCTCTCCAGACCTTTCTGGCTTTTACGATTTGTGGTGAGAAATCCATTGTCTATATGTGACTTGTTCCTTTTGTCTTTGGGCTCTTAAGATCTTGACTTTACACAGAAAAGTACACAACTTATGTACTCCCTAATAGGTGGATGCTAGTATCAAATCCACCTAATGACATATTGAAAGATAAATTTCTGGCAGTCATCAGCACCTGTGGCCATTCCACCCACCCGGGTTGCTCCTGGTCCAGGGAGGACACACTATTTCTCAGGTAAATTCCCCCAGGCCCCAGGTAAATTCCCCCAGACCCCAGATCACGTGCTCATCCCAGCTCCTCCCACAAGCCAGCCTGAGCAGCACCCAGCCTGCTCCACATGTGGGAGGCCCACTAGGCCACACCCCAGGACCCAGGTAAAGTGCTCAGTCATCAGTACATCTGCCCATTCCACCACCCAGGAAGCTCCCAGTCCAGGGAGGACAAACTACTTCTCAGTCACAAACACTGAAAGAAGGTCTTAAGAGATAAAACAACAAAGCCCAAGTCAAAGTACAGATCCATGAGAAACAGAACCCAAGAAAACAAATTAAGAATTAACCCCATAATGATAGATTCCAATCAAAACAAATTCATAGAAAATAGCCAAGAAAGCCAGGCTCAAGATAACTACTTTAAAAGCATGATCATTACCATGATCAATACTATGAAAGAGGAAATCCAGAAGGAGTTAATAACTGCATCAACCACTTTGAACAGGAAAACAACAGACACTTGGAGGAGTTCAGAAACACAGTTCAAGAATCAAAAATAGGCATAGAGCAGTTAAAACAGTCTCAAATAGAGTTTAAAATTGAACTAATGGACAAGCGATCTTCAACCCGGTGCTCAACAGAGAGTCTTATCAGCAGAAATAACAATGCAGAAAACAGAATTTCAGATCTTGAAGACAAAGTAGAAGAATTAAACAGCACAATGAAAGAGATTGCTAAAGCTAAAAAAGATACTTGAGAGAAATATTCAAGAGTTATGGGACACCATGAAGAAGCCAAACATGTACATTCATGAAATACCAGAGCAAGAATCACAAAATACCACACCTGAGGAAATTTTCCAAACTATCATAAAGGAAAACTTTTCTCATCAAAAGAATGAGAGGCCTATCCAAATACAAGAGGCATTCTGCACCCTAAACAGATATAACCAAAATAGAAACTCATCATGTCAAATAATAGTCAAAACACTCCACATTCAAGTCATGAAAAGGTGCTGAGAGCGTCAAGGGAGAAAAAACAAGTCACTGTTAAAAGTAAACCTATTAAAATAACAAATGACTTCTCAATGGAAACAGTAAAAGCAAGAAGAGCTTGGAGAGACATACTTCAAGTATTGAATGAGCAAAAATGTCAACCCAGGCTGATATCCTGGCAAACTTATCTATCAAGATTGAGGAGAAAAAAAAAAAAGTTTTCCAGCAAAAAAACAACTTGAAGGCTTACAAGTCTACCAAACCAGGCCTTCAAAAAATGCTAGAAATGATACTCAAGCTTGAAGAAAAGAACAAGCGTATCCAGGAGGACAGAAAGGAAATCTTTTTTATTTTAACATTTTTTATTATTATTTCCGCTCATACAAACTTAATAGGTACACCAGTTCCCTCCCCCCTCCTCACCCCGAACCCCCTGCTCCCCCTCCCTCCCTCCCCATCTCCCAGTGCCTCCCCCCCAATTCCCAGAGTTCTTTATTGTGTATGCCTAACTCTCCTCTTGGTCCTCCTTTCCGATGACGTACAAGGAACCAGTGGCATTTCCCTGAACCCTTTCTCATGGTCCCCTTAAGCATAGGAACACTACTGTGGCTGTCAATCCCTTGCCTCCAAGGATCTTGGTGCCTTTAGCCGATGTTAGACTTCGTGAGGTCAATAGTGTGTTGGACATGACGCAGGGCATGCAAAGTCCAATTATGATTGCTTTGGCCCTAACTCGTGTGGAGTATCTTGCATATCATTGCTCCTCCCATCCTTTTGCTCTTACAATCTTACCGCCCCCTCTTCCGCAGATGTCCCTGAGCTTCAGGATGGGGAGATATTACTCTGGCCTAGTTCTATGTGTTTGATATAGAGTCTCTGAAGTTCTGGATTGTGGTTTGTTGATTTTCTTTTGCAGTTTTGCTGCTCCTGCAATGCCCTTCACTCCATCCTGATGGGCACTGTATGTCACCCCCTGGTCAGAGACAAAAAACTGTTAAACTGGAGTCTTATAATAGTACATTCAAGGGTAGATGTAATAAAAGCAGGAAACGTCGGTGAGGAAGGGGTCAGTCACCCATTTGCAAAACGATCACTTTTCATCTGCCAGACTATATGCCCTCCCCTTCTGGTGAGATCATACCCTCTCAGTTGTACATGATCAGTAACGAACATCTGTGAACTTAACCAGGTGTCACATTACTTACTTGCATTCCTTGGAGGCCGATTTTCTCTGCTGTAACATGGTCCCCTCTCTCCTTGTGTCTGATGTGGCCCTCCAACCCCATCCCTCCTGTTCACAATCCTTGCAATTACTGTATTACATAGGTTTACCCTTGAGTGTCTCAATGTGGGCTGGGTGAGTTTGGTACTAGGAGCCACCTATTAGGGAGTACATATGGCGCTTAACTTTCTGGGTTTGGGATACTTCACTTAATATAATTGTTTCTAATGACATCCGTTTCCCCGCAAATTCCAGTAATTCATCATTTTTGATGGCTGAGTAGTATTCCATTGTATAGATGTAGCACAGTGTCCTTATCCACTCGTCAACTGTTGGGCATTTAGGTTGATTCCATGACTTTGCTATTGTAAACAGTGCTGCTATGAACATGGTTGTGCTTCTGCTATCGAGGTGAATTTTTGCTGTATGTGGGGTTATTTCCAGAAATGGAATAGCAGGGTCATATGGTATTTCAATCTTTAATCTCTTTAAGAATCTCCAGACGGCTCGCCAGAGTGGCTGTATGAGCCTGCATTCCCACCAGCAATGTAGCAGAGTTCCCTTCTCTCCACATCCTCTCCAGCACTTGTTGTTTGTATTGTGGATTTTTGCCATCCTGATGGGGATGAGATGATATCTCAGGGAGGTTTTGATTTGAATTTCCCTGATGGCTAAAGACGTGGAGCATTTTTTAAAGATATTTGTTAGACATTTTAATTTCATCTCTGGTAAAGTTTCTTTTAAGTTCCAGGGCCCATTTTTTAATTGGGCCATTGTTTTCCTTGGAGTTTACTTTTCTAAGTTCTTTGTGCACTCTGGACAGTAGAGCTCTATCAGATATGTGGTTAGTGAAGATTTTCTCCCATTCTGTGGGTTGAGCTCGTGTTACAATCTTTTTATCTGAACAGAAGCTCTTTAATTTCACAAGGTCCCAACTGTTGAGAGTTGGTAGCAGTGACTGTGCCATTGGATGCCTGTTTAGGAAATGTTGGCCTAGCCCAATCAGCTCAAGGGAGTTCCCTATCCTTTCAACTATGGTTTTTAAAGTCTCTGCCCTTAAATCAAGGTCCTTGATCCATTTTGAATTAAGTCTTGTACATGGTGACAAGTACGGATCCAGCTTTAATCTTCTGCATGTGGAGATCCAGTTTTGCCAGCACCATTTGTTGAAGATGCTGTTCTTTTTCCATTGGATTCTTTGGGCCCCTTTGTCAAAGACCAAATGGCTGTATTTTTGTGGGCTTATATCTGGGTCTCCAACCCTTACCCATTGATCTGTGTGTCTATTTTGGAGCCAGTACCAGGCTGTTTTTATAACTATGGATTTGTAGTATAGACTAAGGTTTGGTATGGTAATACCTCCAGCTGTGTTTTTGTTACTCAGGATTGTCTTTGCTATCCTGGGTCTTTTGTGCCGCCATATGAATTTTGAGATTAATTAGTCAACTTCTTTAAAGAATTGCTTTAGAATTTTAATTGGTATAGCATTGAATTAGTATATTGCCTTTGGTAGGATGGTCATTTTTACGATGTTGATTCTGCCAATCCAGGAGCATGGGAGGTCTTTCCACTTTCTGATGTCTTCAGCAATTTCTTTCTTTAGGGTTTTAAAGTTTTCATTGTAAAAGTCTTTTACCTCCCTGGTTAGGTTTATACCAAGGTATTTCATTTTTTTAGAGGCTACAGTAAATGGGATTGTTTCTCTCAGGGCTTTTTCACTTTTTTCATTCTGGGCATATAAGAAGGCCTCTGATTTTTTTTTTTTTATTTCAGCTCATACAAACTTATTAGGTACACCAGTTCCCTCCCTTCCTTCTCCTCCCCCCGAACCCCCTGCTCCCCCCCCCACCCCTTTCCCTCCCCATCCCCCAGTGCCTCCCGCCCCAATTTCCAGAGAGTCCTTTCTTGTGCATGTCTGATTTCCTCTGGGCCCTCCTCTCCGATGACTTACAAGGACCCAGTGGCCTTTCCCTGAACCCTTTCCCGTGTTCCCCTTAGGTATAGGAACACTGCTGTGGCTGCCAATCCTTTACCTCCAAGGATCTTGGTGCCTTAGCAGATGCTAGACTTTGTGAGGTCAACAGTGTGTTGGAGAATGCGCAGGGCATGCAAAGTCCAATTATGATTGCTTCAGCCCTAACTAGTATAGAGCATCATATATCATTGCTCCTCCCATCCTTTTGCTCTTACACTCTTACCGCCCCGTCTTCCACAAATTTCCCTGAGCTCCAAGATGGGAAGAGATTAAGCTGGCCTAGTTCTAGGTGGTTGATATAGAGACTCTGAAGTTCTGGATTGTGGTTTGTTGATTTTCTTTTGCAGTTTTGCTGCTCCTGCAATGCCCTTCACTCCATCCTGCTGGGCATTGTATGTTACCCCCTGGCCAGAGACAAGAAGGCCTCTGATTTTTGCACATTTATTTTGTATCCTGCCACCCTGCTGAACTTCTCAATTTGTTCCAGAAGCTTCCTGGTGGAGTTTTTGGGATCACTCAGGTATAAGATCATGTCATCTACAAATAGGGATAGCTTGACTTTTTCCTTGCCGATTTGAATCCCTTTTATCTCCCTTTCTTGTCTTATGGCTTCAGTTAAGACTTCAAGTACAATATTGAATAGAAGTGGCGAGAGTGGACAGTTTTGTGTAGTTCCTGATCGAAGTGGGAATGCTTCCAGTTTTTCCCCATTTAGCATAATCCTTTCTGTGGGCTTATTGTATACAGCCTTTTATATATTGGTAAAGGTTCCTTCCATTCCTACTGTCTCTAGGGTTTTGATCATAAAAGGCTGTTGGATCTTGTCAAAGGCTTTTTCTGCATCTATCGAGAGTATCATGTGGTCTTGGTCTTTGGACTGGTTTACATGATGAATTACGTTTATTGATTTTCGTATGTTGAACCAACCTTGTGTGCCGGGGATGAAGTCTGCTTGGTCCCTGTGAAGGATCTTTTTAATATGTTTTTGAATCTGATTTGCTAAGACTTTGTTGAGAATCTTTGTGTCTGTGTTCATCAGAGAGATCAGTATATAGTTTTCTTTATTAAGTGTATCTTTATTAGGTTTTGGGATTAAGACGACATTAATTTCATAGAAAAAGTTTTGTAGTGTTCCTTCCTTTGCTATTTGATGGAACAGTTTAAGGAGTATTGGTGTTATTGACTCCTTAAATGTCTGGTAGAATTCTGTGCTGAATCCATCTGGTCCAGGACATTTTTTCTTGGGAAGATTCGAGATTACTTCTTCAATTTCCTTATATGTTATAGGGCTATTTAAGTAATTCACAACTTCCTGATTCAATTTAGGTAAGTTGTGTTTACTTAGAAATTCATTCATCTCTTTTGTGTTGTTAAACTTCACTGAGTATAAATTTTTAAAATATGATGTTATAATTCTCTGGATTTCTTCGGTATCAGTAGTAATATCTCCATTTTCATTTCTAATTTTGTTGATTCGGGTTTTCTCTATCCTGCTTTTGGTTAATTTATCTAAGGGTGTATCAATCTTATTGATTTTTTGAAAGAACCAGCTTTTTCAGTGGTTGATTTTTTCTATCATTTTCTTAATCTCGATTTCAGATATTTCTCCCTTTATTTTGCTAATCTCCTCTCTTCTACTACTTTTGGGATCAGATTGCTCTAGTTTCTCTGAAGCCTTAAGCTGCATCGTTAAGTTGTTTATTTCTGATGTTTCCATTTTTTTGATGTAGGCATTAAGAGGTATGAACTTACCTCTTAGGACAGCTTTCATTATGTCCCAGAGATTTTGGTAAGTTATATTTTCATTATCGTTCACTTTCAGGAAATTTCAAATTTACTTTTTAATTTCTTCCTGAATCCAGTTCTCATTCAGCATCATATTGTTAAGTTTCCAGGAGTTAGTGTATTTTCTCTTGTTTGTTGTGTTGTGGATGTCCAGCTTTAGGCCATGGTGGTCTGATAGGGCACAGGCTAGAATTTCAACTTTCCTGTATAATTGGAGATTCGTTTTGTGGCCCAATATGTGATCTATTTTGAAGAAAGTTCCATGTGCAACTGAGAAAAATGTGTATTCTTTGGTGTGTGGATGAAAAGTTTGATAGAGATCTGTAAGGTCCATTTCTTTAAGGGTTTGATTAAGTTCCAAAGTTTCTCTGTTAAGCTTTTGACCTGTTGATCTATCCCATGTTGAGAGGGCGGTGTTGAAGTCCCCAAGAATTATCGTTTGGGGGTTGATTTCTTGCTTTAGGCGCTGTAGGGTTTTCTTAATTAATGAATGTGGAGGAGCCCATACTGGGTGCATATATATTCAGTATTGTGAAGTCTTCCTGGTGAATTGTATCTGTGACTAAAATGTAGTATCCATCTGTGTCTCTTATGATTTTCTTTGGTTTGAAGTCCACTTTGTCTAAAAGCATAATTGCTACCCCTGCCTGTTTCCTGGTTCCATTAGCTTGCAAGATTTTGGACACCCTTTCATTCTTAGGATGTGTCTATCTTTTGTGGTGAGATGAGTTTCCTGAAGGCAGCAGATTGTTGGATTGTGGTTTTTAATCCAAGTTTGTAATCTGTGTCTCTTAATCGGTGAGTTAATACCATTGACATTTAATGCTATAATAGAGAAATTATTTTTAATTCTGGACATTTTTTATGTTTAGTAGACTTTGTAAGCATATTGTTTGACATTTTGGTGTTATTATACTTCCCTTCTGTCCTCCTGGATACGCTTGTTCTTTTCTTCAAGCTTGAGTATTATTTCTAGCATTTTTTGAAGGCCTGGTTCAGTAGGCATGTATCCCTTCAAGTTGTCTTTGTTTTGGAAAACTTTCTTTCTCCCTCAATCATGAGAGATAGTTTTGCTGGGTATATCAGTCTGGGTTGGCATTTTTGCTCATTTAATACTTGAAGTACATCCCTCCAAGCTCTTCTTGCTTTTACTGTTTCCATGAATAGTTATTTGTTATTCTAATAGGTTTACCTTTAAAAGTGACTTGCTTTTTTTCTCTTGAAGCTCTCAGTACCTTTTCTTTGTCTTGAATGTGGAGTGTTTTGACTATTATTTGCTGTGGCGATTTTCTATTTTGGTCATATCTGTTTGGAGTGCAAAATGCCTCTTGTATTTGGATAGGCCTCTCATTCTTTAGTTGTGGGAAGTTTTCATTTATGATGAATTGAAATATTTCTTCCGGTGTGGTATTTTGGGATTCTTGTTCTGGTATTCCATGAATGCGCATGTTAGGCTTCTTCAGGTTGTCCCATATCTCTTGAATGTTCCTCTCACATATCTTTTTGGCTTTAACAATCTCTTCCATTGAGCTGGTTAATTCTCCCACTTTGTCTTCAAGATCTGAAATTCTATTTTCTGCTTCATTTGTTCTGCTGATAAGACTCTCTGTTGAATTTTGGGTTGAAGAAAACTTGTCTTTTAGTTCAATTTTAAACTCTGCCTGAGACTGTTTTAATTGCTCTATACCTATTTTTGTTTCTTGAACTGTTTTTCTCAACTCCTCCAAGTGCCTGTTGTGTTCCTGTTCAAAGTGGTTGATACGGTTGTTTAACTCTTCTTGGATTTCCTCTTTCATAGTATTAATCATGGTAATGATCATACTCTGAAAGTCGTTATGTTGGGTCTGGCTTTCATGGCTATTTTCTGTGGATTTGTTCTGGTTGGAATCCCTCATTATGGGATTGATTCTTTCGGCAGGAGATTGGTCTTCTTGGGTTTTGTTTCTCGTGGATCTGCACTTTGACTTGTACATTGTTGTTTTTGTTTTTTAGGACCTTTCAATTTCTGTGTGTTTTTCACTGAATCAACATACTTGGTATTGTTACGCTTATCAGTTATTACTAGTGCTTACCTTGGATTGGGTATGTTTGTGTATTATTATTGTTATATCCTAGATGAGGCTACTAGGCTGTTAGCACATCAGGGGGTGAATATTAGTTTGGTAGTGCACTTTTACGATTTAGTATCTTGGTGAAATGTGGGGGTGAGTGGTGTACTCCCTGGAGTTGTATGTTGTGGGGTAGCTGTATGAGAAAGTTGATCTACAGCATTGATACTTTAAAAGATCAGTAAGGTGAAAAGGAAAAGTTTACTTATCTTTGGGCTGGATGAGAAGAAACTCGCCCACGTGATATAATGATTGTAGTGGAGTCCAGATGTATGGCCTATGTTTTCTTTGTTCCTTAGAATTTTGCTTGAATTTCCTTTGCGCTCTATTGAATTCTGAGTAGCAGTGTGTCTTCCGTGGACCACGTGCGTAGGTCCCCGGTGGGCCAGAGAGGCAGAGGGTCTGATGTTGATGGCAGAATTCTTCACCTGCGACCTGGGGGGGGTGTGGAGGCATGCGGGGGGCGGGAGGGTGCGAGGGTCTGGGGCGGGCCCCTGGGGGCTAAGCTGGCGGCTGTGCAGCGAGGTGCTGCTGGCCAGGCGGCTCCAGGGTGGGGGGCGGGGCTGGGCTGGGCTCTCTCTCGCTTGCTGGCTCAATGGCAGAATTCTTCACCTGGGACCTTGGGCAGCTTGCGGGGGCGGGGCGGGGCTGCGCGGAAGGGGCCGGAGTGGGCCTGGGTGCTAGTCGCCGGGACCCGTGGGGCTCGGGGGTGGTAGGGCTGGGCTGGGCTTTCTCTCTCACTCACCTTGGGCAGCGGGCGGAGGTGGGGCGGTGAGGTATGGAGGGGGCTGGTGTCATCTGGGCCCAGGCACAGGCCAAGCCGGAGTCAGCCTGGGTGCTCGCCGCCAGGACGCGTGGGACTCTGGGGCCAGAAAGGATATCTAAATTAAACAGTTACAAAAGCCATTAAACACAAAAAGTGTCCGGAATTAAAAATAATTTCTCCATTATAACATTAAATGTTAATGGAATTAACTCACCAATCAACAGGCACAGATTACAGCTTGGATTAAAAATCAAAACCCATCAATCTGCTGCCTTCAGGAAACTCATCTAACCACAAAAGATAAAAGCATCCTAAAAATAAAAGTCTGGGCCAAAATTCTGCAAGCTAATAAAACTAGGAAACAGGCAGGGGTAGCTATTATGCTATTGAACAAAGTGAACTTCAAACCAAAAAAATGATAAGAGACACAGATGGATACTATATTTTAGTCACAGGTACAATTCACCAGGAAGAATTCACAATACTGTACATATATGCACCTAATACAGGATCTTCCACATTCATTAAACAAAAGCTACAGCATCTAAATCAAGAAATCAACCCCAAAATGATAATTCTTGGGGATTTCAATACCGTCCTTTCAACATGGGATTGATCAACAGGTCAAAAACTTAACAGAAACACATTGGAACTTAAACTCTTACTGAAAAGGACCTTACAGATCTCTATCAAACTTTTTATGCATACACCAAAGAATACACATTTTTCTCAGCAGCACATGGAACTTTCTCCAAAATAGAACATATATTGGGCCACAAAATGAATCTCTACATATACAGGAAAGTTGAAATTCTAGCCTGTACCTTATCAGAACACCATGGTCTAACGCTTGACATCCACAACACAACAGACAACAGAAAATACACTAACTTCTGGAAACTAAATGCTATGATGCTGAATGAGAATTGAATTCAGGAAGAAATTTTAAAGGAAATTCAAGATTTCCTGGAAGTAAATGATAATTAAAATACAACTTGTCAAAATATTTGGGACACAATGAAGGCTGTCCTAAAAGGTAAGTTCATAGTTCTTAATGCCTACATCAAAAAAAAAAAAAGAAATATCACAAATAAATAACTTAACTATGCAGCTTAAAGCTTTAGATAAACAAGAGCAATCTGATCCCAAAAGCAGTAGAAGACAAGAGATCAGCAACATCAGGGGAGAAATATCTGAAATTGAGATAAGAAAAACAATACAGAGAATCAACCAGTCAAAAAGCTGGTTCTTGGAAAAAATCAGTAAGATTGATACATCCCTAGCTAAATTAACCAAAAAAAAGAAAGTGAAAACCCAAATTAACAAAATTAGAAATGAATATGAACTTAACACTACTGATACCAAAGATATTCAGAGAATCAGAGGGTCATATTTCAGAAACTTATACTCTGTGAAATTTGATAACACAAAAGAAATGAATGAATTCCTAAGTAAACACAACTTACCTAAAGTGAACCAGGAAGTTTTGATTTATTTAAACAGTCCTATTATATATAAGGATATCGGTGAAATAATCTCAAATCTTCCCACCAAAAAATGTCCTTGAAAAGACGGATTGAGCACAGAGTTCTACCAGATATTTAAGGAACAAATATCATCAATACTCCTGAAACGGTTCCATTAAATAGCTATTAAGCTAATAACGTTTTAATCCCAAAACCTAATAAAGATACTTTTTAAAATTTTTTTATTATTATTATTAATATTTATTCAACTGTGCGCATGTGCGTGTGTATGTGTGCACGCGCGTGTGTGTCTGTATGTGTGTGTGTCTGTGTATGTGTAGAACCACGGACGAATTCGCGAACCACCATGGACGCCTCCACCTCCTTCTGCCCCGGGATTCACAGGTTCCGCCCTACCAGGACCAGAAGCGCAGGCCACCCCCGCTTCCGCCCGGCGTCTATACATGGGATCTGGGATCTGAACTCAGGACCTTCCGCCTGCAAGGCGGAGGCTTAACCCCTGAGCCACCCCTCCAGCCCCAAGATACATTTAAAAAAGAAAACAGTAGGCAAATTTCTTTGATGAACACAGGTGCAAAGATTCTCAACAAAATCTTAACAAATTGGATTCAAAAATATATCAAAAAGATCATTCATGGTGATCAAGTAGGCTTTATCCCAGGCACACAAGGTTGGTTCAACATATGCAAATCAATAAATGTAATTCACCATATAAACAAGTCCAAAATTCAAGACCACATCATACTCTTGATATATGCAGAAAAAGCTTTTGACAAGATCCAACAGCTCTTTATGATCAAAAACCTAGAGAAGGTAAGAATGGAAGGAAACTTTATCAATATAATAAAAGCTGTATACAACAAGCCCACAGGAAGGATTATACTCAATGGGGAAAAACTTGAAGCATTCCTACTATGATCAGGAACTAGACAAGGCTGTCCACTCTCACCACTTCTATTCAATATTGTACTTGAAGTCTTAGCTGAAGCCATAAGACAAGAAAGGGAGATAAAAGGGATTCAAATCGGCAAGGAAGAAGTGAAGTTATCTCTATTTGCAGATGAAATGATTGTATACCTTAGTGATCCCAAAAAGTGTACCAGGAAACTCCTGGAACTAATTGAGAAGTTCAGCAGGGTGGCAGGATACAAAATAAATGTACAAAAATCAGTGGCCTTCCTCTATGCCCATGATGAAAGAAGCAAAAAAACCTTGAGAAAAACGATCCTATTTACTATAGCCCCCCCAAAAAATGAAATACCTTGGTATAAACCTAAGTAAGGAAATAAGAGACCTTTACAATGAAAACTTTAAAACCCTAAAGAAAGAAATTACAGAAGACACCAGGAGGTGGAAAAATCTCCCATGTTCCTAGATTGGCAGAGTGAATATCATAAAAATGACCATCCTACCGAAGGCAATGTACAGATTCAATGCTGTAACAATCAAAATCCCAAAGCAATTCTTCAAAGAAATTGTCCAAACAATCTCAAAATTTATATGGAAGCACAAAAGACACAGGATAGCAAAGACAATCCTGAGTAACAAAAACACTGCTGGAAGTATCACCATACCAAACCTTAGTCTATACTACAAATCCATAGTTATAAAACAGCCTGGTACTGGATCCAAAATAGACACACTGATCAATGGATAAGGATTGAAGACCCAGATATAAGCCCATACAACTACAGCCATTTGATCTTTGACAAAGGGACCAAAAACATCCAATGGAAAAGAAACAACATCTTCAACAAATGGTGCTGGCAAAACTGGATCTCCCCATGCAGAAGATTAAAACTGGACCCAAACTTGTCACCATGTACAAGTCTTAATTCCAAATGGATCAAGGACCTCGATATAAGGCCAGAGACTATAAAAACCATAGTTGAAATGGTAGGGAACTCCCTCCAGCTGATCGACTAGGCCAATAGTTACTAAACGGGAATCCAATAGCACAGTCACTGCAACCAACACTCAACAGATGGGATCTTGTGAAAAGAGCTTCTGCTCAGATAAAGAGATTGCAACCAGAGCAAAAGGCAACCCACAGAATGGGAGAAAATCTTCACTAACCACATATCTGATAGAGCTCCATTATCCAGAGTGCACAAAGAACTTAGAAAACTAAACACCAAGGAAACAAATGGGCCAATTAAAAAATGGGCCTTGGAACTGAAAAGAAACTTTACCAGGGACAAAACTGAAATGTCTAACAAATATCTTAAGAAATGCTCCACATCTTTAGCCATCAGGGAAATGCAAATGAAAACCTCCCTGAGATATCATCTCACCCCAGTCAGGAGAGCAAAAATCCACAATACAAAGAACACCAAATGCTGGAGAGGATGTGGAGAGAAAGGAACTGTTCTACATTGCTGGTGGGAATGCAGGTTCATACAGCCTCTCTGGTAAGCAGTCTGGCAATTCTTTAAAAAGTTAAAGAATGAAATGCCGTATGACCCCGTTATTCCACTTTTGGGAATAATCCCCCATACAGCCTAAATTTACGTCAATGGCACAAGCACAACCATGTTCATAGCAGCACTGTTTACAATAGCAAAGTCATGGAATCAACACAAATGCCCAACAGTTGAGGAGTGGATAAGGAAAATGTGGTACATTTATACTATAGAATACTACTTAGCCATCGAAAAAGATGAATTAATGAAGTTTTCCAGGAAATGGATGGAATTAGAAAAAATTATATTTAGTGAATGAAGTATCCTAGGCACAGAAAAGTAAGCACTGTATGTGCTCCCTAATCGGTGGATCCTAGTACTAAACACACTTAGTGACACACTCAAAGATAAATCTGTGTAATACCTACAGTAATTGCAAAGATTATAAACAGGAAAGAAGGGGAAGTAGGGCCCCACCCAAAAGAAGGAGAGAGGGGATCATGCTACAGCAGAGAAAATAAGCCACCATCAAGTACTGCAAGTAAGTAATGAGACATCTGGTTAAGTTTACAGACTTTCCTTCCTGGTCACTTGCAACTGATGGGGTTTGATCTCACCAGGTAGGGAAAGCATGGAGTCTGGGAGATAGATACTACCATCCTGCAAATGGGAGTCTGACCCCACCCCCTCACCGCAGTGTCCTACTCTTATTCCATCTATTTTTGAATCTACTCTTATAATAAGACCTTATTTTAACAGACTTTTATCTCTGTCTAGGAGGTGACATCCAATACCCCACAGGATAGAGCCAAGGGCAGTGCAGGAACTGCAAAACTGGAAAAAAAAGAACAAACCATAATTCAGAACATCAGAGGCTCTACATTGGTCATCTGGAACCATGCCAGCCTAATCTCTCCCCATCCCAAAGTTCAGGGAAATTTTGCAAAAGAGGGGGCGGTAAGATTGTAAGAGCGTAAAGATGGGGAGGAGGAACAATATGCAAGATACTCCACACAAGTTAGGGCCAAAGTAATCATAATAGGACTTTGCATGACCTGTGCAATGACCAACATATCACTAACCCCCCCAAAGTCTAGCATGGATCACAGGCACTAGGATCCTTAGAGGCAAGGGATTAACAGCCACAATAGTGTTCCTATACTAAAGGGGAACACAAGAAAGATCTCTAGGCAATGCTACTGTGTCCTCATACCTCATCAGAGAGGAGGAACCACAGGGAAGTTTGACATGCACACTAATGGATGCTCCAGAGATTGGGGGGGCAATGGGAGAAAGGTAGGGAGGGGGCAAAAGGAAGGGGAAAAAGGGTGACGGAGCAGGGGGATCCAGGGAAGGGTAGAAGGTGGGAGCAGACTGGAGTACCTATTAAGTTTGTATGAATTGAAAATAAATAAATTAAAAATTAAAAAAAACCCAAAACTCTGGAAGAAGCAAAATGAACTTGTAAACAATGAAATCAGGAATACAGCTGGTTGCATTAGAGGAACAATGCCTACGAATGTGAGCATCGACATTTTCTGGCACAGGGGTAATATAATAAGTTTGGGTAGTGGCGACACAAGTACATATATTTGTCAAATATTTTGAAATATGTGGATTTTCTTATGTGTAAATTATAATTTGCAAAAGTTGATGTTAAAAACATTAAATGTGTTCTTTTTGAAAAAAGTAAAAAAGAAAGATAAATTTCTGTAATACCTACTGTAATCACAAAGATTATAAAAAGGAGATAAGGGGCAAGGAAGGCCCCTCCAGAAATAAGGAGAGAGGGGATCATGCTTCAGTAGAAAAAACAGGTCACCATCAAGCATTGCATGTTAAGTAGTGAGGCATCCCATGACACTTACTCTCATTTTCCTTCCTGGGCACTTGCAACTGAGAAGATTTGATCTCACCAATCAGGGAGGGTATAAGGACTGGCAGATTGATGGTAGCCACCCCCCACTGCGGTCTCCTACTCCTATTCCATATACCTTTGAATCTCCTCTTATAGTAAGATCTTCATTTAAATAGCCTTTTATCTTTGGTTAGGAGGTACCCTCCAATATCAATCAGGATGGACCCAAGAGTGGTGCAGGAACAGCAAGACTAAAAATAACAACAAACCTTTATTCAGAACACCAGAGATCCTGCACTGATCACCCGGAACCAGACCAGCCAAATCTCTCCCCATCTTAAAGCTTAAGGAAACTTGAGGAAAAGGGAGCGGCAAGATTGTAAGAGCCTAAAGATGGGGAGGATAGCCATAGTGGGACTTGGCATGATCTGCACAATGACTGACCTGTGGATGACTCCCCAGGGTGTAACATGTATCGCAGGAAGTAGGATTCTTAGAGGCAAGGAATTAATAGTCATAATAGTGTTCCCATACTAAGAGGGAATGAGGGGGTTGAGAGGAGGGAGTCCTCTGGGCTATGCCATTGAGTCCTTACACCTCACTGGAGTGGAGGCCTCAGAGGGAAGTTTGGCATTCACACAGGGGGATGCTCCAAGGGATTGGAGGGTGCAAGGGGGTCTGGGGAGGGGTGGAAGGAGGGAGAAGACCGGGTTACCTATTGAGCTTGTATGATTTGGAAAAAAGATCTTGTCTTTAATGTGTATATTTTGGTGTATATTTGTGTGTATATTTGTGTATATTTGTGTGTGCCATATGTGTGTATATTTGGTATGTGCCATATCGTATACTGTGGTATATTTCTTTTTTGTTGTTGTTATCCTGAATTTTGTTGTTCTATATGTCTCTTGAATCAGGATGGTGTCTCTTTTTTTTTTTTAGGTCAGGGAAATTTTCCTCTATTATCTTCTTGATTATACATAGTGGTTCTTCCTCTTGTCTATCTGTTCTGGGATTCTTCATGATCATTATGTTGAGCCTTTTGATGGTGTTTCATAGTTCCTATATGTTCCATTCAAATCTGTTTTTCAGATTATCATTTTGTCTCATTGACTTACGAATCTCTTCTACCTTATCTTCCAGTTCAGAGACTTTGTCTTCTACATCATCAATTCTATTTTTGAGACTGTCTATTGAATATTTTATTACACTGTTTAATTTTTTTGTTTCAATCTAGATTTTTTCCCCAGTATTTCTGTTTGTTTATAGATCGCTTTGTTTTTTTTTTCTAGATCTGTTTTCAGACTCTCTATTTCCATTCTATTTGCCTCTTGTTTGTTTATGTTTTCTTGGATTTTTTTTCCTGAGTTGTTGTGTTCTTCTTGAAATATATTTAGCCATTTATCTTCTTCTCAGAGCAGTTTGAATATATTAATTATTAGTCTTTGAAATTTTTTGGATACCTTCCAATGGGTTATCCTCTATGGCATCTGAACCCATGGATTCATTGATCTTGAGGGGAGACATGTTTTCTTGGATTCTTGTATTTTTTTCATTTTTTTCCTGTGAGATATTGACATTTTTAGGATGAGTAGATGTTGAGAGTAGTTTTATTTGAAATCACCCTGGGATGCTATTCTTCAGCACTTAGATGATGTTAATACTGTCTAAATTTTTCTTTGTGTTAGGTAACAAGTGTTTGAGGGTTTACTTGCCAAAGCAAATAAGGAAGTGGTTTTAGTGTTCTCTGACTGTAGAATTGTATTGATGCTTCTCAGATGGATCTTTCAGAGGTCTTTTCTCTATATGCTTGAAAGCTGATGTTGTATGAAATAATCTACTTGAACTTATTTCTGTAGAAGTATAATTAATGGTGGGGGAGGAAATGGTGCAGGGGACAGAGTTATGGATAGAAAATTTTCCCTTCCACAAGCAAGCCCACAAGCAGGTCCACTATATTTTTATAACAGAAAAAATAAGTGTTTTACTAAAGATGGTGAAAAGAATTAGGCATAATAAAATAAATGAACTGATACTCAGGAGCTAAACTGAGTTTTATTTCTACCACCCAGTAATAATGACATCTGGCAAGCCAGCAACAAGCTTATAAATTACATAATTCTTGCATAAAATCCATGATTATAACTAAGCTTTTCTTTCATAAGCTAGAGGTCCTACTTACATATTTTTTTGGTAAAACATATTTGATGAATGTGAAAACATAATGTTTTGTTTTTCACAGCTGTCACACAAAAACTGTCACATAAGAACTATATCTTAACAAAACATATCGGCTAATGTGAACAAATATTTTGTTATAATTATTCCAAATTAGAAAGATACAATCTGCATTAGGAAGATAATCTAAAAATTGATGATCTTAGTATCATGTTGCAATGCTCTACTGGATATTTGAGGTGTTGATGTGTTATACAGCAGGAAAATTTCACTTACTTATATAACATGACCCACAGACTGAGCATTATTTGAAAATATAAATAAAGATACATTTCATGTTAAAATTTTTTTTAAATCTTAAATCTTGTTTGGTCACCAGCTTAGTCTTACATACATTAGGTTTCTGAATATTAAATTATGTGATTTTTCAAGTGGTTATGTACAAAGAAAAAGTGGCAGCAAAATAAAACGCACATATACTCATGAAATGAACTCTACTCTTACTGTATTCTGCACAGTAAATGAAGATTAACAATGCTTGCTACATTTTTCCATTTCATTGTGGGAAGCTCTCAACAGAGAGAACAACATTCTCTCATGTAGTGTTTCATTTTTTAAATGGTGGAATACAAGATTTTTACATTATAAGGGTTTTTTTCCTTTTTCATGGCCATCTTACAGTAGCCATGATATATTACAGCTGAATTTTTTCACTGCTGTGATTCAAGGTCACTACATAAAGAATTTGCATTGCTGGCATAGTCAAAGCTTAAGGTTCTTGCTGTCACCTTGAATAATTTTGCACATTCCTCTTGCTTTCAAAAAAAATGTGAAGTAGTCGTGACTTCATTTGGCACTAGTCCATAAAAGATTAATACTGTTCTCTGAAATTTCTGAGAATGCTTATTTTCTAGAATGATTTTGCCTTCTTACAGCTAGGAGGAAAAGTCTTCACATTATATGGTATCTATGGATGGATATGCACAGGAAAGGCACACTGGGCCAGGAAAACAAAGTTCAGGTAAGGGAGGTCGGCAGACTGACAGTTACATCAGCTTCATGTATAAAAACTACATGCTGTCTGGAAGAGCAGGCATATTTAAAGAGAAGCCACCTTTTTGGTGTTTCAAATTCTTCATCTCCTCTTAATGTTTTATATGGAAGTTTTTACTTTATTCCCCATGCATTTTATCTAAGAGTTAATAAACCTTATTGTTTCATATTCAACTCCAATTCCTGTGAACACTGGAACATTGGTCTACACTCAGAAAGCACGTTCCATACCCCATCACTCAGCACAGCGCTTCACTGGGAATGCATACATCCACTGTTGTATGTGGGTTTCAGCACATCCTTGTCAATGACTCAGAGCAATCTCATCCCTATGCTTCAATGTGAAATATTTCCAGTTGCCTTTGCTGTATCCTGTGAAAAGTTAGAGATAATGATCATCGAAAAGAAGGAACAGAAATTATCTTACTAAAATATTAGTGTTTCTTTGGAACATCTCTTTTCAAAAATACCCCGCTCAGAGAAGTTCAGTAAGCTACAGTGTGCCCGACGTACTGTATTAAGCATACAAGCAGATTACCACCACTATGCGAAGAGTCATTGTCACGAAGTCTGGATATGCACCCATGAGTGAGGACCTAGCCTAGAGAGAGGATAGAATATTAACAAGGACTTCTCATCTTGGAACACCTCAGTTTTAAGACATTTGATCTAATCTCCTTCTCCCACACATCTTTCAGGCATTCTAGGCTTATAATCTACATGTTTGTTGCTCTCTATATACATTGTGCAGCTCCAATGCTCACTTTCTTTCTTGGGCCTCTTTCTTCTTTAAGAATCACCAATAAAATCATCAGGGCATCATTGAAATTCTGAGTGATGTGCAGCCGATAACGACTGGAAATGGAAGCTAGTGAAGGCACAGTGCTGAAAATTTCCCCCTTTTCCTTCAAGCTAATCATCCAGCAGGTGTTTGACAACAGTAGATCTACAACCCTGAAGTGCTTGACATCACAGAGGATTCTTTGCATTCTTGCTTCTTGGAGGATGTCTGTAATGTTGCCAGTGTTTGCTTGCAGACTCTACTGTTGCTTATATGTCATATTCTATCATCAATCAATACAAGTGGGTGCTGACTTTGTCTGTAGAGACTGATTACACCTTCCTACTTGATGAAAAAGCCAAGGCCTTCTTGATTGATCCATCTACATTTGTCCCTGCTGTCTCTGTGGTCACTGCTACCACTGCTATCCTTGCTACTGCTGCAGCCCATCTAAAGTTGAACTCAGGAAGAATCAGAAGAATCAAATGAAGATATGGGATTTGATTTCTCTGACTAATTTTCCCAAAGTCAACTGGCTTTATTGGGAAACAAGTAAAAAGAAAGAAACAAAGGCATACTGCACTTAAGTCTTCCAGCTATCTTTCCTTATTCCTTCTCAAAAATCCTTCCTTTTCCCTTCTCAAGACAACCATTGGGATGTAACATAGAAGATGGTAAGCATGATGCTTTAAAGTACGATAAAACTGGGACCTCACTTTTCTAAAAGCATATCTTACAATGCATACACATTCTCTTTACTGAGAATGCAGCCTATGTGGACTATCCTGATCAACTGACCAGAAGAGTCAATCTTATGAAAGAATAATGAACAATAAAAATTTATGAACAAATTTAAATCAGAAAATGTTTTAGTGCCCCAAAAATCACAAAATTGGTTGAAATAAATTAAAGGCTCACAAATATTAAGATAACTATCAGTATTATTCAATATGATCAAAAATTTATCTTGGTTCTTTTTTTAATTTTTTAAATTCAATTGTACATGTGTGCATGTGTGTGTATCTCTGTGTGTGTGTGTGTGTGTGTGTGTGTGTGTGTGTGTAGAATCAAGGGAGAATTCTGGAACCACCACAGACTGCCTCCACCTCCTCCTTGTTTACTCTGCCCCGGGATTCACAGGCTCCGCCCTACCAGGACCAGAAACACAGGCCGCCCCCACTTCCGCTGGCGTCTGTACGTGGGGTCTAGGATCTGAACTCAGGACCTTCCCCCTGCAAGGCAGAGGTTTAACCCCTGAGCCACCTCTCCAGCCCCTCATCTTGGTTCTTATTGAAATCTCAGTAATATTTTCTGAGGAATGAGGAATAGGAAAATTTATGCCAATAATCATATAGAATATTAAAGGACCCCATATAAGCACTACAGTCTTAAAAAAATGAAAAACCTTCAAGGCTCATATTTCTAAAGATTATTATAGAACTATATAAATCAAATAATACAGATAGTAGAGATAAAAACGGAAAAATCATAATAATTCATTTAGAAAAAATCCATCACAATATACATAGTATTTTAAAATGTCATTTACATTTCACTCAATATACAAGTAATTAAAAGGAAAGTAGTATTGTTTTACATCAATAGAAATGTACTTAATATCTGACTAAATAGAGCACAGTGGCATTATCTGTGATGCCTCCTACTTGGATTTGTTGGAAACGTTTTTTGGGTGAGACATATGAAGAAAAATCCAACCTCATGCAGGTATAAATTTGGAAATGAAAATTTCAGTCTTTTGTCATAAATGTCTATTTTGTTCTTTGATACTACATCTTAACTAAATGAAAAGAGTTTGCACTGGCCGTACCTAGTTATGACTGCTTCTCATACTTACAAAGTATTTTGATGTTAAGATTATTTTAAAAAGAAGTATTTGCTTGGAGATTATTGCCATACTGAATCTGAGGCCATATCAATGAACTATGCATGTTAGGTCTATTGACCTGTCTTGCATTTTGAATGAATTTCATAGCCATGAACTAGAATATCATGAATTCAGAAAACATGGGTTCATTATGCTACCACTCTAATCTTTCAAACATTGACATTTATCATTACTTGGTGTTTTTAAAATCTCTTTAATTAATGTCACCAGTAATCTCATTTAAAAAGCCCTTAAGGGTTTGGAAAGTTGATAAATTTTTTAATTCTAATATTTATTTGAAAGTTCATTTTATACCTGGTAATAAATACTGTCAAGATTGTTCTTAAACACACAGATCAATGGATAAGGATTGAAGACCCAGATATAAGCCCACAAAATTACAGCCATTTGGTCTTTGACAAAGAGGCCCAAAGAATCCAATGGAAAAAGAACAGCATCTTCAACAAATGGTGCTGGCAAAACTGGATCTCCACGTGCAGAAGATTAAAGCTGGACCCATACTTGTCACCATGCACAAGACTTAATTCCAAATGGATCAAGGACCTTGATATCAGGCCAGAGACTATAAAAACCATAGTTGAAAGGATAGGGAACTCCCCCAAGCCGATTGGGCTAGGCCAACATTTCCTAAACAGACATCCAATGGCACAGTCACTGCTACCAACTCTCAACAGTTGGGATCTTGTGAAATTAAAGAGCTTCTGTTCAGATAAAAAGATTGTAACATGAGCTCAAAGGCAACCCACAGAATGGGAGAAAATCTTCACTAACCACATATCTGATAGAGCTCTACTGTCCAGAGTGCACAAAGAACTTAGAAAACTAAACACCAATGAAACCAATGGCCCAATTAAAAAATGGGCCCTGGAACTTAAAAGAAATTTTACCAGGGATGAAATTAAAATGTCTAACAAATATCTTAAAAAATGCTCCACTTCTTTAGCCATCAGGGAAATGCAAATCAAAACCTCCCTGAGATATCATCTCACCCTGGTCAGGATGGCAAAAATCCACAATACAAACAACAACAAGTGCTGGAGAGGATGTGGCGAGAGGGGAACTCTGCTACATTGCTGGTGGGAGTGCAGGCTCAAACAGCCATTCTGGCGAGCCGTGTGGAGATTCTTAAAGAAATTAAAGGTTGAAATGCCATATGACCCTGCGATTCATACTTTTGGGTATAACCCCCCATACAGCAGAGGTTCACCTCGATAGCACAAGCACAACCATGTTCATAGCAGCACTGTTTACAATAGCAAAGACATGGAATCAACCCAAATGTCCAACAGTTGACGAGTGGATAAGGAAACAGTGGTACATCTATACAATGGAGTACTACTCAGCCATCAAAAATGATGAATTACTAGAATTTGCCAGGAAATGGATGTCATTATAAACAATTATATTAAGTGAAGTATCACAGACCCAGAAAATTAAGCACCATATGTACTCCCTAATAGGTGGCTCCTAATACCAAACCCACCCAGCCCATCTTGAGACACTCATAGGTAAATCTATGTATTACCTACAGTAATTGCAAGGATTGTGAACAGGAGGGATGGGGTTGGAGGGCCACACCAGAAACATGGAGAGAAGTGACCATGTTACAGTAGAGAAAATAGGCCTCCATCAAGGACTGCAAGAAAGTAATGTGACACCTAGTTAAGTTCACAGACATTCGTTCCTGATCATTTACAACTAAGAGGGTATGAACTCACCAGAAGGGGAGGGCATATAGTCCGGCAGATTAAAAAGTAACCATTTTGCAAATGGGTGATTGACCCCTCCCATTGCCAAATGCCATATGACCCTGCGATTCCACTTTTGGGTATAAGTATTACCTCTACCCTTGAACGTGCTCTTATAATAAGACTCCAGTTTAACAGCTTTCTGTCTCTGGCAAGGGGGTGACATACAGTGCCCATCACGATGGAGTGAAGGGCATTACAGGAGCAACAAAATTGCAAAAGAAAATCAACAAACTACTATCCAGAACTTCAGAGACTCTATATCAACCACCTAGAACTAGGCCAGACTAATCTCTCCCCATCCTGAAGCTCAGGGAAATTTGTGGAAGAGGGGGCGGTAAGAGTGTAAGAGCAAAAGGATGGGAGGAGCAATGATTTGCAAGATACTCCACACAAGTTAGGGCCGAAGCAATCATAATTGGACATTGCATGCCCGGCGCAATGTCCAACACACTATTGACCTCACAAAGTCTAGCATCTGCTAAAGGCACCAAGATCCTTGGAGGCAAGGGATTGACAGCCACAGTAGTGTTCCTATGAACACAGGAAAGGGTTCAAGGAAATGCCACTGGGTCCTTGTACGTCATCAGAGAGGAGGGCCCAGAGGAGAGTCAGGCATGCACAAGGAAGGACTCTGGGAATTGGGGCGGGAGGCACGGGAGGATGGGGAGGGAGGGGTGAGGGGAGGGGGAGCAGGGGGTTCGGGGGGAGGAACAGGGAGGGAGGGAACTGGTGTACCTATTAAGTTTGTATGAGCTGAAATAATAATAAAAATGTATTAATAAAAAAAAGAAAAAGAAAAAGTCAAAAGAACAATAAAGGTTGATTCTCGGTATCAACCTTGGGTCTACACACACAAATGTGCATATGAGCATGGGGACATACACACATATGTATACCCCCATATATATAAAAAATTGTTCTTAAAACTAACAGATTCATTTTGTTCAATTTTATGAAATTACCTGCTTAATATCCAAGTTTGAATAACCCCAGTTTATCTGTCATTTTTCAGTATAAAAGCATAACATACTTACATAAATTATTTTCCTCTAGACAGTCATCATGATACAGCACTTTGTTGTGCAGCACAAGTGCATTTTGTCTGCTTCTTATTTGATCATGCAGAATATTAAAATGATGTAGACTCAGAAGTCAAGGTTTTACAAATTTAATAATTTTTACTGCTTCCCTATTGGTATTTCTAGTGAAAAGGATATTTTCTGTGAATGAACCTCTTTTTCTATGTCTCAAAGAATTCAATGGTTATTTGCAAAAGTTAGAGGTAAGAGACATGGAGGTTTTGCTTTGGCAAACTGGTGCAAAAATCAATAGAATTAAAAGCACAAATAAATTGTGATTGAGAGAAAGTTTTTTGACCTCACAGACTTTGTAAAAGGCTCTGAAAACCTCCAGGGGATCTATGAGCCACATTTTCAAGATTGCTGACTTATAAAAGTTACTATCAATTTAAAGTATTGTTACATTTTATAGAAATGTAGTGTTTACATTTGACAAAGCTGTTGAAGAATGAGTAAATTGTAAATATTCCAAATACAGCAAGCAGAGAGGTAGTTAAAAACCTATGTGCAGATGTATACACATGTGTACATCAAAGAAAGCAGTTATGCACATGTTCAACATTCAATAGTTTAATGATAAATATATTATGGAAGAATCAATAAGAAACTTACAGTATTAAACTGTATTCTTGATTTACTATAAGTCATAAGTAATTACAGCTACACACATGTACACAAAGTAAGATCAGAAATCACAAAGATGAACTGTCCTGAGAGTCTCACATGACTATTTCAGGTATGTGTAGCTATAATAAACTCTGAACCTGGGTTCCAGTGTCTTCAACAGGAAAAAAAAAATGAGTCTTGCTCTCATGAGACTTGGAAGAGAGGACTTCCAGAGTGTTTTAGAGCTGAAGTTTCTCACAGGCAACATTTTTACTAAGGTAAACTAGAACAGAAATTTCCTGCTAATAAAGGAAGGCCTCACACACTTGGAAAACACTGTCTAAAGAGAAGTCAAATTTATAACCACTCTCACATTGGCTTAGGGCTTCTAAACAAGAACACTGACTTGAACTAAAACAGGGAAAATATACCTAAAGATTCACAAGAAATCCAAAACAAATGAAAAAATGCAAGTTTCAATATTGTTAGAGGTTAAGATTGGTCAGGAACAACACTTTACAAAAATAGTCTGGAGAGTGAGATGACATGAAAATTAGCAGAAATAAATCTGCAGAATTACTCATATTTCAGCTACTGAAGTGATTCAATTAATTTAAACAAAGGAAGGGCCAGGCACAAACCTGACTGGGTAACTGACGCCTGGAAGTTCCCTGAACCTGGACACTCCCACATTCACGATAGGGAAGAGGTAAAGATTCTTAACACTACAAAGGCAAAAAATGAATTTGATTGCAATATATATAGAAATTAAACTGGAGTCATCCTTTCTGCTGACTAGATTTCAGGATTAAGGTGCTGTGCTAACTGACTAGAGAGAAAAGACATGAATGATCTTTCCCCATTTCAAATTCTCTGAACTACATACATCCTGACAGACAAGTCACTTTTGCAAAAGTAATATAATCATTATAGGTTATCCAATCATTTTATGATTAGATTTGAGGTCCACTCCACAGAAGAAAATCCATGTCTCAGATAGTAAATACAATTTTAAAAAATGCTTAGGAAGGATGTAAGCCCTAGGATAGGGGTGAGGAGGTTGGGGTGTTTTCTTAGACAAATTGGCATAACATCAGACTATCTCATGAACATGTATATAAATGTTATTCCTTTTTAATTTTAATTTTGTAGTTTTTCAAGCATATTGAGTACTGCTATTCTTAATCTTAATCGTGGAAATTATCCTTGTAGGACTCATACGTGGAGTCCCTTCCTTTAATCCTTCACTAACTAAGAAATCTACATATTGTAGCATACAGCTATATACATGTTGTTAACCACAATGAATAATTATTTTTTAAACATACAATGAGATTTCAATATTTCAGAAGCAAGTGAAAAATAAGGGAGGCTGGGGAGATGATTTAGGTATTAAGCCTCTGCCTTACAAGTAAAAGTTCCTGAGTTCAGATCACTGATCCTACATGATACTGGAAATTTACTTGTCACCTTGCATGCAAATCAACTCCAAATGGATCAAGAACCTTAATATTAGATCAGAAAATATAAAAACTCTAGAAGAAAGAGTAGGGTGTTTCCCTCAACTGATTGGCATAGGCCAATAGGACCCCAGTTGCATTAGAAATAGGACTAACACTCAACAAGTAGAATTTCATGAAATTAAATAGTATTTGTTCAGCAAAAGCTATTGTTAACTCAGCAAAAAGACAACCCACATAATGGGAGAAAATCTTCACTAACCACATATCTGATAGAGGACAAATATCCAAAGTTCACAAAGAACTCAAAAAATTAAACACCAAAAAATAAATTAAAATAACTTAAAATAAATTAAACACCAAAGCGATAAATGGCCTAATTAGAACATGGGCCTTGGGGTGGCTGGAGAGATGGCACAGCGGTTAAGCCTCTGCCTTGCAGGCGGAAGGTCCTGAGTTCAGATCCTAGACTCCACGTAGAGATGCCGGGCGGAAGCAGGGGCGGCCTGCGTTTCTGGTCCTGGTAGGGCGGAGCCTGTGAATCCCGGGACGGAATAAACCAGGAGGTGGAGGTGGTCCATGGTGGTTCCTGAATTCCCCTGGGGTTCTACACACACACACACACACACACACACACACACACACACACACACATGCACAATTGAATAAATAAAAAAAAAGAAAGAAAAAAAAATGGGCTTTGGAATTTAAAAGAAACTTTTCCTAGGATGAAATTAAAATGTCTAACAAATACCTTAAGGAACGCTCCTCCTCCTTAGCCATTAGGAATGCAAATCAAAACCACCCATGTCAGAATGGCTAAAATGCAAAACATATACAACAATAAATGCTAGAGAGAATATGGGAAGAAGGGAACCATTATATATTGCTGGTAGGAATGCAAACTTGTGCAACTGCTCTGGAAATCAATATGACAGCTCCTAAAAAATGTTACAGATTTGTAATGTTGTATGATCCAGCTATACAGCCACTGGGAATATTCCCCAAAAATGCTTCATCTAGTAAGATATTCAACTTATTAAGTAAAGACATGTGTGCGGGTTTATTGCAGCTCTATTCACTTTAGCAAAGTCGTGGAATCAGCCTAAATGCCCAACAATAGATGAATGGATAAAGAAAACAGGGCACATATACACAAGGGAATACTATTCAGCTATCAAGAAAAATGAATTATTGAAATTCGCTGGTAAATGGATGGAGTTGGAAGAAGTTATACTGAGTGAAGTACCCAGATACAGAAAGACAGACATCAAATGTTATCCTTTATATGTGGGACCTAGTACTAGATCTTCAAAATAATATACTCAAAGAGAAATTTCCATAATATCCACTATAAATGCAAAGGAGCATAACTAGGGGAAAGAAGATATGAAGAGAGTGAAGATAAAGGAACACAGATAAGAAAAGCTCTCAGGGGTCAATCAAGTTGCATCCTATTACAATGGAATACTAGTGAGGCAGAAAATTACATCAGGCACAGTACACATCGGTACAGAATATCATAGAATCTGGAATACTCAATCCTAATCAGCCCATCAAGATCTTATCCCACACTAAGGTTCAAGGAACCTCACATAAGATTGTAAGAATCTAGGGGCTGGAGAGGTGGCTCAGGGGTTAAGCCTCTGCCTTGCAGGCGGATGGTCTTGAGTTCGTGATCCTAGACCCCAGGTACAGACGCCGGCGGCAGCGGGGCATCCTGCGCTTCTGGTCCTGGTAGAGCGGAGCCTGTGAATCCCCAGGCAGAGTAAACAAGAAGGTGGAGGCGGTCCATGGGGGTTCCCGAATTTGCCTGTGGTTCTACACACATATATACATACTTACATACACACACACACACACACACACAATTGAATAAATAATAATAATAATAAAAAATTTTTTAAAAAAGAGAACTATTTAAGATTGTAAGAATCTAAAATTGGGATGAGGTACTCCTACCAACACTCTAGCCAAGACAGGGCTGTTGTAACCAGAAAGTCACTACTATGAGAACCTCCAGCACCAAATCTACAATATGTCTGACTTATCAGTGTCTCATCAAGGACTAACTAGGATTTCAGAAGATACAATGATTTTCAGAGAATGTCTGACAAGGGAAAAAATCTCCCCACATACAACTTTACTCACTGAAGAGCCATATAAAGTTCAACAGAAATTTGACTCCCTTACCAACACAGGAAACCCAAAGGGAGCTTTGAGTTACTCACAAGTAAAAGGACAGGAGTGAAGGGGTAGGTGGACAAAACAGATAGATGAAGGAAGGAGAGGTAGGGAGAAGGGCATGTGGAGGAGAAGGTGGAAGAATAGGGAAGTGGGGAAGAGGGGATCAGGGCAAAGACATAAACCCAATTTGTTTGTAAACAAATTAATAAGGGAAACTAGAATTTTCAGAATTGAAAAGTATAATTATCAGAATTAAAAACTTAATAGTTGTCCTCATATGTAAATGCATAATTCATATTTTCAGCAAAAAGGGAACCAGAAGAGGTTGTAGAACACCTCCAATCTTTCAATGATTTATTTTGTAGCGGATGTACAGAGAATGGCCCAAGGAGAAAGTATGACAGAATTATATTTTTTACTTAAATCCTTAGGTATTGCTTGATTCCCCTCTAATATGTTGGCATCACTAATATAAAAGAAATTGATTAAACTTTATTCAATATGGAATTTAATGTTTACTATAGAGGAATTATTTACTTTAGATATGTTGAGTAAAATATATATTCCTTTGCACCTATCCCCAGGCTAACAATGGTTACTATGCTTTGTTTATTTCTTTTTGCCTTAGAGTCATAAATATTTTATTTTTGTTTTATGTTAGAGACAGGCTGTAGAAAGTCTCCAAAATGTCAACTATACTCTTTTTAATCTCTGTGTTGAATCTGAATAGAACCTGTGGCTATTAATGAATAATGAAGGAGACAAGGCTGTGTTATGTAAGATTCCCTGGAAACCACTAGACATCTCCTGCTGATGGAAGACTCAGGTCTATATTACGAGGCAGACACACAGCCATGGTAAGCAGTGGTCTGTAAGAGTCGAGAACAACTCGAGTTAGACAATGCCCAACTAAAACAATAGGAGCTTCAGTCCTGCTGCCAGGAGCCAGCAGTGTTAGAAACTTCGAACTTCAGATAGCACTTTGACCTTCCCTGGCACTGTAGTTTGAGTTTGGGGAGACACAGAGAGCCCAGGCATTCTGTGCTGAGGCTAGTAATCTCCAGAAACTGAGATAGCAAGCTCTTATTGGTTCACAGAACAAAACACAGCAATTTGTTGATTATAAATTTAAAACATACATATGTAAGTACTACGTGTATTAATCAATTAATTAAAAACAGATTGTTGAAGATGTACAAATATAAAAAAGTATAAAGCCACTTAGGAACTACTTAAGTCCAAATGTTCATGCTTGAGGTTTTGTTTAGTTCATTATGAGCATTTGTTTTCATCTGTAAATATAAAATGTCTTATGGATAAATTGTCTTTAAAAAATCATAACTTCAATATCACTATCTGACTTCTAAATACATTATTTTGCTAGCTATATCACTCTGTTTTCTGTGTCAAATTGACCATGCTCTAATGGTTATTGAAACACCAGCAAAAGAGTTGCTTCAAAAGTAATTTATAGAGATAATTTATATCAAAACATGTTGTTCCCTTTAAGTAAGGTGAAATTGTGTCTCAGGACTGAAATTCTAGCTTATGAAGGACCTTGTAACCAGTCCTCTGAATTTCAGATTTGTGAACTTATAAATTCATAGTGCTTATTTATTTATTATTTTTATTTATTATTTATTAACTCAAAATTCATAGTGCTTATTTATTATTCATTATTATAAATTCATAGTGCGTTAGTTTATGTTAGGATGTGTAAGTAAGTGTATGTGCCTGAGTGTATGTGTTTGTGTGCGCATGTGTTTATAAGCATGTGAGTCTGTGTGCAAAAGGTTTTTTTAATTTGAAGATTCACTCATGAGTTTGCCTAATTGCCAACATTTATTTATAGTTCCAAAGTTAATATTTTCAGAACATTAATGGTTAATTTTAGACATATGCAGAATGACAAAAAAAATGAAGTCTCGTGGTGATAATTTAGTGGATGCAGTGCTTTGATGCAAGCATAAGGAGTGGAGTTCAGCTCCCCCAAAACAATGTAAAAGCTGGGCAGATATGTTTGATTTCTTTAATTCCAGATCTCAGGTGTCAGAGACAGGGTATCCCCAAAGCAAAGCTGGCTAGCTGTAGAACTAAGTCAGTAAACTTTGAGATCAGTGAATGACCAACCCTTCCTCAATAAATCAAAATGAAGCATAAATAAGAAAAACAGCAACATCGACTTTGGTTTCCACATGTATGCACACAACCACACACACACACCCATAAACATGCATACACTCAGGCACACACACCACAACATGTACATGCCATAAAAAATGCAGAGATGGGGGCTGGAAAGGTGGCTCGGGATAAAGCCTCTACCTTGCAGGCGGAAGGTCCTGAGTTCAGATCCTAGACCCCACTTATAGATGCCGGGCGGAAGCGGGGGCGGCCTGCGTTTCTGGTCCTGGTAGGGCGGAGCCTGTTAATCCCGGGGCAGAGTAAATAAGGAGGAGGTGGAGGCTCCGTGGTGGTTTCCGATATTCGTCCGTGGTTCTACACACACACACATACACACACACACACACACATACACACACACGCACAATTGAATAAATAAATAATTTTAAAAAGTTACTAAAAAATGCAGAGATGGGGGAGGGGACACTGGGAGAAAGGGAGGGAGGGGGAAAAGGTAGGGGAAAAAGGGGAAGGAATAAAGAGGTCCAGGGAGGGGGTGGAGGGATGGAGGGGACAGGGGTACCTATTATGTTTGTATGAGCAGAAAAATAAATTTAAAAATTAAAATAAAAAAATGCTGTTCAAGTGCTGTAGAGATGGTTTCAAGATTAAGATTCCGCCTCCCATGCAGAACGCCCTGAGTTCAGATCCCAGGTCCCACATAAAAATGCCAGGAGGAAACAGTGGCCTGAATTTCCAGTTCTGGTGAGCAGAGAGAACCAAAAAGGAGGTAGAAGCAATCCGCGATGATTATTGGAGTCACTCTTAGTCCTCCACAGGAACATACACACACACACACACACACACACACACACACACACACACACATAAAACCAATAAAATTTAAAAACTTACCTATTAAAAAAGTGTTATTCAACAGTCACCTCACCTTCCCAACTAAAATTGTACATTGCCAGGTTCTGTCTTATTCCAACTCACATGCCACAGATAAATATCCTAGCTTCTGGGCAAACTTTAAAAGAAATTTTTATTTATTTACTTGACCATTTTAAAAGATCATAAAAATAGTAATTAGGACTGTCTACTGCCTCTAAACATGAACAACCTATAAAATCTGGGTAGGATTTCAGTTTCATTCAAACATGAGCTGTCAGCTACAAGTTAGGCCTTAAAGAATCAGTAATATATAGCAAATAAGATGCCTTGAAGCAAAAATGTGCACTCAACAGAATATATGTTGATTGACAAACACAAATATTGTGGCTTAAGGCTTAGAAAAACATTCCCTGAATTTTCCCTAGGAAGATTCATTCACTAGTCAGCTGATTCGTTATTCTTGGTACCTGAATAATAAGAAGAATGTATGCTCTGCATATATACATACACACAAAAGGATATGCATCCCTACTGGCTCTGCTCCTCTAGAGAGCACATATTGACATATTCAATGCACCCACCCCTGAGAGACTGAGCCAAGGGTGCATTTCCTGATGATAACATCAAACACAAAAGAGAAAACTACATCTCCATTAAATAGGTGACTATAATTTTTTTGGACACATCATTCATTTTATGTTGTCCCTAATGTTCTTGTGCTACAGTGTCAGATTTAAGTAGGTATAAGAGAAAGCATGTTTTTATTTTTCCTTTAGGAAATATATTTCCTGATCCCTATTTAAAACATTATAACATATACAAAAGGTCAAAATGGGTATGTTGGCAACAAATAATAGTTTAGATAATTCAGCTTTGCTTTACTGTTTTAAAGGTTAATCATATCTTATCAAAGTTCTAGGGCAATGTGAATGGCCATTACAAAGCTCTATGCAGTTGAAAAAATTGCAGAAAGAATAACTGAATACAAAATAATACTTCTACTAACCTCCCAGCTAAATTATTTGTTTATCCATAATTAGCAAGTATAGTAAAAGAACCACACATCATTATGGTTTTACATAGTGAGGAGAGATTTGAACTGTGTGATGACATATCTCAAAAAAAAAAAAAAGACTTATACAATAGCTGGAAGAATTACAGAAAGATCCAAATTCAATTCCAGCTTGCAAACACAAGAAATGCTGTGATTTAACCACATTTCAGAATATGCCTTTCAAGTAAGGCCCTTTGTCAACTTCAGAGTGCATAAAGTAAAAAATATTCAATAAAAATCAAAAGCAATTTATGGTGTGGGTCTTTCCATATGAGATTTATTTTTCTTTGCTTAATCAATTCAGCAAATATGTTTAAGCACTTGCATTTGCTCTAAGTAAAAAGTGAGTGAAATAAAAAGATCTCTAAACTTGAAATACACGTCATTAGGGGAGAAGAGAATCTTGAAAAGAGGTTCAATGTTTTTATTTAAAGAATACAAAAGTAAAATAATAAAAAGTGAAGCAAAATAAAGTTGGAGTTTCAGAACTATGAGCCCCAGTATGCTTACTTATCTGATCATTGTACTAAATTTTCTCACACATAAGGAATTAAAGCACTGCAAGTATATTATCACATACTTCAGAAATATGAAGTCCAAACAGTTCACACTGGTCTAAAATCAAGGTGTAAACAGAGCTGTGTTCTTTCCAGATATCCAAAGAGAGGGTTTATTCTTGCAACTCCTACAAGTACCAGAGGATCTTGTTCTTTCTAGAGGTTCAACAGGAAGAATCTTTTTACTTTTCCATTTACAGAAGCTTCTAGAATGTCTTGGGTCATGACTATAGCCATATCTCTGCCTTCACTATCTTCTCTCACTGTAACTCTCTTAAAATGGACCTTCATAACTATACTATCTGAAAATCCAGGATAAGTGCCTCAGCTCAAAGTTCCATATCTAATCACATCTGCAAAGTCATTTTGCTAAAGACATCATTTTTGTAGGCCAGAAGATAGGTAGGCATCTTTCAGGGTCATTCTTTATCAAAACACACATTAAACAAATTGGTTACAGTAAGCTCCAGTAAAAAGGCAATTGAACCAAATTTTGAAATTTTGCACATATAAAATTAGTCTAGACTTTCAGCAGACCTAGAAGAATCTAGTAAAGGCTTTGAGAAGTGAAACATTTATAGTCAAGAAATATTCAGTCACATGAGACTGAGTCCAGTAAATAGGTAATGTGTGGGTTTGATATCAAAAAGATAACATAGCAGCAATGTATGAATCACCTCATATGTTTTCTGACAACTTTGTGGTTTCTAACATTAAAATTGGAAGCCACTGATAGATTTGATTATAGGGCTGATGAGATCTTACAGGTGTGACTGCTGAATTAAGAATAGAATTCAGGAATGCAAAGTGAATAGAATCAGTGAGTCCTATTAGGAATTATGGAAATAAAACTACACCATGCAAATTTTAGTTGAGAATGAATGCTTCATTAAATATTGCTCCAGTAGTCCTCGTTCGGAGAAATGACCTTATAAGTCTTGTTTCTCAAGTGGGCGTTTGCCTTTGCTATTGAATTCTGAGAGGTCAATCTATTTTTTTTATTAGAGGGTTTTTACAAATGTTTTTTTCCCATACCATAGGATACTTTTTCTTTTTATCAATATTTTTTCACTTGCTATAGGAAACAATTTATTTTTCTATAATCTTGTTTGGCTCTGCTGTTGTTTTTGATGGTCTTTATCTATCTGTTTCTTTGTTTATCTGTTGGCTTGTTTGTTTTTATTTCTTTGGCAGGGAGAACTTTTAGAGCTTTGGGTGTCATATTTAAGAAACACAAATGGCCATGTAGTATAAGACAAAGTCACTAATCAGAGAAATACTATATAAAACCACAAGGAGACATCACCTCATACCCACTAAGATGCTATATCAATAAAAGGACATGTGCTAGTGAAAATATGAAGAAAAGAGACTTCTCTGAATACTATTGAGAAAAATATGAATTAGTACAGTTACTATGATAAACAATACAGAATTAAAAAAAAAACTACAGAGTTACCAATTAATCTAGCAACCTCATTTCTAAGTATATGTCAAAAAGAATTTATATAATTTCTGAAAGAATACACACACACACACTCATGTTCATTCCCATGCTGAATGCATCATTATTCATTATTCACTAAGTAGCCATGATATAGAAACACTTTACATTGCCTGTAACAGTTACTCTTAACTATTGCTGTGAGAGAGCACCCAAAGTCAAGCAGCTTAAGGGAGAAAGGGAGATTTATTCAGCTTACGGTTCCAGAGGGAAGAAACAGTCTCTCCAAGCAGAGGTGGCATGGCTGGCTGGCCAAAGCTGGAGGAGGCTAAGTCACCGCAGACATCTTGGAAGCTGAGAGCGGCAGACTGCTTGCAGCAAAGGCAGGCTTCTCCTGGAGGTAGGGTGGGACTAATCCACCTCAAGGCCCATCCCTTGTGACTGCCTTCCTCTAGCAGGTTCCACCTCTCAAGGTGACATGACCTTGCCAAACACATGAGACTGTGGGGGACACATTTCAAACCAAGACACTGCCCATTCATGAATGAACACATAAGCAAAATATGATATGCAGTACATATAATGTAAATTATTCCATCTTGAAAAGAAAATTCCATCATTTGATAAAACATGAATGGACCAGTTTAGACATTATTTTAATAGATTCAGGCCACATAAAGCCATAAAAATTAATATCTTACTCATTCCCAGAAGCAAAACAAAAAATTATAATTGCCAGAGAATGAAAAGAAGGAAATAAGAAGCCTCAACAGGATGTTTCCCAGTTTTTGGCCTTTAATTCAAAATTGAGATAAAAGTCCATACAGATTCTCAAAAGAGTAGCAAAGAAGTTTTATTCAAAGCAAAGCATTAAGAGGGTCAGAATAAATTAGATAGAATACACTGAGAGCAAACAATGGACACATGAATAAAGATTTTCAAGGACCTCAGTTATTGTTTGGACCCAGTTTTTGTTTGGACTTCGTTTTTATGGGGTCAAGAGAAGAAGGAATTTGGTTAATATGAACATAGTTTGGGTGGTTTTCTATATTGATTGGCAGACTTGGGTTATGTAAATCTGTGGTCATTATGCATACCTAATTTACTTAAGCAAAAGATGGTAAAAAGAAGATTCTCCCTAAAAGTTTAGTTGAGGACACAATTTTGCTTAATTTGTATTCACCTCAAACTGCTTCAGAGAAGGATGTTTTTTTTTATTATGGATGCATTGAGAATAAATGTGAATAGAAACTAAGTTTGCTAGCTGTTAGGAAGAAGAAACCCTTTTCTCAGTGAGGGATGTGTGAGTACAACTCTGTGCAGTCAGGGGCATGTGTTGCTAACATGTTTCTAGGTGCATTTTTCAGAAAGGAATATTCTCAGTACAGGCAGGCATGGGACCTAAGCTGCCAAATATATTACTAGAGGAAGAAATGTACATATAACAAATCTAATGGGGTTCTGGGTTGCTAACACATTCCCTTTGCTAGCCTGGCTTAGTGTTGGTCAAAAGATACAAAGCCATGGAAAACAAGTTTTAGGACTTATTATAAAACAAAGTACATAGAACTAAAAATCCTTACAATCTTACCGCCCCCTCTTCCGCAAATTTCCCTGAGCTTCAGGATGGGGAGAGATTAGGCTGGCCTAGTCCTAGGTGGTTGATATAGAGTCTCTGAAGTTCTGGATTATGATTCGTTGATTTTCTTTTGCAGTTTTGCTGCTCCTGTAATACCCTTCACTCCATCCTGATGGGTATTGGATGTCACCCCCTGGCCAGAGATAAAACGCTGTTAAACCAGAGTCTTGTTATAAGAGTATATTCAAAGGTATATGTAATAAAAGTAGGAAACCACAGTGAGGGAGGGGTCAATCACCCATTTGCAAAATGGTTACTTTTTATCTGCCAGACCATATGCCCTCCCCTTCTGGTGAGATCATATCCCCTCAGTTGTAAATGATCAGGAAGGAAAGTCTGTGAACTTAACCAGATGTCTCATTACTTACTTGCAGTCCTTGATGGAGGCCTATTTTCTCTTCTGTAACATGGTCCCCTCTCTCCTTGTTTCTGGTGTGGCCCTCCTACCCCATCCCTCCTGTTCATAATCCTTGCAATTACTGTAGGTATCACAGAGAGCACAAGGATGGGAGGAGCAATGATATGCAAGATACTCCACACAAGTTAGGGCTGAAGCAATCATAATAGGTCTTTGCATGCCCTGCGCAATGTCCCACACACTATTGACCCCATAAAGTCTAGCATTTGCTAAAGGCATCAAGATCCTTGGAGGCAAGGAATTGACAGCCATAGTAGTGTTCCTATGCTTAAGGGGAACACAGGAAAGAGTTCAGGGAAAAGCCACTGGGTCCTTGTACGTCATTAGAGGAGGGCCCAGAGGAGAGTCGGGCATGCACATTAAAGGATTCTCTGGGGATTTGGGGGGGGGGAGGCACTGGGGGATGGGGAAGGAGGGGTGAGGGGAGGGGGAGCAGGGGGGTAAGGGGAAGAAAGAGGGAGGGAGGGAACTGGTGTACATATTAAGTTTGTATAAGCAGAAATAATAATAAAAAATGAAGAAAAAAGAACTAAAAATCCTACGTTGTGTGCTTTAAATTTTGCTAAGGAGTTATATTATTGTTCTAACACATGATAACAACACAGAGGAAGAAATAAACTTTTCCTGAACTTACTCTTTCAATTTGATGCAATGCATTCTCATCACACTCACCCCTCTCTCATCTTCTTTTGCACCTACCACCCTCTCTCCTCCCAAAAAGCCCCCCTCATGTCTTTATGCTTTGATTTTGTTTTGTGTTGCCACCAAGTTTAACTAGACTCACCTGAGTGGGCATGGGTGTTGAACTATCCACTCAAACATAAGTAACTCACCAATCACTGCACCTCTGAAGAAAATAATTTTCCAACAGCCAACTGCTCTAGGCTACCTTGAGCTGTGTGAATTAGTAAGGCAGTTCTCTTACACTAGAGTATATTCATATTCACAAGAATAAAGTAAAATAATGCTTACATAGTGCTGATAAATGTACTTATAAATAATGACATTTTACAAAAATTCTCCAGGAACTATTTCATTATATTTTGACAGTATCACAGAGAAGAAATTTATTGCCAATATTATATACACATCTTTTTGAAATTAACTTGCTGGATGTTTGTTGATATATTTCTGGTACCTCAAAAACATGTCAAGCTTCTTTGTTTTTGATTCTCTTTTTTTAATCTCTTGAGACATCAGATTTTTGCATATTTGTTTATTCTGTCATCTGTTAATGTAGGAAATATCTAACTTTATATATAGATATATAAGATATATATATCTTTATATATAAAGATATATTGATATATATATCAGCAATGAGTAATCTATATATGATATATATAGCATCTTCATTACTTTAATAAGGGAAAATTAAGTCTAATAAAATTTTAATTTACTGGGGCTGGAGAGGTGGCTCAGGGGTTAAACCTCTGCCTTGCAGGCAGAAGGTCCTGAGTTCGGATCCCAGATCCCACGTATAGAGGCCAGGCGGAAGCGGGGGCGGCCTGCGCTTCTGGTCCTGGTAGGGCGGAGCCTGTGAATCCCGGGGCAGAAGGAGGTGGAGGCGTCCATGGTGGTTCGCGAATTCGTCCGTGGTTCTACACACACACAGACACACATGCACATACACACGCACATGCACACAGTTGAATAAATAATAATAATAATAAAAATTTTAAAAAAAAAATTTAATTTACCTTGTTTCCCATTTTTGGTTATCTTACTGTTTCCCTTCAGGTGATCCTCTCAAGTTCATTCTACAAGAAAACAATAAATACATTGTAATTTAATATAATTTCCCAGCATCACTTCTAACTTTCATTATCCCACTGCTGTTGCATTTTAAATTTCTTATTCCATCAATTTTATTGCTTTGATGATCTGGTAGAATTCTGGCCTGAATCCACCTGATACTGTTTTTTTTTCTGTTTGAAGATTTATGATTATTATTTCAACTTCATTGCTTATCATAGGTCTGTTTAAATTATGTGTTCCATTGTGATTCTACTTTTATAAGTTATATATGCTCAGAAATTCATCTGTTAATTTTAAATTGTCCAGTTTTGTGGAATATAATTTTTTTCACCACTTTTCCAGGTTCCTCTAAGGACATTGGATGCAGTTTTTGGATGGAGTGTTAATGGAGGGATGATGACTGAGCTTGGATTTGAGAAAAAAAGAAAGAGGGTGGAATAATTAAAGTTCTTTAGGTGTTGAAACTTTCAGAATTTGTTACAGCTATGAAAGCTTATAATTTTGGAGTCATAACATGAATGGATAAGGATGTCAGAAACAGGGAGAGCTTTAGGTCTCAGAGAGAGTGATATGGTTGGTGTGTGTGGAGTATAATGATAAAAAACAGCTTAATTAACACTAATTTTTTTCTCCCACATTTTATTTTTTTTCCCAATCATTCAAGCTCAATAGGTACCCCTGTCCTCATCCTCCTTTCTCCACTCCCCAGTTCTCCCTTACACTCTCCCCCCTTTTCCCCTTCCTTTCACCCCCTTTCTTCCCCCCTTCCTCCCAGTGCCTCCCCCTTTCTCCCTCCCATCCCCTGGAGCATCCTTTTGTGTGAATACCAAAACTCCCTCTGAGTCCTCCACCCTAGTGAGTGGTAAGGACTCAGTGACATAACCCAGAGCCCTTTCTTGGGCTCTTTGTTGGTATGGGAACTCTATTAAGACTGTTAATCCCTTGCCTCTAAGGATCCTACTGCCTGGAGCCTTCTGCCCTGTGATCCATGCTAGACTAAAGGGGGAGTTGTTGACATGTTAGCCATTGTGCAGGTCATGCAAAGTTCCACTATGGCTACTGTGGCCCTAACTTACATGGAGTATCTTTCTTTCTTTTTTTTTAAATTTCTTTCACTCATACAAAGTTGATAAGTACCCCATTCCCCTCTCTCCCTCCACCCCTCCCTGCATCCCCATGCTCCCTCCGACCTTTTCCTTTTCCTTTCCCCCCTCCCTCCCTTTCTTCCAGTGCTCCCTTCCCTCCCCCATTCTTGGAGAATCCTTTAGTGTGCATGTCAAACTTCCCTCTCTGATGAGGTGTAAAGACTCAGTGGCATTGCCTAGAGCTCTTACTTGTGTTCCCCTTTAGTATAGGAACACTATTGTGGCTGTTAATCCCTTGCCTCTAAGGATCATAGTGCCTGTGATCCATGCTAGACTTTGGGGGTTCAATGATATGTTGGTAATTGCGTAGGTCATGCAAAGTCTTATTATGATTACTTTGGCCCTAACTTGTGTGGAATATCTTGCATATCGTTGCTCCTCCCCATCTTTAGCCTCTTACAATCTTACTGCCCTCTCTTTCGCAAATTTCCCTGAACTTTAGGATGGGGAGAGAGAGTAGGCTAAAAAAAATCGACAAACAATAATTCAGAAAATCAGAGACTTTACATCAACCACCTGGAACCAGGCCAGTGTGGAGTTTCTTTCATATCGTTGGTCCTCCCTATCATCAGGTTCTTACAATCTTGCTGCTCCCTCTTCCACAAGGTTCTCTGAGCTTTAATATGGGGAGGGATTTGGGTGGTCTGGTTCCACATGATTAATGTAGATTCTTTGGTGTTCTGAATTATGGTTTGTTGTTGTTTCAGTTCTGCTGTTCGTGAAGCGCCCTTGGCTCCAATCCTGATTGGTATGGAACGTCAACGATAAAAGACTGTTTAATGAAAATCTTAATATAAGAGGAGACGCAAAGGTAGATGGAATAGGAGTAGGACACAGCAGTGAGGGGGCTCAGTGTCCCATTTGCAGGACGGTAAACGTTTATCTGCCAGTCCCTATACCCTCCACGATTGGTGAGATCAAATCTATTCAGTCCCAAGTAACCAGGCAGGAAAATAAGAGTGAACTTCACCAGATGTCTTGCCACTTACATGCAGTGCTTGACGGGTGACCTCTTTTCTCTACTGAAGCATGATCCCCTCTCTCCTTTTTTCTGGAGGGGCCCTCCTTCCCCTTCCTTCCTGTTTATAATCTTTGCAATAACAGTAGGTATTACAAAGGTTTACCTTTGAATATGTCATTAAGTGGGAACACTAAATTTTAATTACATGATGTACAGTCAAACCTAACCAATACTTAACAGATAAGATCTTGTGAAATTAATGAGCTTCTGTTCAGATAAAGAGATTGTAACTCCAGCACAAAGGCAATCCACAGAATGGGAGAAAATCTTCACAAACCACGTATCTGATAGAGCTCTATTATCCAGAGTGCACAAAGAACTTAGAAAACTAAATACCAAGGAAACAATTGGGCCAATTAAAAAATGGGCCTTAGAACTTAAAAGAAACTTTACCAAGGAAGAAATTAAAATGTCTAACAAATATCTTAAAAAATGTTCCACATCCTTAGCCATCAGGGAAATGCAAATCAAAACTTCCCTGAGATATCATCTCACAATACAAACAACACCAAGTGCTGGAGAGGATGTGGAGAGAGGGGAACTCTCCTACATTGCTGGTGGGAATGCAGGCTCATGCAACCACTCTGGCGAGCCATCTGGTGATTCTTAAAAAAGTTAAAGATTGAAATGCCATATGACCCTGCTATTCTACTTTTGGGAATAACCCCTCATACAGCAAAAATTTACCTCGATAACACAAGCACGACCATGTTCACAGCAGCACTGTTTACAATAGCAAAGTCATGGAATCAGCCCTATTGTCCAATAGTTGATGAGTGGATAAGGAAAATGTGATATATTTATACAATGGAATACTACTCAGCCATCAAAAATGATGAATTACTGGAATTTTCCAGGAAATGGATGGAATTAGAAACAATTATATTGAGTGAAGTATACCAGACATGGAAAATTAACCACTATATGTACTCCCTAATAGGTGAATCCTAATACCAAACCCACTTAGAGACACTCAAGGACAAATCTCTGTAATAACTACAGTAATTGTAAAGATTATAGGCAGGAGGGATGGGGAAGGAGGGTCCCACCAGAAACAAGGAGAGAGGGGACTGTTACAGCAGAGAAAATAGGCCACCATCAAGGACTACAAGTAAGTAATGAGACATCTGGTTAAGTTCACAGACTTTCCTTCCTGATCATTTGCAACTGATGGGGTATGATCTCACTAGAAGGGAGGGCATATAGGCTGCCTGATAAAAAGTAACGATTTTGCAAATGGGTGATTGATCCCTCTCTCATCGTGGTCTCCTACTTCTATTCCATCTACCTTTGAATAGACTCTTATAACAAGACTCTAACAGGTTTTTATCTCTGGCCAGGGGGTGACATCCAATACCCATCAGGATGGAGGCAAGGACATTGCAGGAGCAGCAGAACTGAAAAAAAAATCAACAAACCATAATCCAGAACTTCAGAGACTCTATATCAACCACCTGGAATCAGGCCAGCCTAATCTCTCCCTATCCTGAAGCTCAGGGAAATTTGCGGAGGAGGGGGCAGTAAGATTGTAAGAGCACAAAGATGGGAAGAGTAATGATATGCAAGATACTCCATACAAGTTAGGGCCGGAGCAATCATAATAGGATTTTGCATGATCTGTGCTATGTCCAACACATTATTGACCCCACAAAGTCTAGCATAGACTAAAGTCACTAGGATCCTTGAAGGCTAGGGACTGACAGTCACAGTAGTGTTCCTAAGCTTAAGGGGACACAGGAAAGGGTTCTGGGAAATGCCCCTGGGTCCTTGCACCTCATCGGAGAATAGGACCCAGAGGAGAGTTTGAAATGCACATTTAAGGATGTTCTGGGACTTGGGGGGTAGGCACTGGGGGATGGAAAAGGAGGGGATGGGAGGGGGGAGCAGGGGGGTCGTGCGGAGGTGGAGGGAGGGAGGGGACCGGTGTACCTGTCAAGTTTGTATTAGTAGAAATAATAATAATAAAAAATGTTAAAAAAAGAACTCGCTTAAAAAAAAACCTAACCCTTGTAGGATTCTCAAGAATGTAAATGAAATATATATATACACTTCTCTGGGTCATAAATTGACTGTATTCACATATGAAATTCTCAAAGAATAAAGAGAATTTTTTAAAAGTACATGTCACATGAATTAGGAGGCGCAGTTAGCTTGAGGTAAAAGGCAAGATTCAGAGTGTTTTCTGCATGTAGCAGGATGCAGATGTGGGGCAAAGAAAAGAGGTTGCCTTTGGTATCTGCCTTGTGTATCTCAGAGCTCTGCTTAAATTAGAAAGTTGTGAATCTTCTTACAGCTTCCTAGGACTTCTGCATTTTTTTTGATACATTTTTTTTGTCCCTGTGGATTCAGTTAACATGAGGAAACTTAATTTGTGGTTTCTGTGTAGTTTTGCTGGTTGTCAGCAGCCTGTGTCTTGTTTATATGAGGGGTTAGTTACCTAATTTCTGGAAGCTGGAGATGAGGGAAATGAACTCTGCCTGTGTGGAGACTAAACACTGTTCAAAGCTCTAGCTGTTTTCCACTGTTTCCCATTTTCTCCAGTTCCCCATTGCAGCTTGAAGGTCACAGGACCCTCCAGACTCTTTATTAGTGCTGTTTCTGTAGAACTCCTGGAAACGATCAGGTAGTTGAGTCAGAAGTTTGCAAGCACACACTGTGTAACTAACAAATCTGTGGCAGCCACCTGTGCCTCCCCCCACTACTGCAAAAAGGGTGAATGGTAAAGAAAGCAAGTTCATTATAGTTGCTCATTGGATAAGCACTGGAGTCTGTAGAATCAGTTAAGAAAGTGACAGAAGGGCTGGAGAGGTGGCTCAGGGGTTAAGCCTCCGCCTTGCAGGCGGAAGCTCCTGAGTTCGGATCCCAGATCCCACGTATAGAAGCGGGGGCGGCCTGCGCTTCTGGTGCTGGTAGGGCGGAGCTTGTGAATCCTGGGGCAGAAGGAGGTGGAGGCGTCCATGGTGGTTCGCGAATTCGTCCGTGGTTCTACACATACACAGACACACACACAGACACACACGCGTGCGCACACATACACACACATATGCACACAGTTGAATAAATAATAATAATAATAAAAAAAATTAAAAAAAAGAAAGTGACAGAAAATTCTTATTATCTTTCTTCTCCTATAAGTTACCACTAGCTCAGACGTAACTTCTATATTACCAAGAAGTCCAATAAGTCATGTTCCTAAAAAAGAATAGTTTAAAGGTATTCAAGGTGAACTGAACTAAATGGAACTAGCCAATAGGATCTGTATAGTGTAGTAAGTATCGATAGAGATGAAAAGGACAAGAGACAAGCATAAAATTCATTTTTAAAAGAAATTATTTAGTCAGGTAAATGAAAAAATAAAATATCAAGTCTATGAAAAGTAGAAGAGTCACATTAAATTGAGATTAGAGGCCTAGAGAGGTGGCTCAGGGGTTAAGACTGTCTCACAAGCAGATGGTCTTGAATTTGGATCTCAGGTCTCAGGTAAAAAATGCCAGACAGAACAGCTGCAGCCTGCACTTCCAACCCTAGTGGGCAGAGCCTAGGAAATCCCAGAGTGAATCAAGAAGGAGGCAGAAGCAATCTAAGATAATTCCCAAAGTCACCCTTGGCCCTCCACAGGGACATATAGTGCCCTCTAATACACACACACACACACACACACACACACACACACACACATACACTAAATAAATAGAATATTGTAAAATTGAGACAAGACTATTAAAAGAAAGTGATGTGAGAGGCAAAAGAGCACCTAAGATATATTGAAGTAAAAGACAGTACTCAACGCAAGAACAAATGGCATTCTTGTCAGTGAACACATGGACGGCACAATCTTGTTGGAGAATGTGAAGAATAAAGGCCAGATTGAATCAGCCTGAAGAAGATGGTGCAATCACAGGGAGTGAAACCTATGAGATATTATCAAAACAATTGGTTTCTGTGTCACATTCTCAATGCACCATTTTTTAATTTTAGCCAAGTCATTTAATCTTTCTGAGTTTCAGTTTTCCCTTCTCAGTAAACCTAAAGTAAAGAAGTTAAGAGTACTTACTACATTATGGTCCCCCTCCACCACCACCGATCCAGCGGTTGATTTCCTCAGCTCGGACTCCAAGATGGGGAAGTCCTTTGCCAATTTCATGTGCAAGAAGGATTTTCATCCTGCCTCCAAGTCTAACATCAAAAAGGTATGGTTGGCAGAACAGAAAATATCATATGATAAAAAGAAACAAGAAGATTTAATGCAGCCATACCTTAAAGAGCAAGAATCCTATGATAACAGATTGCTTATGGGAGATGAACATGTAAAGAATGGCCTTAACTTCATGTATGAAGAAGGAGTTAAAAATAAAACAAAGAGAAAGAAGAAATAGAAAGTGAAACAAAATATAAATTTGAATGGCAGAAAGTAGCTCCACGAGAAAAATAGGCTGCCCTTTGGTATTTAGGTTCGAAATGTGAGGTGCATTAAGTGTCACAAGTGGGGCCATGTCAACACAGATAATGTCCCTTGTTTGGCCTTTCTGGAATCAATGCAAGTTCAGTTCCCGCTGATGGCTCAGGGCCATCGATGCACCCCTCAGAGCTATTAGTGGAGATGAGAAACTGGGTTTTCACTGAAACGAAATGTGCTGGGGAGAAACTTGACCTCAAATGATCCATCACAGGAGAGTGCTGCCAGTGAAGGTGAAGAGCCAGAAGTTGAATTCTTTTTAAACTTTTTTTATTTAATTTTTTATGTATTCAATTGTGCGTGTGTGCGTGTGTATGTATGTGTGTGTGTGTGTGTGTGTGTGTGTGTGTGTGTGTAGAACCACGGTCGAATTCAGGAACCACCATGAACGCCTCCACCTCCTCCTTGTTACCAGGACCAGAAATGCAGGCCGCCCCCGCTTCCTCCCGGTGTCTATATGTGGGGCTAGGATCCAAACTAAGAACCCTCCGCCTGCTAGGCAGAGACTTAACCCCTGAGCCACCTCTCCAGCCCCAGAAGTTGAATTCTTAAAGTCACTGACAACCAAGCAGAAACAGAAGCTTCTCAGAAAGTTGGATAGACTTGAAAAGAAGAAAAAGAAAAAGGGATAAAAAAAAAAGAAAAGGTTACACAAGAGCAGAAGTAAACACAAAAAGCATAAAAAGTCCTCTTCCTCCTCCTCCTCTTCTTCAGAGACTTCAGAAAGCAGAAGTGAGAGTGACAGCAGAGAAGGAAAAGTAGAGAAGAGGAAAAAGAAAAACACATGCTCAGGAAATAAGGCCAGTGACTCTGAAGAGGACAAAGCTGAGAAGAGAAAACTTTATGAAGAGCATTCTAGCAGTCATAATACTAAGGAGAAAAACAAGGAAAAGTTAAAATATGAGAGTTCTGGGGCAAACAGCAAATGGGGCCATTCTGGTTCTGACAGAAAGTCCAGAGGCCACCACCACAGTCCAGAAAAGAGAAGATACGATAGAGGCGAGAGACCCAGAAGCCACTGCAAGGACGCGAGGAACAGGAGAAGCCGAAGCAGAAGTTGTGGTGGCCGCAAGCAAAGGGAGACAAGGAACCGGTTACATCGGCGTCCCTACAAAGAGCACAATAGAAGAAATGAGCCCAGGAGCCATGGCACAGACAGATGCAGAGGAGAAAGAGCGCAGTTAGCACTTGGCAGATGCGCCGTACAGCATGGAGAGAAGGCAACAGCAGAGGTGGATTAAAGACAGCAATTGTGACAATTGCCTGGGAATAACACCTCCTTTTTCTTCTTGGATGTCTTTAGCAATGGCTAAATTACATTCTCCTGTATTTCTCATAAAGAATTCTTAATTTTCCATCTCTGTAAATTGTCATTTCAAACTACATTTTTCAAAACTACTCAAGTACCACAAGATTGAGTTGCATATATTTGTAAGTAATCTATTTGTGAGATATAGAAATAGTAACTGTTTTTCCTGTGTCTTGTATTAGATTAAAAAATAAGGGACTCTCTGAAAAAAAAAAGAGTACTACATTGTAATTTGGGGGCAGTGACTAGATGTCAGAGTTGAAGAACTATGCAAGGCAGAATACAGTGCTATAACAGGAAAGAAACAGAGAAATTCTGAAAGGAAATCCCACAGTTTCCCTTAAGAAATGAAACTTCTGTCTTCCAAAGTTGACAAAAATAAGAGAGCACTCTCTTTGAGAGCACTGCTGTTCCATGCAACCCCAATGGTCCAGGATGGTAGAAATTTAGCAAAAGATTTACTTCCGTGATAAAGTGAGGATTTTCAGCCCGATTCTATTGAATATACCACTTTCACTGATTTTAGAGTTTCAACATCCAATTCAGTTAATGTTCTCTTCAGTTAGTTTTCCTTACAATTCAGTTACTTCCTTTTTAAAAACATTCATCTCTTTAAAAATCAACTACTTTAGCCTTACAGAAGGGTATGAGCATCACACAAATAGGATTTCAGTGTCATTTTACATTACTTAATTAAAACTCAGACATTACTAGAAAATATGATGCATGCCATCCCAAAAACAATAAAGCATATGTCTTGGCTTCTACTAGAATATTTGTACAGGTACCAAAATGTGACTGACACACAATTTATGTCAACCACTCTGTTAACATTCATTTAAAATACTCATTTTTCACATACTGAGCTACCTTGTGGTTCACTTCCTTAGCTACAGTTTCTAGTTCACTATCAATAATGCTAAATATTTATATTAACTAGTTATATAATATATCCACCATAATGCACATTCTAAAAGTACACTTCCCATAGAAATTCAACAGACCTCCTTCCTGGTGACATTCATTATATTATAACACCTAAAACCCTTTGAAGACAATGATTCCATGCCATAAACCTAGATACACTGGATTCCTTCTCCCATCAATCTTCTTAAACAAGAATTGGACAGTGATGAAAATAAGAAAGGAGTCTATAATTCTGTAGGTTTTCAATGATAATTCTGTAAATATCATTACTTAAACCTGAACCAAAAAATTAATAATGGAGATTTCACAATATCTGATTACAAATTACAATACAGAGAAATAATGACAAAAAGAGCATGGTACTAACATTAAAGTACACAAAGAATAATTGAATAAGGGGGCTATGGAGAAGGCTTAGTGGTAAAAGCACCTTATTTAATTTTTGATTTTAAACTATCTTTAATATATAAATATTGTGAATTGATCATATTTTCCTACCTAATCCCTAATGCCCTCTCTTCTTCCCATTATAATGCTTATTCTCCTTTGCCAGACTCTTATTTTCAACTGTTTCCACATTTATGGCCCATTAAGTGTCATCTGGCTTGCCTTTGGCTTCATGTGGCTGAGTACTGGATGGAATATGAATCTTATATCAGTGGGTATACCATTGAGGAATGCTTCCTTTATTTGCTCCCATGAAGATTAACCTTCATCAGACTCCCAGGGAGGTGTGGTATCTCTTGAGTTGCTTCCCCTTCCATGAGGAAATGTTACTTGGACAATTCCCATGTGAGTCTTGGGATATATACATAATTGCGGTGAATTCACAAATATACCAACCCAGTAATAATACAAAAGATAGTATCTAGATGTGTTCCTGCCGCACTTCAAGCTCTTACAATCTTGCCACCTCCTCTATTGCAATGCTCTTGGGGTGGGAGTGGGAGTGACTTGCATGTTCTGTTCAGGACCGAGCAGTTTGCATTTATTTCTGCATTGTGTTTAGTTATGATTTTCTTCCTTTGCAGTAGGAAGCTTCTGGGTATAATAAAAGTTGTTTAAGACACAGTTTGATATAGTGTGTTTTTAGCTAAACCTTCATGCCTTGCACTTCCCCTATGGCCTATGTTCCCTTTCACAGGTTCTTCTAATTTGCAATTACAACAATATGATCCCTATTGAAAAGTGGATCTCAAAATTAGTCAGAAAGCTGTTGTTGCCCCCCCTTGCCATTCATGTCACTATTACACTGGTGATCACATATTATCCTGAGTGGTTGTTTTTGCAGCTTACAGTTTTCACAGATTGATGATACTGTTAATTTCTGCCCTTATAGTATGCACAGTACTTTGAGTACTATGAAATCTTTCCAACAAGAAAAACACTTCCAGACCAACTCCAGCTGGCATTGCCTCTTCAGTCATAGGGTAATACTGTCAATTTTTTTTGGAGGGGGGAATCAAGGATAATGGCAAAAGTCTATATATTGAAGGCCTCTTTGGTAACTTGTCAGGAGGCACCACATATCTGTTGCTTCTAGTATTGTCTAATTGCCTCTGGGTTCTAGCAAGAGCATCCCAAGGTATTATTCCCCTATTTTCCTGTTTCTGTGGTCCCTGTACAGGGAACTTCCATTCTTCAATAGGCCTTCTTTTTTTTTAAATTAAAATGTTTTTCCGTACAACCATGATGATCTGTGTTTGAATGCTCAGAATTCATACAATAACAATTCACATAGTGTGACCACTTATAACTCCATTTTTTTGGTAAGAAACCGATGAAGTCAGGAGAATCTCCAGAAGTTTTGAGGCCATTAAGCTTGGTGTATACAGTGGAAGAACTGTAGGAGGCCCTATCTCAAACAAGATGGTAGGCAAGCACCAAAATTAAACTTCTACATGTGTACTGTGACATATGAATGCCTACATTGACACACGTGAATGTACATACACACATACACACACATATGAAAAAGAAAGAGAAAGATCATATACACTAAAGAGAAGAAAAATGGGGCAGATTATAGGTACAATAAATAAAACTAAACAGCCACAGCTACCATTTTTTTAACAAATGTGTCAAAAACATATAAAAATAAAAACCTCTTTAAAAAATGGTGGTCAGAAAATTGAATTTCCAATTATAGAAGGATGCACCCTGATCTTTATTCCTCACTCTGAACCAAAGTCAATTTAATACAGAACTAATATAAGAACAGAAATCCAAAAAAAAAAAAAAAAAAGCTAGAGGAAAACATAAGAGAGACACGTAAGATTTAGGCAGAAGCAAGAATTTTCTGAAGAAGACTCTAATAGCTAAAGAAATAATCTCAAAATTGAAATACAAGATTGCATTAAATTTAAAAGCTGCTGCATAGCAAAAGGAGAAATTTCTCAGAGTGAGGAGGAGGCAGCCTGAAGAATTAGAGAATAATCTTTGCCAGCCATTCATCTGACAGGGATCTGGTATCTAGAATACAAAAACACTCAAAAACTTAAACACCACACCTAAAGGAAAACCACACAATTAGCACATAGCAATTCAATTATATGGAGAATTATGAAGTGAAGTATGAAATATGAATGATCAGTAAATACATGAAAAATTATTTAATATCATTTGCTATCAAATGCAAAACAAAACTATAATGAACTACATCTCTAGCTGGTTTGCATAGATGCCATCAAGAAAACAAGAAACAGATACTTAAAGACCATTTAAGGGAAGAAGATGAGTCGTTTTGCCTCATACCTTTTTATTGCCATCTTCTTAGATTCTGAAAGAGGTCAGACTATCTTCCAGCATGGTCTGCTGGAATCTTCTGGAAATAAGTTAAGTTGAATACCTGTTATCAGAAAAAAATGAGGGATGCTGGTATATTTCATAGTACCATAAAGTTGGAAAGTTTGTAATTCAGGAGAGGAAACTCAGACATCACATAGGGATAGGCAGAGTTTGGAGAACTCTACAGTCCCAGTGAATGGGAGCACCAGCACGGATGAAGAGCCCCCAGAAAACTGGCACTCAACAGTAGGAGACATGTTAGAGCACAAAAGAGAGTGTAAACGATTGGCACAGGGCAGCAAAGTAGTTTGAGGGACACTGGATAAACCTTCCTGTTCTGGTTGCACTTCTCTGTTGTGTGAAACAACCAACACTCACACTCAAGTCATCTAAGGAGAGAACAGGAGATTTATTCAGCTTACAGTTCTAGAGGAAGATACAGCCCATTATGGCAGAAGAGGCATGGTTGCCTGGAATAAACTGTAGACAGACTAAGTCATGTCCAATAAGGAGGTGGAGAGCTGCCAAACTGCAAACTCAAAAGCACAGCACAAATAATTGAAGCTAGTTGGGGCTAAACAACCTCAAGGCCCACCCCCTGCCTGAGCTTTCCTCAAGCTAAGCTCCACTTCCTAAAGGTGCCATGATCTTTTCAAACAAATAAGATTAAAACATAGGAGCCTGTGGGGGACAACTCATTTCAAACCATGAGACCTCCAATTTTAACATTTGAACATAGAAGTAGCAAGATGAATGCTTAACTTAACCACCTAAAATTATTCATTAACAACATACTTTGGAGCAATACTTTGTCATGAGACTATGTGGTGACAAATGTCCTACACAATACTTCTAGATTGTATGGAAGAAACTTTGCATCGGGTCTGTACAGCATTGAGTAAAACTTTGTATCAGGACTGCACTGCATTGAGTACTGAGGAAACCTGAAAGGAGAAAGAGTTCGAAGGTAACACTAGACATTAGGAAGTATACTGACCAAAAGGCCAGGCCCATATTTTACAATCCTACCGGTAAAAACCAAGTCACTATCTATGGTTCAGCTTCACAAACAAGCATCCAAAGTGAGATTAACATTTACAACCGAACTCTGAACATATTCCCTAAAGATGACCCAACCCATGAATAAGACCAGAATTTGCAAACTGACCCTTGAGGATGGGACCATTATCTGTGAAATACTTCTCCCAAAGAATTGTCATGGGAAAGAATTACTAGAGTTGCTACAATTCTAAGCATATTGACACTAAATGTAGATATATAAAATTCCATAAAACGAACACTACTAGAGATAAATAAATACATAAATCCCAATGTAGTAATAGTGAGTGACCTAAATTCCCTACTTTCTCCAAGAGATGAGTCATCTCAACAATAATATACAAACATCTGAGAAAAATGATCTTATAAATCCAATGGATCTGACAAATATTTTCAGACATTCTATCCAAGCTCAAGAGTATGTATGTATTCTTCTCATCAGTCCACGGAATATCTTCTAAAATAAATTATATAGTGAGAAGAAAGCAATATTAACGAACCATAGAAATTGAGAATTTTTGCAATGTATTTGACAGAAATGCAACAAATATAGAAATTGACAACAAAAAACTACAAAACATATGTAAACTAATGGGAAATCAATGATAAATTATTAAATAATGGATGGATCATTGAGGACATCAAGAGGAGAATTAAAAATTTCATAAAACTAAAAAAAATTCATAAAACTAAATGAAAATAAAAATAGAATTATCTATAAGGTACAAAATCAAAAATTATTTGATATGACAAAAGCTAGCCTAAGAGGAAAGTTATGGCTGCAAATACTTATATATCAGAAAGAGCTGAAAGAATAGTATACCTTATGGCCTTGAAAAAATTCAAAATCAATAAATGAATAGAAATAGACAAGATCAGGGAAAATATTAATGAAATGTTGAATGGATAGTTATATTGAGTGACAATTTGACAGGATATAGAATCATCTTGAGACAAATCTCTGCACATGTCTGATAAAGATTTTCTATATTAAGGTAACTGAGGTAGAAAGAGCTGCCTTAAATGGTGCACTGACTAAATGAAGAAAGCAAGTGAGCAACGACATTCATCTTACTCTGTTTTCTGGCCATAGATAGAGTGTGACCCACCGATCTGTTATTATTTCTCCACTGTTATCCACTGTACCCTAGGACTGTGAATCAATTTCTTTAAGTTGTTTTTGCCAGGATGTTTAAAGAAAAACAGCAAGAAAATAACTAATAAATAAAACCACTACTGAGAAGTTAGAGCTATTGATTTAATAAACCTGACTGTGTAGTATTTTGGCCTTTGAAACTAGCTTGTGGAAAAATTGCATAAGATTTTGTAGATAGGGAATACAAAAGCCATAGGCCCACCCGCACACCTCCTCGTCTGCCATCCCCAGGTGAGTCCGCCCCGCCCCAGACCCCCAGGTCACCCCGTGTCCCAGCGGCATCCAGGCTGCCCCGGGCTTTAGCCTGGGCAGCCCCCCTGGCCCCAGCCCCTTTCTTCCTCTCGCCCACCTGTCCGCCCAACTGGACAGGACTTGCTCACATTCCTCAATCCCCAGAGCTTGGGAGGGATACAGCCAAGTCCCAGGTCCCAGGTGAAGAATTCTGCCATCAACATCAGCCCCTCTGCCATTCTGGCTGCCCCAGGGACCCACGCTTGTGGTCTACAGAAGACACACTGCTACTCAGAATTCAATAGAGTCCAAAGAAAACTCAGGCAAAGTTCTAAGGGATAAAGGCCATATATCTGAAAACCTCTACAATCATCCTATCACATGGGAGAGATTCTTCACATCTAGTCCAAAGATAAGCAAACCTCCTTTTTTTTCACCTTACTCTTCCTTTCTAATATTAATCACTGTAGATTAACTTTTCCATACAGCCACCTCAAAAACATATACAACTACAGGGAGTACACCATTCACTCTCACATATCACCAAAATACTACATCGTAAAAGTACACTACCATACTAATATTCACCCCCTGTCTACTTAATCTACTAACCGTGGCAAGCACTAGTAATAACTGCCCAAGTGTAGTAAAACCAACTAAATCAGTTCAGTCAAAAACACACAGAAACTGAAAAGCCCTAGAAGACAAAACAACAATGCCCAAGTCAAAGTGCAGATACATGAGAAACAAAACCCAAGGAGACCAATCTCCCACTGAAAGAATTAACTCCTTAAGGATGGATTCCAACCAGATGAAATTCACAGAAAACAGCCAAGAAAGTCAGACCCAAGAGAACACTTTCAAAGTATGATCATCACCATGATTTATCCTATGCAACAGGAAATCCAAGGGGAGTTAAACATCTACATCAACCACTTTGAACAGAAACACTCAGGCATTTGGAGGAGTTGAGAAAAACAGTTCAAGAAACAAAAATAGGCATAGAGCAGTTAAAACAGTCCCAGGCAGAGTTTAAAACTGAACTAAAAGACAAGTTATCTTCACGCCAAAGCTCAACACACAGTCTTATCAGCAGAACTAATGAATTAGAAAATAGAATTTCAGATCTTGAAGACAAAGTGGAAGTATTAAGAAGCTCAATGGAAGAGGTCATTAAAGCCAAAAAAATACTTGAGAGGAACATTCAAGAGATATGGGACAACTTAAAGAAGCCAAACATGCACATTCATGGAATACCAGAACAAGAATCTCAAAATACCACACCAGAAGAAATATTTCAATTCATCATAAATGAAAACTTCCCTCAACTGAAGAATGAGAGGACTATCGAAATACAAGAGGCATTTCGCACTCCAAACAGATATGACCAAATAGAAAATAGAAAATCGCCACGGAAAATGATAATCAAAACACTCCACATTCAAGACAAAGAAAGGGTGCTGAGAGCTTCAAAAGAAAAAAAGCAAGTCACTTTTAAAGGCAAACAAATTAAAATAACAAATGGATTCTCAGTGGAAACAGTAAAAGCAAGAAGAGCTTGAAGAGATGTACTTCATGTATCGAATGAGCAAAAATGCCAACCCAGACTGATATACCTGGCAAAACTATCTGTCATGATCGAGGGAGAAAGAAAAATTTTCCAGCACAAAGACAACTTGAAGGGATACATGTCTACCAAACCAGGCCTTCAAAAAATGCTAGAAATGATACGCAAACTTGAAGAAAAAAACAACCAAATCCATGAGGACAGAAGGGTAGTATAATATCACAAAAACATAAATGTCAAATAATAAGCTTACAAAATTCACTAAACATAAAAAATGTCCAGAATTAAAAATAATTTCTCCATTATAACATTAACTGTCAATGGAATTAACTCACCGATTAAGAGACACAGATTAAAACTTGGATTAAAAATAACAACCCATCAATCTCCTGCCTTCCAGGAAACTCATCTCACTACAAAAGATAGGCACATCATAAAATTGAAAAGCTGGTCCAAAATTATGCAAGGAAATAGGCAGGGGTAGCCATTATGCTGTCAGACAAAGTGGACTTCAAACCAAAAAAAAGCACAAGAGACACAGATGGATACTACATTTTAGTCACAATTCACCAGGAAGACTTCACAATACTGAACATTTATGCACCCAATATGGGCCCCTCCACATTCATTAAGAAAATCCTAGAGTGTCTACAGTGAGAAATCAACCCCCAAACGATAATTCTTGGGGACTTGAACACCGCCCTCTCAACATGAGATAGATCAACAGGTCAAAAGCTTAACAGAGACACTTTGGAACTTAATCAAACCCTTAAAGAAATGGACTTTACAGATCTCTACCAAACTTTTCATACACACACCAAAGAATACACATTTTTCTCAGCAGCACATGGAATTTTCTCCAAAATAGATCACATATTGCGCCACAAAATGAATCTACACATATACAGGAAAGTGGAATTCTAGCCTGTGCCCTATCAGAGCACCACGGCCTAAAGCTGGACATCCACAACACAGCAAGCAACAGAAAATACACTAACTCCTGGAAACTTAACACTATGATGCTGAATGAGAACTGGATTCAGGAAGAAATTAAAAAGGAAATTCAAGATTTCCTGAAAGTGAATGATAATGAAAATACAACTTACCAAAATCTCTGGGACACAATGAAAGCTGTTCTAAGAGGTAAGTTCATAGCTCGTAATGCCTACACCAAAAAACTGGAAATATCAGAAATAAATAACTTAACAATGCAGCTTAAAGCTTTAGAGACACTAGAACAATCTGATCCCAAAAGTAGTCGAAGAGAGGAGATTAGCAAAATAACGGGAGAAATATCTGAAATGGAGATGAGGAAATCGATAGAGAAAATCAACCAGTCAAAAAGCTGGTTCTTTGAAAAAATCAATAAGATTGATACAATCCTAGCTAAATTAACCAAAAGCAAGAGAGAGAAAACCCAAATTAACAAAATTAGAAATGTAAATGAAGTTATCATTACTGATACCCAAGAAACCCAAAGAATTATAACATCATATTTCAAAAACTTATGCTCTGTGAAATTTGACAACACAAAAGAGATGGATGAATTCCAAAGTAAACACAACTTACCTAAATTGAATCAAGAAGTTGTGAATTATTTAAATAGTCCTATAACATATGAGGAAATTGAGGAAGTAATCTGGAAACTTCCCACCAAATAATGTCCTCGACCAGATGGATTCAGCACAGAGTTGTACCAGACATTTAAGGACTTAATAACACCAATACTCCTTAAACTGTTCTATCAAATAGCAGAGAAAGGAACACTACCAAATTCCTTCTGTGAAGCTAATATCGTTTTAATCCCAAAACTTAAGAAAGATTCACTGGAGGGAACTGGTGCACCTATTAAGTTTGTATGAGTGGAGACAATAAAAAATGTTAAAAAAATACAAAAATAAAACATTCAAGTCAAAAAAAAAAAGAAAGAAATTATTCAAGTCAAAAAAAAAAAAGAAAGAAAACTATAGGTCAATCTCTCTGATGAACACAGATGCAAAGATTCTCAACAAAGTCTTAGCAAATCAGATTCAAAAACATACCAGAAACATCATTCGCGGGGACCAAGTAGGCTTTATCCCCAGCACACAAGATTCGTCCAACATATGCAAATGAATAAATGTAATGCATCATATAAACCAGTCCAAAATCCAAGACCACATGGTACTCTCCATAGATGCAGAAAAAGCTTTTGACAAGATCCAACAGCCTTTTATGATGAAAACACTAGAGACAGTAGGAATGGAAGGAACCTTTATCAATATAATAAAAGCTGTATACAACAAGCCCACAGCAAGGATTATACTCAATGGGGAAAACTGGAAGCAATCCCACTTCGATCAGGAACTAGACAAGACTGTCCACTCTCACTACTTCTATTCAATATTGTACTTGAACTCTTAGCTGAAGCCATGAGACAAAAAAGGGAGATAAAAGGGATTCAAATCAGCAAGGAAGAAGTCAAGCTATCCCTATTTGCAGATGACAGGATCTTATATCTGAGTGATCCCAAAATCTCTACCAGGAAACTCCTGGAACTAATTGAGAAGTTCAGCAGGGTGGCAGGATACAAAATAAATGTACAAAAATCAATGGCCTTATTATATACCCAGAATGAAAGAAGTGAAAAAGCCCTGAGAGAAACAATCCCATTTACTATAGCCCCTAAAAAAATGAAATATCTTGGTTTAAACCTAACCAAGGAAGGAAAAGACCTTTACAATGAAAACTTTAAAACCCTAAAGAAAGAAATTGCAGAAGACACCAGAAGGTGGAAAGACCTCCCATATTCCTGGATTAGCAGAATCAACATCGTAAAAATGACCATCCTACAAGAGGCAATACCCAAAGCAATTATTTAAAGAAGTTGACCAAACAATCTCAAAATTCATATGGAGGCACAAAAAACCCAGGATAGCAAAAACAATCCTGACTAACAAAAACAATGCTGGAGGTATCACCATACCAAATCTTAGTCCATACTACAAATCCATAGTTATAAAAACGGCCTGGTACTGCCTCCAAAATAGACACACAGATCAATGGATAAGGGTTGAAGACCCAGATATAAGCCCACAAAAATACAGCCATTTGATCTTTGACAAAGGGGCCCAAAAAAATCCAATGGAAAAAGAACAGTATCTTCAACAATTGGTACTGGCAAAACTGGATCTCCACATGCCGAAGAATAAAACTGGACCCGTACTTGTCACCATGTACAGGACTTAATTCCAAACGGATCATGGACCTTGATGTAAGGCCAGAGACTATAAAAACCATAGTTGAAAGGATAGGGAACTCCCTCGAGATGATTGGGCTAGGCCAACACTTCCTAAACAGACATCCAATGGCACAGTCACTGCTACCAACTCTCAACAGTTGGGATCTTGTGAAATTAAAGAGCTTCTGCTCAGATAAAGAGATTGTCACACGAGCTCAAATGCAACCCACAGAATGGGAGAAAATCTTCACTAACCACATATCTGATAGAGCTCTACTATCCAGACTGCATAAAGAACTTAGAAAACTAAACACCAAGGAAACTAATGGCCCAATTAAAAAATGGGCCCTGGAACTTCAAAGAAACTTTACTAGGAATGAAATTAAAATGTCCAACAAATATCTTAAAAAATGCTCCACTTCCTTAGCCATCAGGAAAATGCAAATCAAAACCTCCCTGAGATATCATCTCACCCCAGTCAGGATGGCAAAAATCCACAATACAAACAACACCAAGTGCTGGAGAGGATATGGAGAGAGGGGAACTCTCCTACATTGCTGGTGGGAAGGCAGGCTCATACAGCCACTCTGGGGAGCTGTCTAGCGATTCTTAAAGAGATTGAAGATTGAAATGCCATATGACCCTGCTATTACACTTCTGGGAATAACCCCCCATACGTCAAAAATTCACCTTGATAGTACAAGCATGACCATGTCATAGCAGCTCTGTTTACAATACAAAGTCATGAAATCAATCCAAATGTCCAACAGTTGACGAGTAGATAAGGAAACAGTTGTACATCTACATAATGGAGTACTACTCAACCATCAAAAATGATGAATTACTGGAATTTGCTGGGAAATGGATGTCATTAGAAACAATTATATTAATTGAAATATCCTAGACCAGAAATTAAGCACCGTATGTATTCCCTAATAGGTGGCTCCTAGTACCAAATCCACCCAGCCCACCTAGAGACACTCAAAGATAAATCTCTGTAATACCTACAGTAACTGCAACGATTATGAACAGAAGGGATCAGGTAGGAGGGCCACACCAGAAACCAGGAGAGAGGGGACTATGTTACAGCAGAAAAAATAGGCGTCCATCAAGGACTGCAAGTAAGTAATGAGACACCTGGTTAAGTTCACAGACTTTCGTTCCTGATCATTTACAACAAAGGGGTTTGATCTTACCAGAAAGGGAGGGCATATAGTCTGGCAGATAAAAAGTAATCATTTTGCAAATGGGTGATTGACCCCTCCCTCACTGTGGTTTCCTACATTTATTACATCTACCTTTGAATTTGCTCTTATAACAAGACTCCAGTTTAACAGCTTTTTGTCTCTGGCCAGGGGGTGACATACAGTGCCCATCAGGATGGAGTGAAGGGCATTGCAAGAGCAGCAAAACTGAAAAAGAAAATCAACAAACCACTATCCAGAACTTCAGAGACTCTATATCAACCACCTAGAACTAGGCCAGCCTAATCTCTCCCCATTCCTGAAGCTCAGGACATTTGCAGAAGAGGGGGTGGTAAGATTATAAGAGCAAAAAGATGGGAGGAACAATGATTTGCAATATACTCCACACAAGTTAGGGCCGAAGTCATAATTGGACTTTGCATGCCCCTTGCAATGTCCAACACACTATTGACCTCACAAAGTCTAGCATTTGCTAAAGGCACCAAGATCCTTGGAGGTAAGGGATTGACAGCCTCAGTAGTGTTCCTATGCTTAAGAGCATCACAGGAAAGAGCTTAGGGAAATGCCACTGGGTTCTTGTAGGTCATCGGAGAGGAGGGCCCAGAGGAGAGTCTGGCATGCACATTAAAGGATTCTCCGGTGATTGGGGGGGAGGAACTGGGGGATGGGGAGGAGGGGAAGGGGAGAGGGAGCAGGGGGGTCGCAGGAGGAGGAGGGAGGGAGGGAACCGGTGTACCTACTAAGATTGTATGAGCGGAAATAATAAGAAAAAATGTTTAAAAAAGAATATTCTAATTATAAGTGAATAAATTCATGCTAACCTGGTATGTACTTGGAAGGCAAGAATTCAGAAAGATACATAGATAGTAACATCTTAGATTATGAGGTTTCAGATGGAAACAATAATCTCATTGGGAACTGAGAAAGGAGACAGTCATTTGATATCCTAGCAAGAATCTGACAGCATTCTGCTTATAAAATAATACTTGACTGAAGGTGAATTCAGTAGTAATTGAATAATTTGTTTGGCAGAAAAAATTTCAAGGTAGGCTAACATGCAATCTGTGTCATGACTATTCCTCTCTGTTTTTTGTCATGGCATACAATGAGAGAGATAGAAAAAATTGAAGCAGAATAGTGAAAAAAAGTGGCTCTAATTGTTCAAGAAAGAACTACTGTGCACCAAAATAAGAGGAAATGTGTCCCAAGGTCAAGACATCCCACAAAGGGAAGGCTATTATTGTAAAAATTCAAATTCATTTGAAAGGAGATAAATTAGAATGCTACTGAAAAGTTTACCTACTCCATAAACATAACTACCTAGGGAAATGTTTTCCCAAGTTCACCACACAAGCACTATTGTAACTGTGTTACGAGGGGGTAACCATAATTTCAAGCTGCCTGGCTTTCAGGAATGACAGATCAAGAGGGTCATGGAGCTCCAGAAATACAATGAGGCCAGACATTGCTGATTACCTTGCAAGGAGAACCCGACCTCTGTGAAGATGAAGTCCAAGTTGAAATGAAAACCCCAGAATATGTGATATGTCAAAACCATGGAACATCTACCAAAGAAACTGAAAACATAGCTGGCTGAAGAGAAAGATTATGTGAACTGCAAGTTGCAGAAATGGGAAATCAGGGCCACATAAGCCCTTTTCAGCTAAGATGCATCCACCAGTAACCTTAGATCTGAATATAAAACTGCAATATTTAAGTTTTTCCTGATTTTTTTGTTTTTCTCTGTTGTAGTCTTTCCTTGTTATGTCTTCTTTCTTATAATAAGAAAGTTTGGAAGCATGAAGCTTGTTTTTATAGTTAAAAAATATTTTATTCATTTATCTCAGAGAGAGAAATAGGGATCAAAAGAGAAGAGGGAAAGGATAAGGAGAATAAGAAGAGAAAGAAAGGGAGAATGGGAAGAAGAACAAGAAGGAGGATGAAGAGGAGGAGGAGGAGAAGGAGGAGAAAATGGAAAGAAAGAAGAGGAGGAGAAAGAAGAGGAGGAAAGAAAAAAGAAAGAGAAGAAAGAAAGAAACTAAGAAGAAAGAAAAGGAAATGAAGAAGAAAGAAAGAAAAAAAGAAGAAGAAGAGCTCTTAATGCCTACACCAAAAAAATGGAAACATTACAAATAAATAATTTAACAATGCAGCGTAAAGCTTTAGAGAAACTAGAGCAATCTGATCCCAAAAACAGTAGAAGAGAGGAGATTAGCAAAATAAGGGGAGAAATATCCAAAATTGAGATTAGGAAAATGATACAGAGATTCAACCAGTCAAAAACCTGGTTCTTTGAAAAAATCAATAAGATTGATACACCCCTAGCTAAATTAACCAAAAGCAAGAAAGAAAAAACCCAAATTAACAAAATTAGAATGAAAATTATCACTACGGATACCCAAGAAATTCAGAGTATTATAATGTCATATTTCAAAAACTTATACTCTTTGAAAATTGACAACACAAAAGAAATGGATGAATTCCTAAGTAAACACAACTTACCGAAATTGAATCAGAATTTGTGAATTATTTAAACAGTCCTATAACATATGAGGAAATCAATGAAGTAATCTCAAATCTTCCCACCAAAAACTGTCCTGGGTCAGATGGATTCAGCACAGAGTTCTACCAGACATTTAAGAGTTAATAACACCAATACTCCTTAAACTGTTCCATGCAATAGCAAAGGAAGGAACATTACCAGATTCTTTCTACGAAGCTAATATCATCCTAATCCCAAAATCTAATAAAGATACACTTAAAAAGAAAACTATAGGACAATCTCTTTGAAGAACACAGATGGAAAGATTCTCAACAAAGTCTTAGCAAACTGAATTCAAAAACATATTAAAAAGATCATTCAGCAAGGATTATGCTCAATGGGGAACAATTGGAAGTGGCCTTTCTATATGCCCAGAATGAAAGAAGTGAAAAAGCCTTGAGAGAAACAATACCATTTACTATAGCCCCTAAAAAATGAAATACCTTGGTATAAACCTAACTAAGGAGGTAAAAGACCTTTACAATGAAAACTTTAATACCCTAAAGAAAGAAATTGCAGAAGACACCAGAAGGTGGAAAGACCTCCCATGTTCCTGGATTGGCAGAATCAATATCGTAAAAATAACCATCCTACCAAAGCCAATATGCAGATCCAATGCTATACCAATTAAAATTCCAAAGCAATTCTTTAAAGTAGTTGACCAAACAATTCTCAATGTTCATATGGAGGCACAAAAGACCCAGGAGAGCAAAAACAATCCTGAGTAACAAAAACACTGCTGGAGGTATCTTCATACCAAACCTTAGTCTACTCTACAAATCCATAGTTATAAAAACAGCCTGGTACTGGCTTCAAAATAGGCACAAAGATCAATGGATAAGGGTTGAAGACCCAGATATAAGCCCACAAAATTATAGCCATTTGATCTTTGACATAGAGGCCCCAAAAAAATCCAATGGAAAAAGAACAGCATCTTCAACAAATGGTGCTGGCAAAACTGGATCTCCACATGCAGAAGATTAAAACTGGATCCATACTTGTTCCCCATGTACAAGACTTAATTCCAAATGGATCAAGGACCTCCATATAAGGCCAAAGACTATAAAAACCTTAGTGGAAAGGGTCAATTCCTGGAGCTGATTAGACTAGGCCAACAGTTCTTAATCAGAAGTTCAATAGCACAGTCAATACAACCAACACTCAATAGATGGGAACTTATGAAATTAAAGAGTTTCTGTTCTGATAAAGATATTGTAACTCGAGCACAAAGGCAAAAATCCACAATACGAACAACACCAAGTGCTGGAGAGGATGTGGAGAGAGAGGAACTCTCTTACATTGCTGGTGGGAATGCAGGCTCATACAACCTAGCAATTCTTAAAGAAGTTGAAGATTGAAATACCATATGACACAGCTATTCAACTTTTGGGAATAACCCCCCATACAGCAAAAATTCACCTCGATAGCACAAGCGCGACCATGTTCTTAGCAGTACTGTTTGCAATAGCAAAGTCATGGAATCAGCTCAAATGTCCAACAGTTGACGAGTGGATAAAGAAAATGTGATGCATTTATACAATGGAATACTACTCAGCCATCAAAAATGATGAATTAATGCAATTTGCTGGGAAATGGATGGAATTAGAAACAATTTTATTGAGTGAAGTATCCCAGACACATAAATTTAAGTGCCGTATGTACTCCCTAATAGGTAGATCCTAGTACCAAACCCATTTAGAGACACACTCAAAGATAAACCTGTGTAATACCTACAGTAATTGCAAAGATTATAAATAGGAGAGAAGGGGAAGGAGGGCCCCGCCAGAAACAAGGAGAGATGGGATCATGCTACAGCAAAGATAATAGGCCACCATCAAGGACTGCAATTAAGTAATGAGACATCTGGTTAAGCACACAGACTGTCCTTCCTGGTCACTTGAAATTGATGGAGTATGATCTTACCAGAAAGGTAGGGCATAGTCTGGCAGATAGAAGTAACCATTTTGTAATGGGAGACTGACCCACCCCTCACCGCAGTCTCCTACTCTTATTCCATCTACCTTTGAATCTATCCTTATAATAAGACTCTATTTTAACAGCTTTTTATCTCTGGCCAGTGGGTGACATCCAATACCCATCAGGATGGAGCCAAGGGCATTGCAGGAGCATCAAAACTGAAAAACAAATCAACAAATCATAATTCAGAACATCAGAGACTCTATATCAACCACCTGGAATCAGGCCTGCCTAATCTCTCCCCATCCTGAACCTCAGGAAAATTTTCGGAAGAGGGGGTGGTAAGATTGTAAGAGCACAAGGATGGGAGGAGTCAAGATATGCAAGATACTCCACACAAGTTAGGGTCGAAGCAATTGTAATAGGACTATGCATGATCTGTGCAATGACCAATATATCATTGACTCCTCAAAGTCTAACATGGACTAAAGGCACTAAGATCCTTAGAAGCAAGGGATTAACAATCACAATAGTGTCCCTATACTTAAGGGGAACACAAGAAAGAGTTCTAGGAAATGCCACTGAGTCCTTACACCTCATCAGAGAGAAGGACTCAGAGGAAAATTTGATATACACATTAAAGAATGCTTCAGATATGGGGTAGGGGGCACTGGGAGAAAGGGAGGGAGGGGGAAAGGAAGGGGAAAAGGTGGGAGAGAGCAGGGAGGAGTGGAGGGAGGGAGGGGACAGGGGTACCTATTACGTTTGTATAAGCAGAAAGATAAATAAATTAAAAAAAGAAGAAAAGGAGGAGAAGGAAGAGGAGGAGGAGGAAGAGGAAGAGGAAGAGGAAGAAGAAGAAGAGAAAAAGAAGAAGAAGAAGAAGAAGAAGAAGAAGAAGAAGAAGAAGAAGAAGAAGAAGAAGAAGAAGAAGAAGATGAAGAAGTGGTGCAGGCACACAGGTGTCATAGCACACAAAAGAAGGTCAGAGGACAATATTTAAAAATTGGTTCTCTCCTTCCACATGTCATCTCCAGAGAACTAATTCATGTCCGCAGGATTGTATGCAAGTGTCTTCACCTGCTAAGTCACCCTACTGTTGTTATTTCTTCATGAGATGATCATAATTTAGCAATTGCTTCTAGTCTCAAATGAGATTGAGAAGTTGGACTTTTATGCAATGTTATAATTGTTAAAAACTATGGGAACCTTTTTATGTTAGGCTAAATGTACTATTAATTATATGATGGCATTATAGTTTCTCTTCTTTTTTATTTATTTATTCAATTTATTCATTCAATTTATTCAATTGTGCGTGTATGTGTGTGTATGTATGTGTATGTGTAAAACCACAGACAAATTCAGAAACCACCATGGACCACCTCAACCTCCTCCTTGTTTACTCTGCCCAGGGATTCACAGGCTCCACCCTACCAGGATCAGAAGCACAGGCTGCCCCCTCTTCTGCCAGGCGTCTATGCGTGGGGTCTAGGATCTGAACTCAGGACCTTCCGCCTGCAAGGCAGAGGCTTAACCCCTGAGCCACCTCTCCAGCCCCTAGTTTCTCTTCTTTTGCTATTATGTGACAGCACTCTGAAATAATCAGCTTGAGAAAGATATTTATTTGGCTTATAGTTATAAAGGAGATATACATGCCATTATAGTGGGAATCACACAGCAGAAGGCAAGGCTTGGGACAGTAGCAGGAGGCTGAATCAGGTCACTACAGATATCATGGAGGTAAAGAGAACAAGAACAAATTGGAAGCATACAATACCAAACTTGAAGGCCCACCCACTATGACATGCCTTCCTTCAGCAAGACAGCAAGATTCCACCTTGTGGGTGTGTGTGTGTGTGTGTGTATGAGAGAGAGAGAGAGAGAGAGAGAGAGAGAGAGAGAGAGAGAGAGAGAGAGAGAGAGAGAGAGAGAGATTTGAGCATGTCTGTAAGGGATTTTTAAAAATAATTTAATTAAGGTAGGATTACCCACCCAAATTTCTAAACCAAATAAAAATGAGAAAGAAAAATGAAAAGACTAGCATTCTGTTTCTCTGTTTCCTGACTGTGCATGCAATATGATCATCTACCTCAGGGATGTCTTCTCCAATATAATGGTTTTACCACTACAATGTAAGATAAAAGAAACTGTTTCTTTCTTAGGTTGCTGTTAGCAAAGCAACAAGACAAGTAATTAATACACTTTGGCACAACAGTAAATGCAAATAATCTAAATAACAGAGGTGATCTTTTAAAAGATGAACAATATCAACAAAACTTTAGGCAAACTTACCAAAAGAAAGACCATAGTCAGTAAAGTCAAAGATAAAAAAAAGGAAGGTTATTAGGGCTTCAGCAGGCAGGATATAGCCACAATGTGACTGGACATTGTTTGACCTGCACAATGACTGACATGTCAATGACTCCCCAAAGTCTAGCACAGACTACAGGGTATAAGGCTTCACGAAGTAGGATCCTCAGAGGCAAGGGGTAAAACAGCCATAATAGAGTTCCCATGCTAGTAGGCAGCCCAAGAAGGGGCCCCAAGTTATGCCACTTAGTCTGAACCCTCACTAGAGTAAAGGACTCACAGGGAGGTTCAGAGCCCACATAAATGGATGCTCTGGGGAATTGGAGGAAGGGAGGAAGTGGTAAGTACCAGGGGAGAGGGAGGGAGGAGAGGGAGGGGAGGAAGGGAGGAGAATGCAATGGGGGACGACAGGGGAGAGCATGAGGAAGGGGGCACCTATTGAACTTGTATGATTAGGCAAAAAATAAAATGTGTAATAATAAAAAAGAGAAACATTAAAAAGGCACTAATAGATTCAGAAAATTATTCTCACATATCTTAAACACTTACATACCACTACCTAAAAAAATTAAAAGCAGTAGATGAATCTCTGGATATGTGAACTGTCAGGATTCAGAAAAGGATTAAACAATTTAAGTGGATATATAGAAGTACAGATAGAATTAACATACAATTCTTAGGCATTTACCCCAAAGGAGTGTGTATTCTACATTCATATACATGCCCACTGCTGCTGTATCTACAACAGCTAGGAAATGGAATCAGTTTACATTTCCATCAACAGATGAATGAATAATGAAAATGTGGTTCATATATACAATGGAACATTATAAGAAATTAAGAAATATGAAATCATTAAATTTACAAGTAAACAGATGCAACTGGAAAATAACCCTGTCCCAGAAAGCAAATCACCACATATTCTCTCTTTATAAGTGGATCCTAACTTTAAACTTTATGGTCTGTGTGTATAATTAGAAACACCTCTAAAATTCATGAAATAAGAAAGGGGTTATTAAGGAAAGGCAGGAGAGGACTTCAAGTAAAGGAAGGAAAAAAATTCAGGTAACATGAGGATGGAAAGAAGAAGCAGGTGGAAATAAATGTAAGAGCCAGAAGACAGGGAGAAAGATTGTGAAATACTGTCCTCTGGGGGTGGGGGGGAACATGTCCATGACAATCATGAACCCACAAAACAGAAAAATACTAATACCAAGGCTGACCATCAGCTATGAACTGAGGAGAAATCCACAAGACTGTAGGAAGCACTAGAATGCTCCACTAGAAGACCCCAACCAAGTGGCCTCGTTGAATCCAGCGTAGACAAAACAAAACAAAAGGACAGGAATATGAGAAGAAAACTTGAAGGGAAGGGAAGATAGTAGGAGGGAGAGAAGGAAGAAGAGAGGACAGATTTAGATGAACGTTTTTATATATGTATGAAATTGTCAAAGAGAAAAGTTTATCAACTAAAAAGTTTGAAATAATACTAGCTTAATCCTTTAAACAAAAATGCTACAAATAATTTGTTATATAATGATATATAATGAAATGCAATACATACAAAAGATTATATATAGGTATGAAGTTTTGGACACATATAAACTACATAAATGCAATGTATTATATTCTATATATTTCAAATTCATATGATAGAATTTTTTTAAAATATGGAATGCTTCATGAATTTGCATGTTATCCTTGCACAGGGGCCATGCTAATCTTCTCTGTATAGTTCAAATTTTAGTATGTGTGCTGCTGAAGCGAGCACCATATGATAGAAATTTTTAAATATTGTCTCCTCCTAAAAATTTTAGTACTATCAATTCAGGAAATTATTTTTTAGCAATTGTATATAGCAACTTGTTAATTGTGCTCCTGATAATGGGTCTGTTAGTGCTGGAATATTGTCTTTAGTTTAAGTCTAGAGAAAAATAAAATGATTCAATTTCTTTTTTTTTTCCTCAGAGAGCAAAATGTAGATGTACAATTTAATTTTAATTTTATAAAACCATAATACTATAATACAGAATAGTATAATAATTATATATTAATATAAGGAAGCCCCACATAGTGTTCGAACAATTTCAACTGTCTTCTTTAAATAACCATTTTATTACAGGTGTGGCCTTTTCTTGATTTAGGAAGCAAGAAGACTTTTTCTTTGGAAGGGAATAGCAGGTTTTTATTTTCGTTTGTGATTCTTTATTTTTCCATTCATACAAACTTAATAGACACGCTGGTCCCCTCCCTCCCTCCATCCCCCTCAACCCTGTTGCTTCCTCCCCCTTCCTCCCTGCCCATCCCACAGTGCCTCCCCCCCCAATCCCTGGAGCATCCCTCAATGTGCATGCCAAAGTTTCCCCTGGGTCCTCCTCTCTGAAGAGGTGCAAGGACCCAGGAGCATTCTCCAGAACTCTTTCCTGTGTTCCCCTTAAGTACAGGAACACTACTGCGGCGGTCAACCCCAGACTCCAAGGATCCCAGTGCCTTTAATCCATGCTAGACTTTGAGGGGTCAATAATGTGCTGGACAATGCACAGGCCATGCAAAGTCCTACCATGATTGCTTTGGCCCTAACTTGTGTGGAGTACCCTACATGTCACTACTACTCCCATCCTTGTGCTCTTAAAATCTTACCGCCCCCTCTTCGGCAAATCTCTCTGAGCTTCGGGTTGGGGATAGATTAGACTGGCCTAGTCCCAAGTGGTTGATATAGAATCTCTGATGTTCCAAATTATGCTTCGTTGAATTTTTTCAGTTTTGCTGCTCTTGCTATGCCCTTGGCTCCATCTCGATGGGCACTGGATGTCACTCCCTAGGCCAGAGAAAAAACCCTGCTAAATCAGAGTCTTGTTATAAGAGTATATTCAAAATAGATGGAATAAAAGCAGGAGACCGTGGTGAGGGAGGGGTCAGTCTCCCATTGCAAAATGATTGCTTTCTATCTGCCAGACTATATGCCCTCCCCTTCTGGTAAGATCATAGCCCATCACTTGCAAATGCTCAGGAAAGAAAGTTTGTGAACTTAACCAGATCTCTCATTGCTTACTTGCAGGCCTTGATGGTGGCCTATTTTGTCTGCTGTAACATGATCCCCTCTATCCTTGTTTCTGGTGTGGCCCTCCTTCACCATCCCTCCTGTTTATAATCTTTGCAATTACTGTTAAGTATTACAGAGATTTACCTTTGAGTGTCATTAAGTGGGTTTGGTCCAGGATCCACCTATTAGGGAGTACATATGGTGCTTACTTTTCTGTCTCTGGGATACTTTACTCAATAAAATTGTTTCTAATTCCATCCATTTCCCAGCAAATTGCATTAATTTATCATTTTTGATGGCTGAGCAGTATTCCATTGTATAAATGTACCACATTTATGTTATCCATTCATCAACTGTTGGACATTTGGGTTGATTCCATGACTTTGCTATTGTAAACAGTGCTGCTAAGAACATGGTCGTGCTTGTGCTATCGAGGTGAATATTTGCTGTATGGGTGGTTACTCCCCAAAGTTGAATAGCTGGGTCATATGGTATTTCAATCTTTAACTTCTTTAAGAATCGCTAGATGGCTCGCCAGAGTGGTTGTATGAGCCTGAATTCCCACCAGCAATGTAGGAGAGTTCCCCTCTCTCCACATCCTCTCCAGCACTTGGTATTGTTCGTATTGTGGATTTTTGCCATCCTGACCAGGGTGAAATGATATCTCAGGGAGGTTTTGATTGCATTTCCCTGATGGGTAAGGATGTGGAACATTTTTTAAGATATTTGTTAGACATTTTAATTTCATCTGTGGTAAAGTTTCTTTTAAGTTCCATGGCCCATTATTTTGGGCCATTTGTTTCCTTGGTGTTTAGCTTTCAAAGTTCTTTGTGCACTCTGAATAGTAGAGCTCTATCAGATATGTGGTTAGTGAAGATTTTTTCCAATTCTGTGGGTTGCTTTTGTGCTCAAGTTACAATCTCTTTATCTGAACAGAAGCTCTTTAATTTCACAAGATCCTATCTGTTGAGTGTTGGTGGTAGTGACTGTGCTATTGGATGTACATTTAGGAACTGTTAGCCTAGCCCAATCAGCTCAAGAGAGTTCCCTTCCCTTTCAACTATGGTTTTTATAGTCTCTGGCCTTATATCAAGGTCCTTGATCCATTTGGAATTAATTCTTATACATGGTGACAAATACGGGTCCAGCTTTAATCTTCTGTATGTGGAGATCCAGTTTTGCCAGCACCATTTGTTGAAGATGCTATTCCTTTTCCACTGGATTTTTTGGGTCCCTTTGTCAAAGATCAAATGGTTGTAGTTGTGTGGTCTTATATCTGGGTCTTCAACCCTTATCCATTGATCTATGTGTTTATTTTGGAACCAATACCAGGCTGTTTTTACAATTATGGATTTGTAGTATAGACTAAGGTTTGTTATGGTTATACCTCCAGCAGTGTTTTTATTAGTCAGGATTGTTTTTGCTATCCTGGGTTTTTTGTGCCTCCATATGAATTTTGAGATTGTTTGGTCAACTTCTTTGAAGAATTGCTTTGGGATTTTTTTTTAAATTTGTTTATTATTTATTCAACTGTGTGTGTATGTGTGTGCGTGTGTGTGTGCGTGTGTTTGTGCGTGTGTATGTAGAACCACGGATGAATTCGGGAACCACCATGGACGCCTCCACCTCCTCCTTGTTCACTCTGCCCCGGATTCACAGGCTCTGCTCTACCAGGACCGGAAACGCAGGCCGCCCCCGCTTCCGCCCGGCGTCTATACGTGGGTCTAGGATCCGAACTCAGGACCTTCCGCCTGCAAGGCAGAGGCTTAACCCCTGAGCCACCTCTCCAGCCCCCATCTTTGGGATTTTAATTGGTATAGCATTGAATCTGTATATTGCCTTTGGTAAGATGGTCATTTTTATGATGTTGATTCTGCCAATCCAGGAACATGGCAGGTCTTTCCACCTTCTGGTGTCTTCTGCAATTTCTTTCTTTAGTGTTTTAAAGTTTTCATTGTAAAGGTCACTTACTTCCTTGGTTAGGTTTATAGCAAGGTATTTCATTTTTTTTAGGGGCTATAGTAAATGGGATTGTTTCTTTCAGGGCTTTTTCACTTCTTTCATTCTGGGCATATAGAAAGGCCACTTATTTTTTTATGTTTATTTTGCATCCTGCCAACCTGCTAAACTTTTGTATTAGTTCCAGTAGCTTCCTGATGGAGTTTTTGGGATCACTCAGGTATAAGATCATGTCATCTGCAAATAGAAATAACTTGACTTCTTCCTTCCCAATTTGACACCCTCTTACATCCCTTTCTTGAATTATGGCTTCAGCTAACACTTCAAGTACAATGTTGAATAGATGTGGTGAGAGTGGACAGCATTGTCTAGATCCTGATCAAAGCAAGACTGCTTCAAGTTTTTCCCCATTGAGTTTAATCCTTGCTGTTGGCTTGTTTTATACAGCTTTTATTACATTGATAAATATTCCTTCCATTCCAATGGTCTCTAGGGTTTTGATCATAAAGGAGTGTTGTTGGATCTTTTCAAAAGCTTTTTCTGCATCTATCAAGAGTATCACGTGGTCTTGGGCTTTGGACTTGTTTTTTTTTTTTTTTTTGCATTTTTTGTGACTTTATTTTTTTATAACATTTTTATTATTATTTCCGTTCATACAAACTTAATAGGTAGACCAGTTCCCTCCCCCCTCTTCCTCCCCCCCAACCCTTGCTCCCCCTCCCTCCCTCCCCATCTCCCATTACCTCCCCCCCAATTCCCAGAGAGTCCTTTATTGTGTATGCCTAACTCTCCTCTTGGTCCTCCTTTCTGATGATGTAAAAGGACCCAGTGGCATTTCCCTGAACCCCTTCTCGTGTTCCCCTTAAGCATAGGAACACTACTGTGGCCATCAATCCCTTGCCTCCAAGGATCTTGGTGCTTTTAGCCGATGTTAGACTTTGTGAGGTCAATAGTGTGACGGACATGGCGCAGGGCATGCAAAGTCCTATTATGATTGCTTCAGCCCTATCTAGTGTGGAGACTCTTCAAATCATTGCTCCCCCCAATGGACTTGTTTATATGGTGAATTACATTTATTGATTTGCGTATGTTGAATCAACCTTGTGTGCCTGGGATAAAGCCTACTTGGTCCTCGTGGATGATCTTTTTGATATGTTTTTGAATCTGATTTGCTAAGACTTTGTTGAGAATCTTTCCATCTGTGTTCATCAGAGAGATTGGCCTACAGTTTTCTTTTTTAAGTGTATCGTTATTAAGTTTTGGGATTAAGATGATATCAGCTTCATAGAAGGAATTTGGTCGTGTTCCTTCCTTTGCTATCTGATGGAAGAGTTTAAGGGGTATTAAACTGTTGGTGTTATTAGCTCCTTACATGTCTGGTAGAACTCTGTGCTGAATCCATCTGATCCAGACCATTTTTTGGTGGGAAGATTTGAGATTACTTCATCGATTTCCTCATATGTTATAGTATAAGACTATTTAAATAATTCACAACTTCCTGGTTTAATTTAAGTAAGTTGTGTTTACTTGGGAATTCATCCATCTCTTTTGTGTTGTCAAATTTCACAGTGTATAAGTTTTTGAAATATGATGTTAAAATTATCTGGATATCTTGGGGTATCAGTAGTGATAAGTCCATTTTCATTTCTAATTTTGTTAATTTTTGGTTTTTTCTCTCTTGCTTTTGGTTAATTTAGCTAGGGGTATATCAATCTTATTGATTTTTTCAAAAAAAAAAAAAAACAGCTTTTTGACTGGTTGGTTTCCTGTATCTTTTTCCTAAACTCAATTTTGGATATTTGTCCCCTTATTTTGCTAATCTCCTCTCTTCTACTGCTTTTGGGATCAGATTGCTCTTGTGTCTCTAAAGTTTTAAGCTGTATTGTTAAGTTGTTTATTTTTGATTTTTCCATTTTTTTGATGTAGGCATTAAGACCTATGAACTCACCTTTTAGGACAGCTTTCATTATGTCCCAAATATTTTGGTAAGTTGTATTTTCTTTATGAAATCTTGAATTTCCTTTTTAATTTCTTCCTGAATCCAATTCTCATTCAACATCATAATATTAAGTTTCCAGGAGTTAGTATATTTTCTGTTGTTTTTTGTGTTGTGGATGTCAAGCTTTAGGCCATGGGAGTCTGATAGGGTACAGGTTAGAATTTCAACTTTCCTGTATATGTGGATATTCATTTTGTGGCCCAATATGTGATTTATTTTGGAGAAAGTTCCATGTGCTGCTGAGAAAACTGTGTATTCTTTGGTGCGTGAATAAAAAGTTCGATAGAGATCTGTAAGGTCCATTTTAGTAAGGGTTTGATTAAGTTCCAATGTGTCTCTGTTAAGCTTTTGTCCTGTTGATCTATCCCATGTTGAGAGGGCAGTGTTGAAACCCAGAAGAATTATCGTTTTGGTGTTGATTTCTTGCTTTAGACATTGTAGGGTTTGCTTAATGAATGTGGGGGGGGCATATTGGGTGCATGTATGTTCAGTACTGTGAAATCTTCCTGGTGAATTGTACCTGAAACTAAAATGTAGTATCCATCCTTGTCTTTTATGATTTTTTTTTTGTTTGAAGTCCACTTTGTCCGATAGCATAATGGCTACCCCTGCCTGTTTTCTGCTTCCATTAGCTTGCAGAATTTTATAATATTAAGTTTTATTCTTAGGATGTGCCTATCTTTTGTGGTGAGATGGGTTTCCTATAGGCAGCAGATTGATAGGTTGTGATTTTTAATCCAAGTTTGTAATCTGTGTCTCTTGATCGGTGAGTTAATTCCATTAACATTTTATGTTATAATGGAGAAATTACTTTTAGTTCTGCACATTTATTATGTTTAGTGGTTTTTGTAAATGTATTGTTTCTCTTTTAGGTTTTGATGGTACTATACTTCCCTTCTGTCCTCCTGGATATGCTTGTTTTTTCTTCAAGCTTGAGTATCATTTCTATCATTTTTTGAAGGCCTCGTTTGGTGGACATGTATCCCTTCAAATTGTCTTTGTTCTGGAAAATTTTTCTTTCTCCTTCGATCATGATGGATAGATTTGCAGGGTATATCAGCCTGGGTTGACATTTTTGTTCATTCAATACTTGAAATATGTCTGTCCAAGCTCTTCTTGCTTTTACTGTTTCCATTGAGAAGTGATTTGTTATTTTAATAAGTTTACCTTTAAAAGTGACTTTTATTTCCCTTCAAGCTCTCAGGACTATTTCTTTGTCTTGAATGTGGAGTGTTTTGACTATTATTTGCCGTGGTGAGTTTCTATTTTGGTCATATCTGTTTGGGGTGCGGAATGCCTCTTTTATGTGGATGGGCCTCTATTTTTTTTAGATGAGGAAAGTTTTCCATGATGATAGTTTGAAAAATTTCCTCAGGTGTGGTATTTTGGGATTCTTGCTCTGTTATTCTATGAATACGCATGTTAGGCTTCTTCAGGTTGTCCCATAACTCTTGAATATATCAAGTGTCTTTTTGGCTTTAACAACCTCTTCCATTCATCTTCAAGATCCGAAATTCTATTTCCTGCCTCGTTTTTTTTTTTTTGCTGATAAGACTCTCTGTTGAGTTCTAGGATGAAGATAACTTGTTTTTATTTCAGTTTTAAACTCTGCTTGAGTCTGTTTTAACTATTCTATGCCTATTTTTGTTTCTTGAACTGTTGTCCTCAACTCCTCCAAGTGTCAGTTGTGTTCTTCTTCAAAGTGGTTGATGTGGTTATTTAACTCCTCCTGGATTTCCTCTTCCATAGTATTGATCATGGTAATGATCATGTTTTGAAAGTTGTTATTTTGGGCCAGGCTTTCTTGGCTATTTTCTGTGGATTTGTTCTGGTTGGAGTCTATCATTATGGGATTAATTCCTTCAGTAGGAGATTTGTTTTCTTGTGTTTCATTTTTCATGGATTCGCACTTTGAATTGGGTATTGTCATTTTAACTCTTAAGACCTTCTTACAATTTCTGTGTGTTTTTGACCGAACTGAATTAGTTGGCCTGGAGCAGTGCCTGTTCTGACTGGCTGGTGGGAGGAGCTGGGACTAGTGGGTTACCTGGGTTTGGGGGTGAGTAGGGAGTGCTTACCGAGTATGCAGTGTGTCCTGGCTGGACTGCGTGTGTCCCAGGCATGTGGGGAAAGCAAAGAAGACTTCTTAATTGATACAGTTGTCCTCAAATCTATGGATGTTGAATAGGTGCCTTCCATCACATAACAGAGTGCATCTGATATGCAAAGGTGAGAAAGTATATTAAATAACAGGTAGTCAACATCTCTGTCAGAGGTCTCTGTATGCTTACTCTATGCTAGATATGTATACATTTACACTGATCTAAAATTAAGTTTTTTTATACTATTGTATTGAGGTAAAATTAAACTATCATATCAAGTTCACTCAAGCCTCATGAAACAATTGAATGACTGAAGTCTATCGTTCTATTTCATTAGCTCTTTACTGGAATACAAATAAATAGGATGTTTATATAATTTAGGAACCATAGCAGTAAAATATTGGAGAGCAAAATAGATATTATTAATAAATTAAAATCAGTACACATAAACTGGGGCTACTTAGGAAAGATGAAAATATACTTTCATCTTATCTAGGAACCTCGACCAGCAGTTATTCAAATGAAAAAAAAAATCCGTTTTCATTAATTTTCTTAAAACTCTGAATAACTCATGTCTAAAGCTATTTCTTCAAACCTAGTGATAAGATTTAATCCGTCATATTTTGATTTGTAGTTTTTAATACACTTTTATAAGATTCATCTTTTTAATGTAGTTGTGAACAGGATAACTGTCATCAAAATTAAGTACAGTCATCTTTACGTATGAAACTTCTAAGGGCTTTTCAGCATCTTTGAAAGCTATTATCACTGCTGGTGAATGTAATGTTAAGATTGGTACAGCACTTGAAAGGTATAATTATAGTTGTTAAATGCCATAAAATTTGAGCCAGGGAAGTAAGTAACTTTATGAATATATGTGCTGCAAATGTAATAAAATTCTATTGAAAAGTTAAAAAATAGATGGTACATTCAAAATAAAATTTCCAATATGAACAGATGCATTACTCACACACACACACACACGCACACACACACACACATGCACACACACATACGTACACACACACACACACATACACACACACACCTTTCCTCTGAGAAAAAGTGTTTGAATTTTACTTGGTTTAGATAAAGCACAATTTCATTCCACTACCTGAAACATTTTTCAGATTTGAAAAAGCAGTGTTTTTATGATAAAACAGGTTTGAACTGTTCAAAGTAATTACTAACAACTTAGAGTGAGTCTTATTAAGTTAAATGCTATTGTGCTCTTTCTTGTTGCTATTATTATCATTATTATTATTTTGCTAGTTTTATAAACATAATGGGTGGTTGTCCTTGCCCCCTTTCCTCCCTCCCCCTTCTCTCTCCACTCTCCCCTCCCTTCATCATTCCCTTCCACCCTCCTGTGTATCTGCTTCTGTGGGCCCCCAGGGTTTCCTTTTGATTTACCAGTGTGGACTCAAGACCTTGTGGCAGACTAAATGGCCCTTCTTTGGTAGACTCATTGATAAAATCACACCCCTTCGCCTGTCTGACCCTAGTCCCTAAGGTTACCACTGCATGTAATTGTTTTTCTTAAGACCTTCACTAGTCTGTAGCATAATGTTGATATGTCAGCCATTGTGTAAGTTTGATGAAGATACATCTCATTGCAGTAGTAACACCGCCTGACCAGAGGTCAAAATCCCCATCTTCAGTCTCTTACAATCTTAGTGCCCCAATCATCTGAGAGATTCTGTGAGCTTTAGTATAGGAAGAGATTTGGTTGCCCTGATTCTGGCTGCAAGTTTTAGGGTCACTGGTACTCTGCATTGTGGTTAGTTGCTGCTATTCCAGTGCACTAGATTGCCTCTTGTTTGGATTTGAGATCTTTTGTAATCTAAAGATAAAATATGAGGTGTTGAAATGAAAGTTTACTCTTCTGTATTAGTGATTAGTATTGCCCCATCCAATTCTGACTACTGTCATTTTTCCCCTATACACTGTTATTAGACAGGTTTACAGTGCTAGGTGTGTGTTCAATGTCATGGGGCAGGGATAGGGACTAGTAATCAGGTAGTTGGTTACCTGGAGGCTAACTGTACTCTCTGCTGTGTCCTATTCTTGTTCATCCCTCATCTTTAAGACTCTTGTTACATAATTCAGCAATCAGGAAATATGAACTAACAAAATTTACCAGTAAATGGATGAAACCAGAAGAAATCATACTGAGTGAAACATTGCAAATGCAGAAAAAAAGACATTACTTGTTTTCCCTTATAAGTGGACTCTAGCATTAATCCCTCAGTTTAATAGAATCAAACAGAAACTCTTACAATACCCAGTAACATAAAGGAACACAAGCCAGAGGGGGTGGAAAAAGATTCCAAAAGAGCAGAAACAAAAGATCATAGGCAAACAGATAAAAAAGAGTTTTTATGTTAAATGCTGTTTTTAAAACATTATAAATAAACATTTTAAACTGTTTCAAAATGACAGAACTGGAATTGATGCATTGATTTGCCACTTGCACTGATGCATCTTTCAGATATAGCAAAGGGACTGCCAGCTCCCCATGGCCTAGTGTCATTTGAAAATATTACCAAAGCCTTCTTTCCAAGGAAATGATTCTAATCACCTTCACCAATAGGAGAATTGTACATTTTAAAGTGGTGACAATAAGAGCCAGGTTTGATTGCATTCAAAGTAATTACTTTCTCTTTATTCTCATTGGAGTCATACAGTCAATCAATCTCAGAAAGAATATACTTCATATTTACAAAAAATATAAAATTAATTATGAAATGGCATTCCAGTCACTTCAATAAGCCTTGAAAAGCTGCTGAAAACATGGAAATAATTTTGTATCTTTAGATAAAAATGGGATGGGAAGCAACAGAGTGATCAAATTTCCTAAATGTATTCTATAGAACATTAACTGTTTAAAGAGTCTCCATAAATAAAAAAGGTGCACATGATATATATTGTAGGTCCCAAGCACCCCTAAAATATTTACATTACAGCCTGTATTACAATATCCAAAAATTCTGTATTAAGGAAGCCTTCTTTCTCTTTGTTTACATCAATGCTTACTAAGCTTGTTTAATGAACCAATACAAAAATGCAGAAGAGGTTTTGTGCCTGGTATGTACAGTTAGTGAGCTTTCTTAATAAACATTTAACTATAGAAACAGCATATATTTATTTGAAAATCACCATAAAAGTTCTCAATGATGAATATCTATGTTGTTTGAACTCTGTGTGGGTAATGTAGCAGAGTAGCTTCCAGAGATATGCTTTCTGTGCCAATTAGGGAAAGACCCTGAAGCTTAAGCTTCACTGAAACCTTCATTATAAATTCATCTGTATGACATATTAGCCCCTTTTTTCATTTTCTTTTTTTGCATATGTGTGTGTATATGTGTGTGTGTGTGTGTATAGAAGGGTTCATACACATATGCCTTGTCACATTTACATGGATGCATACTGTTGCATTTGGAGACCCAAAGTTGATACTGATTGTCTTTTGAAATCATATTAAACCTTGTATATAGTTCTGGTATCATTGTCTCCTGATTAAACTCATAGTCCACTAATAGTAGTCTACCTCATAGCTTTCCCTGGTGATCGCTTATTTTTGTCTTCCATGGGCTGGTATTATAGCAGACAAGAAATATAAGTCATGAAAATAAAGGGGAACTTGTTGGTAATAAGAGGTCCCATGTGGGAGGAGGGTTAAGGGAGGACAGTGAGGTGAATATAATCAAATCATATTATACATAATTTTATATGTGTGTGTGCATGTTAGTAATAGTGAAAGAATGAACAAATTAAAAATAATTCATTGACTTAAAAATTAGAAATCTACTTCAGGCACACAGATTTAATGACAGGGGATGATATAATTTCTTAATAAGTGTCTCAATGACTAACTGATCCTACAAATAATAAAAATTGCACATTTATTTATCAATCTGCTTGATACTTATTACTTTGGATATAATACACATAAAATTACAAAGCATAACATAAATAAATGGAAATATCATTCATCTTGGTATTTACAGAGGAAACTGACAGAGCAGTGGAAGAAAGTGATGAAGCCAAAGAGAAGATGGGAACTCACTATTATATCAATAATATATTCAATTAATTGGTGGAAATGAAACAGCTAGAGGGCAGAAAGGGACAAGGAAGGGGACTGAGTGTGAAGATGAACAAAGTACAGCGATTCATTAATTCACATAGATTCAGCACAGTGATCATCAGGCAGAAATTTCAATACTTGTTTTTTGAAAATCTTTGGAAATATTTTTAAATATTTCTACTCTTAAGTGTTTGAATACACAAATGTGGAACCTACAGAAAGGATATCAAATATTGGATAGCATTATAATAACATGGCCACACACAAAAGTTTACAGAAAATCATTGTGTGGTAGACCAGCATTTTCTTTTATTTTTATTTGTTTTTTTCCCAATCATACAAGTTCGATATGTACCCTGTCCTCTCCCTCCTTCCACCCCTCCCCAGTCCTCCTTGCATCCTCCCCACTTCCCCTTCTTTTCATTTCCTCCCTCCCACTCTCCCAATGCGTCCCCCTTCTACCTCTCATCCCCTGGAGCCATCCCCCTGTGTGAATGCCAAACTTCCCTCTGAATCCTCCACTCCAATGAGGTGTAAGGAGGACTCAGTGGCATAGCCCAGAGGTCCCCACCCCCCTCCACCCCCCACCATTCCCCTTCAGTATGGGAACACAATTATGACTATTAATCCCTTACCTCAAAGGATCCTACTGCCTATGATCCATGTTAGACCCTGGGGGGTCGTCCACAGGTCAGTCATTGTGCAGGTCAGGCAGTCCCACTATGGCTACTGCGGCCCTAACTTGTATGGAGCATCTTGCAAATCATTTGGTTCTCCCCATCTTTAGGCTTTTACAATCTTGCCGCTCCCTTTTCACAAGTTTCCCTGAGCTTTAGGTCTGGTTTCAGGTGATCAATGCAGGGTCTTTGGTGTTCTGAACTATGGTTTGTTGTTTTCAGTCTTGCTGTTCCTGCACCACTCTTGGCTCCATTCTGATTGGTATTGGAGGTCACCTCCTAGCCAAAGATAAAAGGCTGTTTAAATGAAGATCTTATTATAAAAGGAGATTCAAAGGTATATGGAATAGGAGTAGGAGACCACAGTGGGGGGGCAGTGTCCATTAGCAAGATGGTTATCATTAATCTGCCAGTCCTTATACCCTCCCTGATTGGTGAGATCAAGTCTTCTCAGTTGCAAGTACCCAGGAAGGAAAGTGAGAGTGACCATTACCAGATGTCTTGCTACTAACTCGCAATACTTGATGGTGACCTATTTTCTCTACTGAAGCATGATCCCCTCTCTCCTTATTTCTGGGGGGGGGGGCTTCCTTCCCCCTTATCTCCTGTTTATAATCTTTGTGATTATTGTAGGTATTACAGACATTTATCTTTGAATATGTCATTAAGTGGGTTTGGTACTAGGATCCACCTATTAGGGAGTACAGAAGATGTCTACTTTCCTGTGTCTGGGATATTCACTCAATATAACTTTTTCTAATTCTATCCATTTCCTGGCATTAATTCATCTTTTTTGATGGTTGAGTTATATTCCATTGTATAAATGTATATTTTCCTTATCTACTTTCAACTGTTGGGCATTTGGGTTGATTCCATGACTTTGCTATGCTTTGTACATAGTGCTGCTATAAACATGGTTGTGCTTGTGTCATTGTAGTGAATTTTTGCTTTATGGGGGATTATTCCCAGAAGTGGAATAGCAGGGTCATATGGCATTTCAATTTTTAACTTTTTAAAAATCACCAGATTGATTGACAGAGTAATTGTATAAACCTGCATTCCCACCAGCAATGTAAGAGAGTTCCCTGCTCTCCACATCCTCTCTAGCATTTGGTATTGTATTGTGGATTTTTGCCATCCTGATAAGGGTGAAATGATATTTCAGGGAAGTTTTGATTTGCATTTCTCTGATGGCTAAGGATGTGGAACATTTTTAAGATATTTGTTAGACATTTCAATTTCATCCCTAGAAAAATTTCTTTTGAGTTCCTAGGCCCATTTTTTAATTGGGCCACTTGGTGTTAGTTTTCTAAGTTTGTGCGCTCTGGATAATAGAGCTCTATCAGATATGTGGTTAGTGAAGATTTTCTCCCATTCTGTGGGTTGTCTTTTTGCTTGTAGACCAGCATTTTTTATAACAACATGGGAAAGGCAGGAGGGGTCATCTATTTTAAGTCATTGAAACCCACTAAAGATATCAACATCCTTGTGAGTAAAGAATCTGGGAATTTTTTTAGACTGCATTGTGAATTGTTTTTTTTTTTTTTTTCTCTCTCTAGTTATCTTTCAGTTTTGTGGCTTTAAGCAGTACTAAGAAAGTATAAGGGCCCAAACAATCTGGAAGCTATGGAAACAAAAACTACAATTGATGGTTGCAAAGGAAACCAGGACCTTAATATCCTGAAGAGGAAGATGAACCTAATATTCAGCAATTTTCCCCTCAATACATTTCCAATCACTGAAGCTGCCTAAAGTGAAGAGTTGAGAATCTAATCAGAAACTTCCTCATTCAACAACAATGATATTCACATTTTTATAATACTGAGGAATTAGACTGAGTTCAGGATCACCCAAATAAAGCAGATTTTAAAAGTATATAAATATGTCAGCACTATTCAGTTTTGTATCACTATGATTAGCCTGTCTAAGAATTTGGAATATATCCTCAAATGAAAATTTAGATGATTTAGAGAATATTATCTTTATAATCTATTAAAATATATTTGAAATTATAGAAGTGAAATATGCAACAGACAGAATTTAGAAATCAATAATAAGCTAACTGACTTGTAAACCAGATATATTAAAAAGAGAACTGAGGGACTTTGGTTTCCTTCAGACAATATCAACATTAAAAAGTCTAATATGTCTGTAAAAGGAGCTCCCCAAAGGGAGAAAAACAGTATGAAAAATAAATATTCAAAAATGGCACTTAATAGCTTTTCAGATTAATGAAAGGCATCAAACCATAAGCTCTGTTTTTCACATAATGCAAACCAAAATTTACAAAGCACAAATTATGCTTAGATACATCATTTAAAAGCTGAAAGGAAGTAAATGATAGAAAAAAATTGCAAATATTATTAGGAAAAAAATCTTAGTATCCTCAGGGAAAAAAATGAAACAGAGAATTTAAAAAGGTAGTTGGAAAGTGATGGGATGATGGTATGTATATCAAAGTACTTTTAAAGTTTGCATGCTTACATAATGTGTAACATAACATTGGTTTTGAACTATAGGATGTGGTATTCACTTTGTGAAGCCTTTGATCAACTTGGAACTAATTTTCATGCAAGGTGACAGATAAGCATCTAGTTTCTTCTACATATAGATATTCAATTTTGTCAGCAACATTTGTCCTTTTTCTAATGATTTCTAGACACCTATGTCAAAAATCAGTCAATTATAAGTAGATGAGTTTATATCTGGGTCTTCATTTCTAATCTATTGATCTATGTAGTCAAGTGGCTCAGGGGAAAAAGAGAAATCAAGGGTACACTTTCTGATGGTCAGGGAACTCACGCCTGATACTATAAACCTATCCAAATAATAGCAAAAGGGACAAAAATAGACACTACGCAAGAATAGATGTCTTAGTGTTAACTATAGAAGCGATAGTAAACCATCATTTAAATACTTATTTAACTCTTAGATAAGAAAAGCTCTCAAGAGTTCAAATAACATGTATCCTATTACAATGGGAGATAAGTGAGTCAGAAAACCACAATTGGCCAAAGTACAGAATATCAATTACTCTTGAATGGCCAGCTTTAAATCAAAATATTTTCCCAGGGAGCCTTGTGGAAGAGGTGACAATAAGATTATAAGAGCCTAAATGTGAGGTGGCATACTTCTGACCAACACACTCCAGTCATAACAAGGCTGCTAAACCCAGAGGCTCACTGAAATGAGAACTCCTACCACCACATCAACACAATAACCAACACATCAGCATTCCACCAAGCACTAGGGAGAGTCTCAGGAAGACAACTGCATTCAAAAAAGTGTCTCTGGAACATAAACTAGACAAAGAAAAAGGAACCTCCCCATTTATGACTTTGTCAACTGAAGAGCCGCATGTACTACAATAGATATTTGACTCCCTTACCAACATAGGTACCCCAAAGGGAGCCCTTTGATCCACACACACAAAGGGACCAAAGGGTGGGAGTGACTTCGCAGGACTGAAGAGGGGAGGAAAGATAGTAGTGTGGGAATGGAGGATTATATAAGAAGGGGGTGGGTGAGGAGGATAGAAGAGGGAGGTGGCTGAGGAGGGAGTCGGGGCAATGATATAAACTTTTTGTTTGTATATAACAATTCTCAATTTAAAAAGTCAGCTTGATATAGTAGCCTGCACTTCCCTTGAGGTCTTTGTCATCAACACTTTCAGGTTCTTTTTCTATCTTCAGTAAAATAGTATGTTCCCTACTGAACAGTGGGCCTAAAATCTGATCAGAAAGCTGTTGGTTGCTATTTATGCTACTGTTATACTGAAGATTAGGTCTTGCCACAGAAATTGTTATTGCAGCTTGCAGTCACTGATGTGACTTCTGATTGCTTTTCTCCCCCAACAGCTTCCATAGTTGTTTTTGGTTCTATGTAAACCAGTCAACAAGAAGAAAGCTTCCAGACCAATTCCAGCTGGTGGTCTTTGTTTGTGTCCTGTGATCCATGTGTGCGTCTTCAGGAATAGGTCCTCGCTCTCAGTTTCCCGAGGGCAACCGAGAACAATGGCAACATCCTACATTGTTTGAGAGGGTTTTAAGACTCATTTGACCAACAGCTTGACAGTCAATCACATGCCTGTTACTACTGTTAGAATTGTTTAATCGCTTCTGGATTCTAGTTGCAGCACCATGAAGCATTTTCTGTTATGTCTTATCTTCCTCTCTCTGAGCTCCTCTGTATGGGGGAATGTCAATTCTCACTCTCTTTTCTACTGTTAGACAAAAATGTTCTTTGTGAATATTGATAATTAATATTTACAAGGTTCTACGTGGTCATATCCCACATTCATACCCTTCTTTTTTACAGAAAGTTTTTCCTCCAAAATATTTATCTTCATATCCATGTGTTAGAGCATCTTTCAGCCTTCATGGAAAAGCTTCTTTTTTGCAATGGAAGGCATTTAACACAGAGAATAGAAACTGCCTAATCTGCAGGGAATACGTGATTGTAGAGTACTTTTAACCCAAACAGAATGTCTAAATCATTCTATCCCAAAAGTTCAGGTGACATTGCAGAAGAAAGGGTGGAAAAAAATGTATGATCCACAGGGTAAGGAGGGATGCTGTCATATCCTGAACATATGCCTTCAGTAGCATATCCACTGATGCATTGTCATATTTCAGCAAGTGCCCAAGCACAATGCATGAAACCCTATTAAACTCAGAGAGGAGATAGAGAGAGAGAGAAAGAGAGACATACAGAGACAGAGAGACAGAGAATATAGAGAGAGAGACAGAGAGAGATGAAAGTAGGAGGGAGACTTGGAAATTGGTTGGAAATAACATCTTCCATGAGAAAAGAAAGGGAATGGGACCAGGTATATGAGGTGAAAATGATTAAAATTCATAATAAACATGCATGAAATTGCAAGCAAATAAAAAATAAATTTAAAAAGTTCTTTTTTTTAATTTATATTTATTTCTTTTTCCCCAATCATACAAGCTTAATAGCTATCCTGGTCCCCTGCTTTCCTCCACCCTTCCCCAGTTCCCCTTGGACCCTACCCCCTTTTCCCCTTCCTTTCACCCCCCTCCTTCCATCCTCCCTGCACCTCCACCTTCCCCCTTCCTATTCCCTGGAGCATCCTTTTGTGAGAATTCCAAACTTCCCTCTGAGTCTTTCCTCTAGTGAGGTGTAACAACTCAGTGGCATTGCCCATAGCCCTTTCTTGGGCTCCCCTTTAGTACGGGAACACTATTGTGACTGTTAATCCCTTGCCATGCTAGACTTTGGGGGGGTTATTGAAATGTCAGTCATTGTGCAAGTCATACAAACTCGGATTATGGCTGCTGGAGGCCTAACTTGTGTGGAGTATCTTGCATATTTTTGGTTCTCCCCATCTTCAGGCTCTTACAATCTTGCCACCCCCTCTTCTGCGAGTTTCCTGGGCTTTCGCATGTGGAGAGATTTGGCTGGTCTGGTTCCAGGTGATTAATGTAGGGTTTCTGATGTTCCGAATTATGGTTTGTTGTTGTTTTCAGTTCTGCTGTTCGTGCGCCACCCTTGGCTCCATTCTGATTGGTATTGGAGGTCACCTCCTAACCAAAGATAAAAGGCTGTTTAAATGAAGATCTTACTATAAGAGGAGATTCAAAATTAGATGGAAAAAGAGTAGAAAACTGCTGTGTATGTGCGGGGGGAGGGGGGATCAGTCTCCCATATGACCCTGCTATACCACTTCTGGGAACAATCCCCCATAAAGCAAAAATTCACTTCAATGACACAAGCACAACCATGTTCATAGTAGTGCTATTTACAATAACAAAGTCATGGAATCAACCCAAATGAGCAACGGTTGACCAGTGGATAAGGAAAAGGTGGTATATTTATACAATGGAATATCACTCAGCCATCAAAAAAGACGAATTAATGAAATTTGCCAGGAAATGAATGGAATTAAGAAAAAATTATATTGAGTGAAGTACTCCAGACACAGAAAATTAAACACTGTATATACTCCCTAACAGGTCCTAGTACCAAACCCACTTAATAACATATTCAAAGATGAATCTCTATAATATCTAAAGTAATCACAAAGATTATAAACAGGAGGGAAAAAGAAAGAAGGACCCCCCAAAAATAAGGAGAGAGGGGAGCATGCTTCAGTAGAGAAAATATGTCACCATCATATATTGCAAGTAAGTAATGAGACATCTGGTTAAGCCCACTCTCACTTTTCTTCCTGGTCACTTGCAACTGAGAGGATTTGAGTTCACCAATCAGGGAGGGTATAGAGACTGGCAAATTAATGATAAACATCTTGCAAATGGGACAAAAAAGTTCTTAATTCTTTTTGAAATCATCTGATATGGTTCTATTAGTAATGGATGTTCATATGAAAAATGTTGATTCTTTTCTTATTTTTAATCAATATTAACAAGCAGATGAAAAACTACATTAACAAAAATGTTGGAGGATGAATATTGATTTCTGTAAAGGATTTTTGCTAGATATTATACAGAAATAATAAGGCTCTTTGGAAACTTGCTAACATGAAAATATGCTTGCATACTAAGACCTCACATTCATCATAAATGTTCTCTAACTAAATATGAATGAGAATTATTAGAACCAGACGACTTTAAGGGTACCATATTGAGCATTCTGTTTGTTTTTTCATTTGCATTTCTTGAGTACCTGTAGTGTTTTGAGCATGAAATGTATGGTATCTATCACAAAAGTAATGTTTATTACTGTTGAGAAATATTCCAAGAAACAGTCTAAGTCTGTTTATCTCTATTGTCATAGTTAGGTACAGGTGTCAATCTGATGGTTCAGGGGTCAAGCTCTGGGCACATTTATAGATAATTAGTAGTTGAGTTTAGCCCAAAGTGAACCTACAGGAACCTGTCTAGTTGATAAGGAAATTCCAACCCATGATAGATGCAATTAAGGTCCTGGACAGGTGAATAAAATACAGAGAGCTGATTGATGAAGTAGGCATCTTTGTGTATTCTTAGCCAAACATTCTGGTCTGGCAAGTAAAGATCATTCCTTTCTCAGCCATTATGTACATATTATGTGGTCAGTTCTCTTGCCCCTGGTATTAGTATGAGCTCTCCTGTCAAGATGGACAAACAACTATAATCAGGATAGTTATAGAAATAAACCCCTTTACATCATCTGATGGTTATTTTATTAGCAACAATGAAGACTAACTACAACAGAATCTGGTGCCAGAGAAGTGAGGTGTTGCTGATGAATTTATGTGGATTTTGAATAGTTTTGTTGGACAAATTTGAAATGTTTGGAGATTTTGAACATGAGGATTGCAAATACCATTCTTCAAAGTTTAATGGGCCATTTGGATAATAGAAATGCTGAGAGAGTTGTGGATTGTTTGGGCCTAGTTTGTGATAAAGGGAACAAGGAATTTGGTAAAGTTTAATTTGAAGATGATGTACTGGTTTGCTTGGTAGAGGAAAGATGTCTTGCCAGTCTTGAAACTGTGGATGAAGAAAGGACAAACAGCAGAGCAACTGTTGCTATTGGAGATATATCAGTATCACAGAAGAAAAACTTAGTGTCTTGTACTGTGATGATGGAAGCAATGAATACCATGGTGTTGAGATTCTGCCCATCATAGAGATTATTCCCAGAGTTGGCACAGAGAAGCTTAATGAGCTACGATTCCAGGGAGCCAATCTCCACCTGGAGTTTATGGTAGAACTTGGCAGTGTCATCCATGTGGTACCGATTTCAAAGGCATCAAAGATGCAAGAAGGAGGAGGTTGTGGAACCTTCCTCTGAGGTTTCAAAGAACTGCAAGAAGCCTGCAGAGAAGCCTAAGAAGGGCATTTTGTGCTGTGGAGTTGAGGTCTGCTTTTCCATTGAGAAGGAAAAATGTTGGAGATGCCAGAGCCAATGTGGGGCATCTTCTAAGAAGAACTATATACATGGGATATGTGCTGAGGATGGATGTGAGTGGATATTCAGTCTGATCCAGAGAAATGTTGTTTGTGAAACTTCAAGCAGTGAAGAGGGAATGGGATTATGCAGAATCTTTGAGCCACAGTGACTACCTGATGAGCAACAAACGAGAGACATTGATCAGTATTTGATTGGCTGGAATTTAGTCTTAACTTGATATTTTCTTATTGCATCATGTTTTATCTGTGCTGAAATATTTAACTTGATTTGATAGGATCTTAAACTTAAGGGATTTCAGACTTTTAGAATTAAATGTATTTATAAGATGAATTTAACACCTGTGGGGACAAGGGTTGAAGATTACAGTTTAAAAGTCTTATTTCTCTCTCAGGTTGACAGGGGATGGAAAGTAATAGTCAAGTACAGGTGTCAACTTGATGATTGAGGTTTTAAGCTCTGGAGACATTTGTAGATAATTAGTAGTTCAGTTAAGGCCACAACAAACTTACAGGAAGATGTCTAGTTGACACAGAAGGCCCAATTCATGGTGGGTGGAACTAAACAGGTGAATAAAATACAAAGCTAGTTGAGGAAGTTGACATCCTTGTGTGTACTTGGCCAGACATAATGGTCTGGAATGTAAGGATTGTCTCTCTCTCAGCCATCACAAGGAGATGGTGTGGCCAACTCCTTGGGCCCCTGGTATTGTTGTGAGAGTTCTTGCAAAGCTAGACAAAGAGATGTAATGGATCTGTCTAGCACAAAAGAAAAAACCCTTTGTTCCCTTAGGGAGTTTTATCAGTGGCATTATGGCCAACATGCAGGTGAACTGCTATAGATAGCATTAAAAATTTAAGTCTATGTAAAATGGGTTGGGGTAAACAAAGAAGATGATTTGTAGAAAGCCATGAGAAAAATCATATATTTAATTGATCTGGAATGGTAGAAGACATGACCTGAAAACTATGAATTTTAGTGATTGTGTGTACTGACTCACCACAGTGAGACCTTGCTTTCCTTTCACAATTCATTTTGGGCCATCATGTTATTATAACACACATGTTATCCTATAGACCTTCATATAGGATAAAAATAATAATTTCCCCAAATTTCAAGTTAATCAACATTCTATCTGCATGCATCTGTAAAAGATGAATGCTTATTATTCTGAGCAGACCCAGAACCAAAATTTTAACCAAGCACCACAAGATCATGTAAATCAAATGGTGTCCAGACTGCATATTGAGAAAGACCTACTCTCTGAGGTTAAAGAGATTATAAAAAGTGTTCAACCTCAGATATCCTTCTCTATGAGGTGAGAAATAAAACTAGTTTTCAATAAAAGCTATTAAAAAGAGAAATGGTCTTATACTTTATTGCATTATGTGTCTTCCTAGATTGTACAAGCTCAAAAAGACCAAATATGCTAAAGGTCTTTTTTAACCAGAAATAAGCCATAACTATATTCCTTTCTTGATCAGGAACTACTTTGTTTTTTATTTTTATGCTAAATTGGACATAAGAAATTGCTTAGAATACAACTTCCTGAGACTTGTATCTGAAACATACTATCTGGTATATTCTTAAATACAAAAAATGTTAGAATTCAACTAAATCTTACAGGTCATTTAACATAACCATTATCAGATGTTTCAATCTTTTCTGTAATGTTCCTTAAAATTGATCATTCAACCTCTGCTTGAATACTTCCAGTGACCCAGAACTCAGTACTTAATAAGGAAGCAATTTTTCTTGTATGCTAAAAGTTTTGTTTGTTAGCTGGTTTAGTGATTCACTGACTCTTCCTCAAAGCTAAAGTCTGCATCCTTGTATAGGATATTTGCTATCCTTAAGCCAGCTTTTATTATTGAAGTTGGAAAGATATTGTTATCTTATATGAAGTACTTGCAAATATTTGAAGAGATATACCAATCATGAAATACTCTCATTTATAGATTAGATAGTATATTTATGCAACTATTTTTTGCCTGGTCTAGTTTCTAGAGAGCTTGTCTATCTGACAACTTCTACACTTTCTTCTTCAAATTGTACCTAAGGGGAAAACAATTTACCCTCTGCAATTAATCCATGTGAATAGAATACTTCACTTAGCTATGAGCAGTATAGAAAAGGGTAAATAGTGACACATTCATTCTTCCAACTTGGTTCAGAGTAAGGAACCCAGGACTACATTAGAGTTAATGATGTGGATACTCTTGCTGATTCTCCTAGACCTGCTATTTTGCTTCCATTGATCTTTAATTTTGGAGCTTTTATTAAGAGAGGAAAATGAAAAGCATTTTAGTGGGTGCTGACACATTTATCACCTAGAATCTCTTGTCTGCAACATGCCCTTCCTTATCATTGTTACTTCTACAAACCCAGGAAATTCCTCCATGCCAAAACTAAAGTGAACTTTCAGCCTACACCCTACTGACTTATTTAAAAATTTAAATTTGATATATCACTAATTTTTAGACTAATTTGTACAATGTTGGTACAGATATATGTGCATATTTTCAACATAAGATCATTTTTATGGTTTGTAAATAATATCTTAATCAGGCAGGTATTTTTGCTTTCTTAGTGTGAGAACAAATGATGTCATCCTTCAGCCACCATACTCCCAATATCACAGCAGTCATAAGAAGGCTACAAATCACTTCTGCTAACACTCATAACTCAGGCTTGCACCATGGGTTGCAAGAGGCTTTCATAAGCTTTATGGGAAACCCAATGTAAAAAAAGTTGAAGGCAATTATTGTTTCCTCCCTTACATAATACATTTTTTTACAATAAAAAGATATATACTTACATCATTTTGGGAAAATATAAAAAAGTAAAAAAAGCATCTTAGGATAAAGTAACTGAAGAAATAATTGAAGTAATTGAGAAGGAAAGAAGATGCTCCAGGACACAGAGAGCAATAAGAGGGAAACAGAGTGGAAGAGCTTGGTTCTGTGACTCCATTTATGACAGAGTACTGAAAATCATAGAAGGAAGTGTTACAAACAAAATAAAATTAAAAGTAATATTTTATGAACTATGAATACTTGTTTTAAAAATAGTTTAATAGGAATGTAATTATTACACTGCACTAAGAAAGGCTGTAAAAGCTGCTGGGGGAGAGAAATAAACACAAGCCCCATCAACGGTATGAGATCTGTAAGTTGCAATATAAATCATCATGGCAACAGGTGACCACCAGTATAATAGTGGTATGAACACCAAGGAGACAACCAACAGCTTTCTGATTGTACTGAAGACCCATTTATCAGAATGGTCCACATCCCTGTTACTATAAACTAAAACTAGAACCTAAAAAAAAGGGAAGGAAATAGATCAATAGGGAAGATAACCAATAAACCTATAGGTTGGAAGACAGAACATAAAACTACTCTGCAGGAAGCTGTTATTATACCCATAGAATGGGAACTCACAGCTTTGGGTCTGAAGCTGAATGAGTGGAGGGAAACGCACATATCAGTGAGATGGTCTGAAGAGAGGTAACTTGTTATAGAACAGAGCCCTGAACCCCCACAAGATTAGATAAGCTAGAGTGAACCAGGGGATCTGTAGAAGCACACAGGTGTATGACTGAATGGGAAGGAATGGTGAAGGGAAGGGAGCAGATGGGAGGGAGAGAGGAGGGAAGGAATCTGGGATGAATAACCAATACAATTGTAAAATTAGAAAAAATAAATAAAAATGAAAAATATATATATTAAAAAGTTAAAATCAATTGTTTTTACTTGTGATAAAAATCAATAAAGCATATTCATGACACAAAAGAGGTATTCTTTATCCATGGAAAGGACTTGGAAAAGATAACTACTGCATTGCTTATAAAAACTGCATAATGTTACATAATGTTAAATAATGTTATATAATTCTAATTTGAATCTACTAAAATAATGCTATTTTAACTGGAAAGATAAGATATAGTGCAAAAAACCTGGAAAATATCCAAGGATATACCTATGATGTTAGTAAACTTTAAAGGCAGACATATGGCAAAATTATTAACATTTTGCAATTTTTTTCTATGTAGTAAACTCTTCAGAATACTGTGTGGATAATGATTACTACCATTTAATAAACAGCTGTGTTAGTATGCAATTTTATGTGTGTACTTATGTGTGCATGAGTGCCTAAAATACATTGCATAATATTAGAACAGAAATGGTAAAGCATGTTAATTACTAGCAGATTACTAAGAAGGTTGACCAGAACTGTAGAGGATTTACTACTTTAAACACAGCAAATAAGCCTCCCTTTCCCCACTCCGCCGCCTGGGACGCACGGGCGGTCCAGCCGGGACACACCACGACCTAGGTAAACTCCGCCCCCGCCCACCCCCAGAACCCCAAGCAGCCCAAGGGACCCAGCTCCTCCCACCAGCCAGCTGGAGCTGGAGCCACACAGGGCCAGGGAGGAGGACCCCTGATGTCTGGGCCCCCCCCAAGCCCCCCCCAAGTTAAATAGTGCCCAGCCAACGCCCAGTCCTCCCTTTCCCACTCCACTGCCCAGGACGTGCGTGGTCCAGCCAGAACGCACAGCGACCTAGGTAAAGCTCCACACCCGCACATCCCCAGAACCCCAGGCCAAATAATTCAGTTCAGTGAAAAACCCACAGAAATTGAAAGATCTTAAGACTTAAAACGACAATGCCCAAGACAAAGTGCAAATCCATGAAAAACAACACTCAAGTAAATCTCCCACTGAAGGAATTAATCCCATAATGTTAGACTCCAACCAGAACAAACCCACGGAAAATGGCCAAGAAAGCCTGACCCAAGATAACGACTTTCAAAATATGATCATAACCATGTTCAATACTATGAAACAGGAAATCCAGGAGGAATATGAATAACCGAATCAATCGCTTTGAAGAGGAACACAACAGACACTTGAAGGAGGTAAGAAAAACAGTGCAAGAAACAAAAACAGGCAAAGAGCAGTTAAAACAGACTCAAGCTGAGTTTAAAACTGAGCTAAAAGACAAGTTATCTTCAACCCAGAACTCCACAGAGAGTCTTATCAGCAGAACTAACGAAGCAGAAAACAGAATTTCAGACTTGAAGATAAAGTGGGAGTATTAACCAGCTCAATGGAAGAGGTTGTTAAAGCCAAAAAGATACTTGAGAGATATATCTAGGAGATATGGGACACCCTGAAGAAGCCCAACATGCGTATTCATGGAATACCAGAGCAATAATCTCAAAATAACACCCCTGAGGAAATTTTTCAAACGATCATCAAGGAAAACTTTCCTCATATAAAAAAAGAGAGGCCCAAACATATACAAGAGGCATTCCGCACCCCAAACAGATATGACCAAAACAGAAGCACGCCACGGCAAAAAATAGTTAAAACACTCCACATTCAAGATATAACCTGGTGCTGAGAGCTTCAAAGGAGAAAAAACAAGTCACTTTTAAAGGTAAACCTATGAAAATAACAAATGACTTCTCAGTCGAAATAGTAAAAGCAAGAAGAGCTTGGAGAGACATACTTCAAGTATTGAATGAGCAAAAATGTCAACCCAGGCTGATTTACCCTGCAAAACTATCTGTCATGATCAAGGGAGAAAGAAAAACCTTCCAGCACAAAGACAACTTGAAGGGATACATGTCCACCAAACCAGGCCTTCAAAAAATGCTAGAAATGATATTCAAGCTTCACCAAAAAAAAAACAGGCATATCTGGGAGAACAGAAGGGAAGTATAACACCATTAAAAGCAAAGCAATATACTTAAGAAACTACTAAACATAATAAATGTCTGGAATTAAAAATAGTTTCTCCATTATTACACTAAATGTTAATGGAATTAACTCACCTATCAAGAGACACAGATTACAAATTTGGATTAAAAGGCACAATCCATTAATCCGCTGCCTGCAGGAAACCCATCTCACCACAAAAGATAGGCACGCCCTAAAAATAAAAGGCTGGTCAACAATTCTACAAGCTAATGGAACCAGAAAACAAGCAGGGGTAGCCATTATGCTATCGGACAAAGTGGATTGATTTCAAACCAAAGAAAATCATAAGAGACATGTATAGAAACTACATTTTAGTCACAGGTACAATTCACCAGGAAGACTTCACAATACTGAACATGTATGCACCCAATATGCCCCCCCACATTCATTAAGCAAACCCTACAATGTCTAAAGCGAGAAATCAATCCCAAAATGATAATTCTTGGGGATTTCAATACCACCCTCTCAACATGGGATAGATCTACAGGTATAAAACTTAACAGAGACACTTTGGAGCTTAATCAAACCCTTACTGAAATGAACCTTACAGATTTCTATCGTACTTTTCATCCACGCACCAAAGAATACACATTTTTCTCAGCAGCATTTGGAACTTTCTCCAAAATAGATCACATATTGGACACAAAATGAATCTACACAAATTCAGGAATGTTGAAATTCTAGCCTTCACCTTATCAGACTAGCATGGCTCAAAGTTTGACATCCACAACACAACAAGCAACAGAAAATACACTAACTCCTGGAAACTTAACAATATGATGCTGAATGAGAATTGGATTCAGGAAGAAATTAAAAAGGAAATTCAAGATTTCCTGAAAGTGAACGATAATGAAAATACAACTTAACAAAATCTCTGGGACAAAATGAAAGCTGTCCTAAGAGGTAAGTTCATAGCTCTTAATACATACATCAAAAAAATGGAAACATCAGAAATAAACAACTTAACAATGCAGCTAAAAGCTTTAGAAACACGGGAGCAATCTGATCCCAAAAGCAGTAGAAGGGAGAAGATTAGCAAAATAAGGGGAGAAATATCTGAAATCAAGATTAGGAAAACAATAGAGAAAATCAACCAGTCAAAAAGCTGGTTCTTTGAAAAAAATCAATAAGATTGATACACTCCCAGCTAAATTAACTAAAAGCAAGAGAGAGAAAACCCAAATTAACAAAATTAGAAATGAAAATGGGGTTATCACTACTGATACCCAAGAAATCCAGAGAATTATAGCATCATATTTCAAAAACTTATACTCTGTGAAATTTGACAACACAAAAGAGATGGATGAATTCCTAAGTAAATACAACTTACCTAAATGGAATCAGGAAGTTGTGAATTCTTTAAATAGTCCTATAACATATGAGGAAATTGAGAAAGTAATCTCAAATCTTCCCACCAAGAAATGTCCTGGACCAGATGGATTCAGCACAGAGTTCTACCATACATTTAAGGAGCAAATAACACCAATACTCCTTAAACTGTTCCACCAAATAGCAAAGGAAGGAAAACTACCAAATTCCTTCTATGAAGCTAATATTGTCTTAATCCCAAACCCTAAAAAAAAATACACTTAAAAAAGAAAGCTATAGGCCAATCTCTCTGATGAACACAAATGCAAAGATTCTCAACAAAGTCTTAGCAAATCAGATTCAAAAACATATCAAAAAGGTCATTCATGGGGATCAAGTAGGGTTTACCCAGGCACACAAGTTTGATTCAACTTACGCAAATCAATAAATGTAATTCACCATATAAACCAGTCCAAAATTCAAGACCACATCATACTCTCGATAGATGCAGAAAAAGCTTTTGACAAGATCCAACAGCCCTTTATGATCAAAACCCTAGAGAAGGTAAGAATGGAAGGAACCTTTATCAATATAATAAAAGCTGTATACAACAAGCCCACAGGAAGGATTATACTCAATGGGGAAAAACTTGAATCATTCCCACTTTGATCAGGAACTAGACAAGGCTGTCCACTGTCACCACTTCTTTTCAATATTGTACTTGAAGTCTTAGCTGAATCCATAAGACAAGAAAGGTGCATAAAAGGGATTCGAATCGGAAAGGAAGAAGTCAAGTTATCTCTATTTGCAGATGATATCATCCTCTACCTGAGTGATCCCAAAAACTCCACCAGTAAACTGCTGTAACTAATACAGAAGTTCACCAGGGTGGCAGGATACAAAATAAATGTACAAAAATCAGTGGCCTTTCTATATGCCCAGAATGAAAGAAGTGAAAAAGCCTTGAGAGATTCAATACCATTTACAATAGCCCCTAAAAAAAATGAAATACCTTGGTATAAACCTAACCAAGGAGGTAAAAGACCTTTACAATGAAAACTTTGAAACCCTAAAGAAAGAAATTGCAGAAGAAACCAGAAAATGGAAAGACCTCCCATGTTCCTGGATTGGCAGAATCAACACTGTAAAAATGACCATCCTACCAAAGGCAATATACAAATTCGACGCTATGCCAATTAAAATCCCAAAGCAATTCTTCAAAGAAGTTGACCAAACAATCTCAAAGTTCATATGGAGGCATAAAAGACCCAGGATAGCAAAGACAATCATGAGTAACAAAAACACTGTTGGAGGTCTTACCATACGAAACCTAAGTCTATATTACAAATCCATAGTTATAAAAACAGCCTGGTACTGCCTCCAAAATAGACACAGATCAATGGATAAGGGTTGAAGACCCAGATATAAGCCCACAAAATTACAGACATTTGGTCTTTGACAAAGGGGCCCAAAAAATCCAATGGAAAAAGAACAGCATCTTCAACAAATGGTGCTGGCAAAACTGGATCTCCACATGCAGAAGATTAAAGCTGGACCTGTACTTGTCACCATGTACAAGACTTAATTCCAAATGGATCAATGATCTTGATATAAGGCCAGAGACTATAAAAACCATTGAAAGGATAGGGAACTCCCTCGAGCTGATTGGGCTAGGCCACCAGTTCCTAAACAGACATCCAATGGCACAGTCACTGCTACCAACTCTCAACAGTTGGGATTGGGATTGTGTGAAATTAAAGAGCTTCTGTTCAGATAAAGAGACTGTAACATGAGCTCAAAGGCAACCCACAGAATGGGAAAAAATCTTCACTAACCATATATCTGATAGAGCTCTACTGTCCAGAGTGCACAAAGAACTTAGAAAACTAAACACCAAGGAAACCAATGGCCCAATTAAAAAATGGCCCCAGGAACTTAAAAGAAACTTTACTAGGGATGAAATTAAAATGTCTAACAAATACCTTTAAAAATGCTCCACTTCTTTAGGCATCAGGGAAATGCAAATCAAAACTTCCCTGAGATATCATCTCACCCCAGTCAGGATGGCAAAAATCCACAATAGAAACAACAAAAAATGCTGGAGAGGATGTGGAAAGAGAGGAACTCTGCTACATTGCTGGTGGGAATGCAGGCTCATACAGCCACTCTGGCGAGCCTTCTGGAGATTCTTAAAGAAACTAAAGATTTAAATGCCATATGACCCTGCTATTCCACTTTTATGAATAACCCCCATGCAGCAGAGGTTCACCTCGATAGCACAAGCACGACCATGTTCATAGCAGCACTGTTTACAATAGCAAAGTCATAGAATCAACCCAAATGTCCAACAGTTGACGAGTGGATAAGAAAAATGTGGTACATCTATACAATGTATTAGAAACAATTATATTAAGTGAAATATCCCAGACCCAGAAAATTAAGTGCCGTATGTACTCCCTAATATGTGGCTTCTAGTACCAAACCCACCCAGCCCACCTTGAGACACTCAAAGATAAATCTATGTAACACCTACAGTAATTCCAAGGATTATGACCAGGTGGGATGGGGTTGGAGGGACACACCAGACACAAGGAGAGAGGGGACCATGTTACAGCAGAGAAAATAGGCCTCCATCAAGGACTGCAATGGGTGACATATAATGCTCATCAGGATGGAGTGAAGGGCATTGCAGGATCAGCAAAACTGCAAAAGAAAATCAACAAACCACAATCCAGAAGTTCAGACTCTATATCAACCACTTAGAACTAGGCCAGACTAATCTCTCCCCATCCTGAAGCTCAGGGAAATTTGCGGAAGAGAGGGCAGTAAGATTGTAAGGTCAAAAGGATGGGAGGAGCAATGATTTGCAAGATATTCCACACAAGTTAGGGCAGAAGCAACCATAATTGGACTTTGCATGCTCTGAGCAATGTCCAACACACTATTGACCTCACAAAGTCTAGCATCTGCTAAAGGCACCAAGATCCTTGGAGACAAGGGATTGACACCCACAGTAGTGTGCCTATGCTTAAGGGGAGCACAGGAAAGTGTTCAGGGAAATACAACTGGGTCCTTGTACATCATTGGAGAGGAGGGCGCAGAGGAGAGTCTGGCATGCACATTAAAGGACTCTCTGGGAATTGGGGGGGGAGGCACTGGGGGATGAGGAGGGAGGAGTGAGGGGAGAGGGAGCAGAGGGTTCGGGGGGAGGAGAAGGGAAGGAGGGAAGTGGTGTACCTATTAAGTTTGTATGAGCAGAAATAATAATAAAAATATTAAAAAAAAACAAAAACAAAACAAAACAAAAAACAGCAAATAAAGGCTGGGGAAATGGATATATATCCTGTTTCAAATCTTAACTGCTGAGTTCAAACACATCATGTCCTTGGATTCTGTGGTTTTCAAGTATATTAGAGCAAAGTGATTAGCATATGAAAGTAACACATTTTGGGTGGAATCTCCAGAAGCCCTTTAAGGCTCCAACACATAATAAACAAACAATATTCTCTATTTTCATTAAAGGCTAAATATCTATTGTATCTTTGAATTTACCTTATCTAACTTTACTTCCATACCTACTCTAACTAAAATCCCAACTTCCGTATTTGTTACCTTTCCTTTAGTTCCCTTGTTATTTTCACAGAACCACTTTTTTCTTCATACAAAGAATGATTAATGTATTTTAAGGGAATTTCTCTCTTTTCTTATTATATCTTGAACCACTGATCAAAAAGATTGTTGGTCATAGCCCACTTTCTCCCCATTCTAAAGCTCAAGGAACCTTGTAGAAAAGGGGGGCAGCAAAATTGTAAAGGCCTAAAGATGGGGAGGATCAACAATATGCAAGATATTGCACACAAGTTAGGGCTGCAGCAGCCAGAATTTGAATTTGCCTGACCTGCACAATAGCTGATATGTTAGCAACCACCCAAAGTCTATCATGGATCAAAAGAAAGAAGGTTCCAGCAGTAGGATCCTTAGAGGCAAAGGATTAAACAGTCATAATATGTGGCACTACCAACTCAAGGAGGTCCTATCCCAGCTCCCGAATTCAGGACAAGCCTGGACGTACAGACATGCTCCGGACATGTCCCAATAGAGGACCATGCAGGCAGAGGGATGAACAACCAATGAGAAATGGCCGTCTAACCTGCACCTATACAGGGACACCTAGTAAACAGTTCAATGACTAGGGGCTGTTCCCTGGAGGAGGGATTGCAACGCCTGATTGGACCCTAACCCTATATAAGCCCCAACCCTCTTAATAAATGTGAATCTGCTGCAGCTCATCTCTGCTGCTTCTCACCTGATTCCCCGGTCTGGTGGTGACTCTGTCACCAGCTGGCCCATTCGTCTTGAGCCAGCTGGCCCTGCAAGGATACTGCAACAATAATAAAGTTCCCATGCCAATGGGGAGCCCAAGAAGGGGCCTTGGACTGTGCCACTGAGTCCTGACCTCTCACTAAGGCGGAGGACCCAGAGGGAGCTTTTGTGCCTACATAAATGGATGCTCCAGGGGATGGGAGGGAGCAAGGGGGTAGCACCTGGAGAGGGGGAGGGAGGGAAGTGAAAGGAAGGGGGAAAGAGGGGAGAGTATAATGGGGGACAATGGGGGAGGGGACAAGAGAGGATGGGGTACCTATTGAGCTTGTATGATTAGGGGAAAAAATTAAATGTGGGAGAAAAAAAAGACTTGCTTCATGGATGTGTCTTCTGCATGGATTCTACATGAAGCCAGACTATGCTTTTTGCTTAATGATGCTTTACTTTTACAATCTTAAAAAATCTATTACCAACAAAAACTCCACTTTTAATCTTTATAGAGGCCCTCAATTTGAATACAGTGATAGTTTCTCCTCTTTTCTGGAATATGAGCAGTACATTTTCATCATATGCGAAGGTCTGACTCCAGTTCAGGATTCCACATCTTTTACAGCACAGAGTCCATGTCCTTCTCCAATCAATGGTGGGACAACCAAGCTTTATTTCTTCATATCTTCATCCAGCCCACGTCTTTAGTAAATGTTATGAAAGTTCCCACGAATGTGTGTAATATGTTTATGCTCACTTCACTTCTCTGGCCTTATCTTATAAATCCATCCCCCACCTAATGGCTGCAATCAACAGACCATCACGAACCTACTATAACTTGTTAGCAGATATTTTTGCTTCTGTCATTTGCTCGTTCATTCTTCTATTGAACTCCTATGACTAATATTTACATGACTTAAGTTCTTACTTATTTTAAGATTGTAAATATACTCGTATAAGCAAAAATTCCATTCCTTACCCTGTACAAAAAGCTGGCATAAATCGATTACTTGATCTTAGCCAAATATAGGAAGCAATTGTTTTGAATCAAACTGAATATTAATTGTTTTGAAGTTTTTTCTTGACAGTTAAAAAGAATTATCACATAAGTAATAATTGTGGGTTTCAAGAGTTATACATATATATTAGGACATGAATTATACACAATTCTATGAAGTTGGCATTGTTTCATGGCACACAGCACACTATGCATTTATTTCATGTTTACTTCCTTACTCAGTCAATTTCACACAATTTAAAGTGTCCATATCATTTTCATTGTCTATTACACCCTTTCATTATCACAGAGTAGGTACATTTCTCAATTCTCTTGGAGATTAATAAGAAAACCCTTAGAGAATGACTTAAGAGCAATTCAGAAGAATTCCATAAAAATAAGTAAAAAGTGATGGAACAAAAGAAAATATTGGTATCATGAGAAGAATAAACCCCCTCACCTTTTCCATCGGTTGAGCTACAGGATTCACAGACTGGAAGCACCACATCCATCTGGAATACTCACATCTGCCTTCCAGCTTATTTCTTTTTTTTTATTAATACATTTTTTATTATTATTTCAGCTCATACAAACTTAATAGGTACACCAGTTTCCTCCCTCCCTCCTCCTCCCCCCCCCCCCGTACCCCCTGCTCTCCCCCCCCACCCCCTCCCTCCCCATCCCCCAGTGCCTCCCGCCCCAATTCCCAGAGAGTCCTTTCTTGTGCATGTCTGATTTTCCTCTGGGCCCTCCTCTCTGATGACGTACAAGGACCCAGTGGCCTTTCCCTGAACCCTTTCCTGTATTCCCCTTAGGTATAGGAACACTGCTGTGGCTGTCAATCCCTTGCCTCCAAGGATCTTGGTGCCTTTAGCAGATGCTAGACTTTGTGAGGTCAATAGTGTGTTGGACAATGCGCAGGGCATGTAAAGTCCAATTATGATTGCTTCAGCCTTAACTTGTGTGGAGTATCTTGCAAATCATTGCTCCTCCCATCCTTTTGCTCTTACACTCTTACCGCCCCCTCTTCCGCAAATTTCCCTGAGCTTCAGGATGGGGAGAGATTAATTCCAGCTCATTTCTATCAAATCACATGACCATAACTTCAGAAATTTAAATGTGAATATTAAGGAAAAGTACCACAGCCTTCATCAGATTAAGAGAAAAACAATGAGAAAGAGAAACACAGGCACACAAGTACAGAGAGAAGGAGAGAGAGAGAAAGAAAGAAAGAGAGAGAGGAGCACATTAAATTTTTGAAGAGCATTTGGTGGTTAGGGAAATGGTTGAGAAGTTACAGGTTTGCAGTGCAGGCAAAAAGGACAGAAGTTTGTTTCTGGATACCATATTAAAAATAGTGGGCTGGCCAGGCAGCCTTCCTGTATTTTTACCACAAGAAGACAGAGCCTAGGAATCCCCAAAATAAACTGATTATAATGACAAATGACATGCTCTGGGTTTCATCAGAGACCCAGGCTAAAAACAACATGGAAGAGCAATTGAAGATGATTCCAGACAGCACTCTGAGGCCTCAACATGCATATGTAGTCATGCGGACATGAACCCACTCATGTACATGCTCCATACATACATGCACACACTCCATGCACAAATGCACATGAATGGAAAAAAAATCATTTAGCATTTTTGTGTATCCATCAGAGAACTGTTCATTTTAAATGTTAACACTAAGTAATTTTTTTAAGAGTACCTATCCTTTATGTCACAATTTTCAGTAGCATTGGGCTGGGAAGAGTAATAACACTGTAACAAGAGCAGTAGTAAAGACTTAGGAGTTAGAAATAAACAAGAAAGAGCCCAGTAATATTTATAAAATTTATAAAAAATCCACAGGATTACATGCTAAAATGGATGGATTTTTACTGTACATAAAATACATGAACAAAATTATTTCCAAAATGAAAGTTAGCAGTCTGAGAAAAATTTTCTGAAGACTGTAATTCCTGAAAATCCTAGTTCTTCAGTTGTCTAATATTAAAGATAACATTTAAAAAGTAGGACAAGATAATTTTAAATCTTAATAATCTTGACATTAAAATTTTTAGACAAAATGTACTGTTTCTAGACGGTCAGCATTATCGTTATCGAACTAAAGCTTAGCTAGGTTATAAATGTCAGTTGTTAATGTTTCTAAGACAAACTTGTTTCCTTTTGCCTATTAGTTAGCTAATTAAGCATAGTATACAATTAATTTAAACGAGCTTCTAAGCTGAAAAGCAATTGTGTCACAACCAAGGGAAGTACCAGACATGATTCATGTTTTCTGCTGGCTTTTACTCTCACTAAAGCAATATCTTACCACCACCTCCTTTCCTTTCTTTCTCATTAGATCCCATCTATTTGAACAAGACTGAATCAAACAAATGCTATATATATATGTGTGTGTGTGTATATGTCATAAACACTAGTAACTGCTCAAAAGATGTTGTAGCTGAAAAATTGTCACAGTTGAAGGTAAAAAAAAAGTCAACCACTTTGACATTGTCTGACTGTTGAAATTGTAGGTCAAAGAAAGTTCTAATAATATGTTCTATTAAATGTAGCATGAAAATAAACCTACAAAGGAAATCTTGAGGATTTTTAAGAATGGTAATTAACTGTTTTCAAAAATAATAATACGGGACTGGAGAGGTGGTTCAGGGGTTAAGCCTCTGCCTTGCATGCGGAAGGTCCTGAGTTCCGATCCTAGACCCCACGTATAGATGCTAGGGAGAAGAGGGGGCGGCCTGCATTTCAGGTCCTGGTAAGGTGGAGCCTGTGAATTCCGGGGCAGAATAAACGAGAAGGTGGAGGCGGTCCATGGTGGTTCCCGATTTACCCGTGGTTCTACACACACACACACACACACACACACACACACACATACACAAGTGTATGCACACGCACAATTGAATAATTAATACAAAATAATAATAATACATGCTTCTCTTTTTACAAACCAATGCTTAAAGACAATAAAATTAAAATTCAGGTGAGAAATTGATTACAAGGTGTCTGTAAAACTTTCTACCAGGATGTTTCACTGGTAAATTGTACCAAATATTTTTTATTTATTTTTTATTTATGAACAAAATGGGTTTACATCTTTGCCCTTACCCCTCCTCCCACCTACCCATCTCCCTCCTCTCCCACTCTAACCATCCATATGGCTTTTTCCTACCCTCCCTTTCCTTCACCAATCCTGCCATGTTTCACCAACCCTCCTGTCCCTCTGTTTATGAGTATCCCAGGACTTGCATTAGGGTGCTAGGTTTGTAAGGGCGTCAAATTTCTGATGTACTTTATGTGGCTCTTCAGTGGGCAAAATCATAAGTGTGAGGTTCCTCTTTTGTAGAGCACATGCCCCTGAGACACTGTATGAGAGCAGCCTTTTCATCCAAGATTCTAGTTAGTCCTTGAAGGAATGTTGACACGTTGGCTATTGTGTATATTTGCTTGTAGAAGTCCTCATTACAGAGACCTTCCCATATGACAGTGAGCCCTGTCATAACTAAAGTGCATTGGTCACAAGCACCTCATTTCACCTTTAGGATCACATAATCATGTCACCCCTTCTTCTGCAGGGTTTTCTGAACCTTGGTGTGAGGTAAGATTTTTATGAACTGATTAGAGCTGAACATTCTAGGTTTGCCAATATTCTGTATTCTGGCCTGATGTAGTTTTCTGCCTCACTAGTCATTGTAATAAGGTGCATCTAGATTGAGTTCTGAGAGTTTTTCTTATCTGAGTGTGAAAAAAGGAGTGTTTTTAATATCAATTTTTATAATTAACACTGTTATCTGTTCCTGTTTATGTACTTTTCTGCTACTGCTATTTGAATAGGTTTGCAGTATCAGACATGAGACATGATTTCCCTGACATTAATGGGTTTACAATCCATTCATATAGTAATTACTTTCCCATGGGTTAACTTACATATCTCTCTTGCTCCATTAGATTCTTCCTACCAAATGTAAAGAAGCATTTACTACTGGGTTAGGTACTTGATCGGAGCCTCATACCTCTTTATTCCCCCCTTTTCCCCTTATCTTCTTACTTCCCTCCCTTACTGACTTTTTTACATAATACATTTATTTATCTATTTACTTGTGTTCCATGTCTCTACTCTCCTGGGGTCTTCTTCCTGTACCCCCCAAGTTATATTCCTTCGTGGTTATAGAGGATATTATAGAAATTTCCCCTTGAGGGCTTAGTACTAGAATCAACTTACAATGGAGAACATGTGACATCTGTCCATGTCTAAGATACTTTGCTAGGATAATTTCTTCCAATTCCATCCATTTCATTAATTAATTTTTCTTGATAATTGAGTAGTATTCCATTCTGTATATGTACCACATCTTCATTATCCATTTGTCTACTGTTGGTACTGATTTTGCTATTGTGTTAGAACTCAGTGAACAAGGATGTACCACAGTTCTATATCAAGATGAAGCATTCTTTTGTAATATCCCCAAAAGTAGTATAGCTGGGTCATATGGCATTTCAATTTTAAACTTTTTAGGAACTGTCATACTGATCACAAGAATAGTATACAAGTTTGCATTTCCACTAGCAATGAATGAGAGTTTTCTACCACCTGCATCTTTCTAGCATTTGTTATTTGTGTTTTGAATTACAGCTGTTCTGACCAGGGTGATCTGCATTTCCCTAGCAGCTATAGAGGTATAAAATTTTTTTGAAAGATATTTTAGGTATTTTAATTTCATCTTGGGAAAAGTGTCTAACTCCAAGACCCATTTTTCTAATTGGGTTGTTTACTACCTTGTTATTTAATTAATTTTTACTTTTCATTATGTACTCAGAATATTAGTCCATGTTCAGATATGTGCTTAGTGAAGATTCTCTCCCATTCTCTGGGTTGTCTTTTACTCTGTTAACATTATCTTTTGCTAAAGATTTCATGAAATCTGCTTGTTGAATTTTAGTCCTGGTTCCTGTGCAATTACGGTCCTATTCAGAAAATGTTGCCCAAGGCCAATAAGTTCAGATAATTCCATACGCTTTCTTCTAGGTTTTTTTTTTTTCTCTTTTTGGTCTTTGGCCTAATGTTCAGGTCCTTGATCCATTTTGGAGTTGATTTTCATGCAGAGCGACAGTGACAGATAAAGGTCCAATTTCATTTCTCTGCATATAGATCATCAATTTGTACTATTTGTGGAAAATTTTCTTTTTCCGATTGATTTTTGTTTTTGCACCTATGTCTAAGATCAGTTGACTGTAGGTATAGCTTACATGTGGTCTCCAATTCTAATCCATTATTCCATGTGTCAGTCTTGGAGTCAGTACCATATTGTCTTTAATACTATGCATTTGTAGTATAGATTAAGCTTTGGTGATACCCCCAGCAGAATTTTTATTACTCAATTTTGTTTTTGCTATCTTGGGCCTTTGTGTTTCCATGTGACTTTTGATATTATTTACTCGATTTCTCTGAAGAAATGCCTTGGAATTTTGAGTGGTATTGCATTGAATATGCATATTGCTTTTGGTAGGATGATAATTTTGTGATGTTAATTACACCAATCCAGGAGTTATGGGATGTCTTTGCACCTTCTGGTGTCTTCTAAAATTTGTTTCCTTAATTAGATTTAAACCAAGATATTTCATTTTTTTAGAAGGTATGGTAAATGGAATTGTTTCTCTTAGGACTCTCTCACTTTGGTTGCCCTTGTATGTAGGAAAGTCACTGATTTTTTAACATTAATTTTATAATCTTCCTAGATCCAGGACTTTTCTGCAGTCTCTCATGTACAGAATCATATCATCTGCAAATAGGGAAACTTCAATTCTTCTTCTCTTATTCGTAACCCTTTTATCTTCTCTTGTCTTATGGCTATCGCTAAGACTTCAAATACAATATTGAACAAAAGTGGTGAGTGGATAGTCTTGCCTAGTTCCTGATCAAAGTGAGAATGCTTCATGGTTTTTTTTACCATTTAAAATGATCCTTGGTACAGGCTTGGTACATGGCCTTTATTATGGTGATATAAGTTTCCTCCATTTTTATTATCTTCAGAGCTTTTATCATAAAAGGACATTGAATTTTGTCAAAAGCTTTTTCTGAATCTATGGAGAGCATCATGTGGTTTTGGTCCTTGGATTTGCATTTATTGATCTGCATATATCGAACCGATTTCGTATATCTGGAATAAATCCTACACAGTCATAGTGAATGACCTTTTTGATACGGTTTTGAATATGATTTGATAAAATTTTGTTGAGGATCTTTGCATTTATGTTCATTAATGAGATTGGCCTATAGTTTTCTTTTTACTGTGTCTTTGTGTGGGTTTGGGATCAGTGTAATAATAGCTTCATAGAAAGTGATTGGAAATGTCCCTTCTTTTGCTATTCTATAAAATAGTTTAAGGAGTAGTGGTGATAGTTTTTCTTTAAATGTCTGCATTGAATCCATCTGGTCCTGGATATTCTTTCCTATTCTTTAGGTAGGAATATTTGTAATTCTTTAACTTCATCATTTGATATATGATTATTTAAATAACTAATTTTTAAAAATATTTTTCATTATTTTTTATTATTTATTCAATTGCACGTGTCTGTGTGTGTGCACATGTGTGTGTATGTAAGTGTGTGTGTGTAGAACCACGGATGAATTTGGGAACCACCACGGACCGCCTCCACCTCCTCCTTGTTTACTCTGCCCCGGGATTCACATGCTCCGCCCTACCAGGACCAGAAGCACAGGCCGACCCAGCTTTCCCCCAGCTTCTCTACATGGAGTCTAGGATCCCAACTCTGGATCTTCTGCCTGCAAGGCAGAGACTTAACCCCTGAGCCACCTCTCCAGCCCCAAATAATTAATTTCATCCTGATTCAACTTTGGTAAGTTGTGTGTACTTAGAAATTCATCCATTTATTTCTGATTGTCAAATTTGATGGTGTATAAATTTTTAAAGTAAGATTTCATGGTTCTCTGAATTTCCTTGACATCAGCTGTGACAGCTGCATTTTCTTCTCTATTTTATTTTATTTTATTTATTTTTTTATTTCCACTCATACAAACTTAACAGGTACACCAGTCCCCTCTCTCCCTCCACCCCTCCACACCTCGGTGCCCCCCTCTCCTCCCACCACCATTTCCATTCCCCAGTGCCTCCCATACCTGGAGCATCCTTTACTGTGCATGCCAAACTCTCCTCTGGGTCTTCCTCTCTGATGAGGTGCAAAAACCCAGTGGCATTTCCCAGAGCCCTTTCCTGTGTTCCGCTTGAGCATAGGAACACTACTGTGGCTGTCAATCCCTTGTTTCCAAGGATCCTAATGCCTTTAGCATATGCTAGACTTTGTGGGGTCAATAGTGTGCTGGACATTGGCAGGGCATACAAAGTCCAATTATGGTTGTTTTGGCCCTAACTTGTGTGGAGTATCTTGCATACCATTGCTCCTCCCATCCTTGTGCTCTTACAATCTTATCGCCCCATTTTCCCCAAATTTCCCTGAGCTTCAGGATGGGGAAAGATTAGGCTGGCCTAGTTCCAGGTGGTTGATATAGAGTGTCTGATTTTCTGGATTATGGTTTGTTGATTTTTTTTCAGTTTTGCTGCTCCTGAAATGCCCTTCACTCCATCCTGATGGGTATTGGATGCCATACCTTGGCCAGAGATAAAAACCTGTTAAACTAGAGTCTTGTTATAAGAGTATATTAAAAGGCAGATGTAATAAAAGTAGGAAACCGCAGTGAGAGAGTGATCAATCACCCATTTGCAAAATGGTTACTTTCTATCTGCCAGACTAAATGCCCTCCCCTTCTGGTAAGATCATACCCCAGTTGCAAATGATCAGGAAGGAAAGTCTGTGAACTTAACCAGATGTCTCATTACTTACTTGCAGTCCTTGATAGAGGCCTATTTTCTCTGCTGTAACATGGTCCCCCCTCTCCTTGTTTGTGGTGCAGCCCTACTTTCCCATCCCTCCTGTTCATAATCTTTGCAATTATTGCAGGTATTACAGAGATTTATCCTTGAGTATCTCTAAGTGGGTTTGGTATTAGGAGCCACCTATTAGGGAGGACATACAGCACTTAAATTTCTGTGTCTGGGATACTTCATTCAATATAATTGTTTCTAATTCCATCCATTTCCCAGAAAATTCCATTAATTCATCATTTTTGATGGCTGAGTAGTACTCCATTGTATAGATGTACCACATTTTTCTTATCCACTCATCAACTGTTGGACATTTGGGTTGATTCCATAACTTTGCTATTGAAAACAGTGCTGCTATGAACATGGTCATGTTTGTGCTATCGAGATGAATTTCTGCTGTATGGGGGGTTATTCCCAAAGTGGAATAGCAGGTCATATGGCATTTCAATCTTTAATTTCTTTAAGAATCTCCAGACAGCTCACCAGAGTGGTTGCATGAGCCTGCATTCCCACCAGCAATGTAGGAGAGTTCCCCTCTCTCCACATCCTCTCTAGCAATTGGTGTTGATTATATTGTGGATTTTTGCCACTCTGACCGAGATAAGATGATATCTCAGGGAAGTTTTGATTTGGATTTCCCTGATGGCTAAGGATGTGGAGCACTCTTTAAGATATTTGTTAGACATTTTAATTTCATCTCTTTTAAAGTTTCTTTTAAATTCCAGGGCCCATTTTTAATTGGGCCACTTGTTTCATTGGTGTTTAGTTTTCTAAGTTCTTTGTGCACTCTGGATAATAAAGCTCTATCAGATATGTGGTTAGTGAAGATTTTCTCCCATTCTATGGATTGCCTTTGTGCTCAAGTTACAGTCTCTTTATCTGAACAGAAGCTCTTTAATTTCACAAGATCCCATCTGTTGAAAGTTGTTTGTAGTGACTGTGCTATTGGATGTCCGTTTAGGAACTGTTGGCCTAGTCCACTCAGCTCAAGGGAGTTACCTACCCTTTCAACTATGGTTCTTATAGTCGCTGGTTTTATATTGAGGTCCTTTATCCATTTGGAATTAAGTCTTGTGCATGGTGACAAATATGGGTCCGGTTTTAATCTTCTACATGTGGAGATCCAGTTTTGCCAGCACCATTTGTTGAAGATGCTGTTCTTTTTCCATTGAATTTTTTAGGCTCTTTGTCAAAGATCAAATGGCTGTAGTTGTGTGGACTTATATCTGAGTCTTCAACCCTTGTCCAATGATCTATGAGTCTATTTTGGAGTAAGTACCAGGCTGTTTTTTAATTATGGATTTGTAATATAGACTAAGGTTTGGTATGGTGATACCTCCTGCAGTGTTTTTGTTACTCAGGACTGTTTTTGCTATCCTGGATCTTTTGAGTCTCCATATGAATTTTCAGATTGTTTGGTCAACCCCTTTAAAGAATTGCTCTGGGATTTTAATTGGTGTAGCGTTAAATCTGTATATTCCCTTTGGTACAATGGTCATTTTTACTATGTTGATTCTGCCAATCCACGAACGTGGGAGGTCTTTCCACCTTCTAGTGTCTTCTGCAATTTCTTTCTTCAGGGTTTTAAAGTTTTTATTGTAAAGGTCTTTTACCTCCCTGGTTAGGTTTATACCAAGGTATTTCATTTTTTTAGGGGCTATTGTAAATGGGATTGAATCTCTCAGAGCTTTTTCACTTCTTTCATTCTGGGCATATAGAAAGGCCACTAATTTTTGTACATTTATTTTGTATCCTGCCACCCTGCTGAACTTCTGTATTAGGTCTAGGAACTTTCTGGTGGAATTTTTGGGGTCACTCAGGTATAAGATCATGTCATCTGCAAATAGAGCTTGACTTCTTCCTTACCAATTTGAATCCATTTTGTGTCCCTTTCTTGTCTTATGGCTTCAGTTAAGACTTCAAATACAATATTGAATAGAAGTGGTGAGAGTGAACAGCCTTGTCTAGTTCTTGATCAAAGGGGGAATGCTTCAAGTTTTTCCCCATTGAGTATAATCCTTCCTGTAGGTTTGTTGTATATAGCTTTTATTATATTGATAAAGGTTCCTTCCATTCCTACTGTCTCTAGCGTTTTGATCATAAAAGGCTGTTGGATCTTGTCAAAAGCTTTTTCTGCATCTATTGAGAGTATCATGTGGTCTTGGACTTTGGACTGGTTTATAAGGTGGATTACATTTTTTGATTTGCATATGTTGAAGCAATCTTGTGTGCCTGTGATAAAGCCTACTTGATCCCCGTGAATGACCTTTTTGATATGTTTTTGAATCTGATTTGCTAAGGCTTTGCTGAGAATCTGCATCTGTGTTCATTAGAGAGATTGGCCTAGAGTTTTCTTTTGTAAGTGTATCTTTATTAGGTTTTGGGATTAAGACGATATTAGCTTCATAGAAGGAATTTGGTAGTGGTCATTCCTTTGCTATTTGATGGAACAATTTAAGGGATATTGGTATTATTAGCTCCTTAAATGTCTGGTAGAACTCTGTGCTGAATCCATCTGGTCCAGGACATTTTTTGGTGGGAAGATTTGAGATTACCTCTTCAATTTCCTCTTATTTCCTGATTCAATTTAGGTAAGTTGTATTTACTTAGGAATTCATCCATCTCTTTTGTGTTGTCAAATTTCACAGAGTATAAGTTTTTGAAAAATGACATTATGATTCTCTGGATTTTTTGGGTATCAGTAGTGATAACTCCATTTTCATTTCTAATTTTGTTAATTTTCAGTTTTCTCTCTCTTGCTTTTGTTTAATTTAGCTAGGGGTGTATCAATGTTATTGATTTTCTCAAAGAACCAGCTTTTTGACTGGTTGATTTTCTGTATTGTTTTCCTAATCTCAATTTCGAATATTTCTCCCTTTATTTTGCCAATCTCTCTTCTACTGCTTTTGGGATCAGATTGCTCTAGTTTCTTTAAAGCTTTAAGCTGCATTGTTAAGTTATTTATTTCTGATGTTTCCATTTTTTTGATGTAGACATTAAGAACTATGAACTTACATCTTAGGAAAGTTTTCATTATGTCCCAGAGATTTTGGTAAGTTATATTTTCATTATCGTTCACTTACAGGAAACCTTGAATTTCCTTTGTAATTTCTTTCTGAATCCAATTCTCACTCAGCATCATAGTGTTAAGTTTCCAGGAGTTAATGTATTTTCTGTTGTTTGTTGTGTTGTGGATGTCCAGCTTTAGGCCGTGATGGTCTCATAGGGCACAGGCTAGAATTTCAACTTTCCTGTATATGTGGATATTCCTTTCGTGGCCCAACATGTGATCTGTTTTGGAGACAGTTCTGCATGCTGCTGAGAAAAATTCTTTGGTGCATGGATGAAAAGTTTGATAGAGATCTCTAAGGTCCATTTCAGTAAGGGTTTGATTAATTTCCAAAGTGTCTCTGTTAAGCTTTTGACCTGTTGATCTATCCCATGTTGAGAGGGTGGTGTTTAAATCCCCAAGAATTTTCATTTGGGGGTTGATTTCTCGTTTTAGCTGCTGTAAGGTTTGCTTAATGAATGTGGAGGGGCTCATATTAGGTGCATATTAGTTCAGTATTGTGAAGTCTTCCTGGTGAATTGTACCTGTGACTAAAATGTAGTATCCATCTGTGTCTCTTAGGATTTTTTTTGGTTTGAAGTCCACTTTGTCTGACAGTATAATGGCTACCCCTGCCTGTTTCCTGGTTTCATTAGCTTGCAGAATTTTGGAGCACCCTTTCATTTTTAGGATGTGCCTATCTTTTGTGGTGAGATGAGTTTCCTGAAGGAGCAGATGGAATCCAAGTTTGTAATCTCTGTCTCTTGATTGGTGAGTTAATACCATTGACATTTAATGTTATAATGGAGAAATTGTTTTTAATTCTGGACATTTTTTATGTTTAGTGGATTTTGTAAGCATATTGTTTGACATGTTTTGGTGGTTTTATACTTTCCTTCTGTCCTCCTGGAAATGCTTGTTTTTTTCTTCAAGTTTGAGTATTATTTCTAGCATTTTTTGAAAGCCTGGTTTGGTAGACGTGTATCCCTTCAAGTTGTCTTTGTTCTGGAAATCTTTTCTTTTTCCCTTGATTATGACAGATAGTTTTGCCGGGTATATCAGTCTGGGTTGGCATTTTTGCTCATTTAATACTTGAAGTACGTCTCTCCTAACTCTTCTTGCTTTTACTGTTTCCATTGAGTAGTCATTTGTTATTTTAATAGGTTGACCTTTAAAGGTGACTTTTTTTTTTTCTCTTGAAGCTCTCAGCACCTTTTCTTTGTCTTGAATGTGGAGTGTTTTGACTATTATTTGCCGTGGCGATTTTCTATTTTGGTCATATCTGTTTGCTGTGCGAAATGCCTCTTGGATGGGCCTTGTATTAGTTAGGGTTCTCTAGAGACATGGAATTCACAGAATGAATATATATATATATATATATATATATATATATATATATATATATATATGAAATTTATTGAGTTGGCTTACAGATATGGCCGAGGTAGTCCAGCAAAGGCAACCAGTAGCCGAGAAAGTCCAGCGAAGGCTGCCAGTAGCCAAGGTAATTCAACGATGGCTGCCAGTAGCCGAGGTAGTTCCAACGATGTCTGTCAATAGCTAGATGCTCAGTTCGGTAGTCAAGTGGGTGATGATGGCTGAAGGCTGGAGAAATCCTAGAGTCCTAATCTAGTCGAAGGTGAGAAGGTTGAAGAAACTGGGCAGCTGGAAGGAAGAACAATTCCTAGCACAGCTGCAAGAAGACATCTGTTCTCCATGGTGGCTCCTTTTTATATGATGCATTATTGGGAGAATCCTTTGAGAGCTTTGGAGTTCTGATAGGATCTGGGGCCCAGCTTAGTTAATACCGGGTGTGTCAACTTGACACACAGGCTTAACTATTACAGGCCTCTCATTCTTTAGTTGTGGGAAGTTTTCATTTATTATAATTTGAAAAATATCCTCAGGTGTGGTATTTTGAGATTCTTGCTCTCGTATTCCATGAATGTGCATGTTAGTCTTCTTCAGGATGTCCCATATCTCTTGGATATTCTTCTCAAGTATCTTTTTGGCTTTAACAATCTCTTCCATTGAGTTGGTTAATTCTCCCACTTTGTCTTCAAGATCAGAAATTCTATTTTCTGCTTCCTTAGTTCTGCTGATAAAACTCTCTGTTGAGCTTTGGGTTGAAGATAACTTGTCTTTTAGTTCGATTTTAAATTCTGCTTGAGACTGTTTTAACTGCTCTATGCCTATTTTTGTTTCTTGAACTGTTTTCTCAACTCCTCCAAATGCCTGTTGTGTTCCTGTTCAGAGTGGTTGATGCAGTTGTTTAACTCCTCTTGGATTTCCTCTTTCATAGTATTAATCATGGTAATGATCATACTTTGAAAGTCGTTATCTTGGGTCTGGCTTTCTTGGCTATTTTCTGTGAATTTGTTCTGGTTGGAATCCATCATTATTGGGTTAATTCTTTCGGTGGGAGATTGGTCTTCTTGGGTTTTGTTTCTTACAGATCTGCACTTTGACTTGGGCTTTGTTGTTTTGTCTTTTAGGACCTTTCAGTTTCTGTGTGTTTTTGACTGAACTAATTTAGGTGGTATTATTACACTTGGGCAGTTATTACTAATGTTTGCCTTGGAGTTGGGTACATTTGTCTTTTGTTATTGTTATTTCCTAGATGAGGCTATAAGGCTGTTAGTATATCAGTTAAGTCAGCTTAAGTAGACAGGGGTTGAATATTAGTATGGTAGTGCACTTTTATAATTTAGTATCTTGGTGATATGTGAGGGTGAGTGGTAATAATCCCTGGAGTTGTATATGTTTTTGGGGTGGCTATATGGAAACATTAATCTACAGTGATTAATACTAGAAAGGAACAGTAAGGTAAAAAAAGGTTTACTTATCTTTGGGCTGGATGTGAAGAATCTCTCCCATGTGATAGGATGATTGTAGAGGTCTTCAGATGTATGGCCTTTAACCCTTAGAACTTTGCTTGAGTTTCCTTTCAACTCTATTGAATTTTGAGTAGCAGTATGTCTTCCGTGGACCACCTGAGTGGGTCCTCGGTGTGCCGGAGAGGCAGATGGGGCTGATGTTGATGGCAGAGTTCTTCACCTGGGACCTGGGTTTTGGCTTAGTGGCCCACCCAAGCTCCAGGGATGGAGGAATGTGAGCAAGTCCTGTCCAGTCTTGGGGGGAGGAAGAAAGGGGCTGCCAGAGGCAGCCTGGGTGTTGCTCCGGCTGGCTGGTGGGAGGCGCAGGGACACAGGACCACCCGGGGGGGGCTGGGCGAACTCACGTGGGGTGGAGGACTGGGACCGTGGTCAGTCGGGCGGACAGGCGGGCGGGAGGAAGAAAGGGATTCTACTTTAATTTTATTAATTTAGGTTTTCTCTCTTTTGCTTTTGGTTAATTTGACCAATGGTTCATCAAGCTTTTTATTTTTTTCAATTAACAAACTCTTTGATTAATTCTTTGCATAATTTTATTTATCTCAATTTTGGATATTTCTCCTCTGATTTTATTAATCTCTGCTCACCTACTGCTTTTGGGATGCTTCTCATTTCTCTGAAGTTTTAAGTTACATTGATAAGGTATTTTTCTTGTGATGTTTCCTTTTTCTTTTTTGATGTAGGCATCAAGTGCTGTAGACTTCCTTCTTTTAGAACAGTCTTCATCATATCCCAGGTATTTTGATATGTTGTGTTTTCATTATCATTAAGCTCTAGGAATTTTTGAGTTTCCATCTTGACTTCTGTCTGGACCCATTCCTTGTTCAGTTTAATTTCCAATTTCTAATTTCCAAGAGTTCTGTATTTTCACTCATTTACACCTTTGTGAATGTTTAATTTTATTCCATGATAATCAGGTAAAGTACAGAATGTATTTCAACTTTCCTTTATATGTGGAGGCTTCCTTTGTGGCCTGTTTTGAAGAAAATTCCACAGGCTGCTGAAAAGTGTTCTTCTGGTGTTAGGATGGACAGTCTGGTGATGTCTGTGAGGTCCGTTTGGTTTATGGCTTGATTTAGTTCCAGTGTTTCTCTGCTCAATTTTTGACCTGCTGATCTATCCATTGGTGAATGAGAATTTTGAATTCCCTTGTGATTATCATTTTAGATTGATTTATTGTTTTAGATATTGTAGTGCTTGTCTAATGAATGTGAGCGAACCTATTTGGGGTACATATATGTACAGAATTATGAAGTCTTCTTGATGGAATGTACCTTTCACAAGTGTCCTCCTATGTCTCTTATGATTTGTTTTGTTTGAAGTCTATTTTGTCAGATATTAGAATTGCTAACTCTGCTTGTTTCCTTGTTCTATTAGCTTGGATTACCTTTGCCTAGCCTTTCTCCCTGAGATTGTACCTATCTTTCATGGTGATATGTATTTCTTGAATTGATGGGATATGATTTTTTAATTGATATATAGCTTATGTCTCTTGACTAGGGAGTTAAATCTATTGGTGTTTAAAGTTATAATTGCAAAATGTTTACTGATTTCTGTCATTTTATGACTTTTGTGATTTTTATATGTGTATTTCTTTGCTTAGTGGTTGTACTGGCATCATTTTTCCCTTCTATCCCCGTGAGTATGTTTATCTTTTTCTTCAGATGTGAGTATTTTTTCTGCAGATCTGGTGTGTGGCTATGAAAGCCTTCAATTTATTCTTATAGTGGAAAGCTTTCCTTTCACTTTCAACATGACATATAGCTTTGATGGATAGTCTGGGTTGGCATTGTGATCATTCATAGCCTGAAGTCCGTTTCTCCAAGATTTTATGGCTTTAACTGTTTCCATTGAAAACAATCAGCTGTTTAGCAAGAGCACCACTGCGCCCCAGGAGGAGACCTCCAATACCCACCAGGATGGAGCCAAGGGCAGTGCAGAAGCAGCAAGACTGGAAGAAGTAAAAAAAAGAATAACCATAATTTAGAACATCAGAGACTCTACATTAATCATCATGAACCAGACCAGCCTAATCTCTCCCCATCCCAAAGCTCAGGGAAATTTGCAGAAGAGGAGGTGGTAAGATTGTAAGAGCCTAAAGATGGGGAAGAGCAATGATATACAAGATACTCCACACACATTAGGGCCGAAGTAATCATAATAGGTCTTTGCATGACCTGTGCAATGACTAACATGTCATTTACCCCCCAAAGTCTACCATGGATCACGGGCTCTAAGATCTTTAGAGGAAAGGGATTAATAGCCAAAATAGTGTTCCTATACTAAAGGGGAACACAAAAAAGAGCTCTAGGCAATGCTACTGAGCCCTTACACCTCATCAGAGAGGAGGACATAGAGGGAAGTTTAACATGCACACTAAAGGATGCTCCAGGTATGGGGAGGCCCACTGGGAGAAAAGGAAGGAGGGGGAAAAGGAAGGGGAAAAGGGAGAAGGAAGCAAGAGGATCTAGGGAGGGGTGGAGGGAGGGAAGGGAGTGGGGAACCTATCAAGTTTGTATGGATGGAAAATATAAATTAAAAAAAAGAAAAATCAGCTGTTATTCTAAAAAGCTTGCCTTTAAATGTGACTTAGTTTTTCTCTTTTGAGGCTCTGAAAACTTTCTCTTTATATTATATCTGCAGTGTATTGACTATTATTTGCCATGGAAAGTTTCTATTTTGGTCAAATCTGATTGTTGTGTGATATGCCTATTGTACTTGAATGGAAAGATCTTTCCTAAAGTATGAGAAATATGTGGATATGAGAGCATGAACATTTTCTGCTGGTGTTGTGCCTTTTGTGCTTCTTGTGCTAGGATTCCATGATTGTGAATGTTTGGCTTCTTCACAGTATCCCATAACAATTACTTTAGCTTTTTCAGCCTCTTTAATGGAACAATTTTGATCTGTAATCTTGTCTTCTAGTTGATATTTTGTTTTCTGCATCATAAGTTCTATTGTTACACTCTCTGCTGAGTTATAGATTATACCTATCTTGTTTGTAGTTTCAAGTTTAAGTTCCAAATGAGATTTTTTTCCTACTACTCTATGCTTATGTTTTGTTTCTTAAACTTCTTTATCTCATCCAGGTGTCTATTACAATCCTGCTCATACTTGCTTATGTGAATATGCTTCTCCTCTCATTGTTCTGCTCACATATGGATAACGACATTTTTAAATGTCATTATCTTGATTATTGTGTTCTTGGCTATTTTCCAAGAAATTATTTTGGTAGAAATCTACTTTCCAAAAAATTATTTTGGAAGTGTGCAGTCATCAGCACATCTGCTCTTTCTGCCCACCAGAGACACTTGCAGTCCAGTGAGGACACACTTCTCTCAGGTAAATCTCCCCAGCTCACCCCCAGCCCCCAGGTCACCTGCTTGTCTCCGCTCCTCCCACCAGCCAGCCAGAGGAGCACCGAGTCTGCCCCGGGCTAGGAAGGTCCACTAGACCATACTCCAGGTCCCAGGTAACTGCACCTTCCCCAGCACTTCTGCCCTTTCCGGCCTGGATGCTCCCTGTCCAGGGAGGACACTCTGCTCTTCAGAATTCAACAGAGTCCAAAGAAAACCCAAGCAAAACTCCAGAGGACAAAGACCATACATCTGAAGTCCTCTAAAATCATTCTATCACGTGGGAGAGATCCTTCATATCCAACCCAAAGATAAGTAAACTTCTTTTTACCATTCTGTTCCTGTCAATTATTAATCACTATAGATTAACTTTTCCATATAGCCATTCCTAAAACATATACAACTTCAGGGACTATACCACTCACCCTCACATATCACCAAAGCATTCACCCCCTGTCCACTAAACCTGACTTAATCGATGTACTAACAATCTAATAGCCTTATCTAGGAAACGACAATAACAACAGACAAGCGTAACCAATTCCAAGGCAAACACTAGTAATAACTACTCAAGAGTAGCAATACCAACTAATTCAGTTCAGTCAAAAACATACAGAAACTGAAAGAAGGTCTTAAGCAATAAAACAGCAATGCCAAAGTCAAAGTGCAGACCCATGGGGAAAAAAAAACAAGAAAACAAATCTCTGACTGAAAGAATTAACCCCATGATGATAAAATTCAACCAGAACAAATTCAGAGAAATTGGCCAAGAAAGCCAAACCCAAGATAACAAATTTTAAAAAATGATCATTACCATGATCAATACTATGACAGAGGAAATCCAGGAGGAGTTAAATAACAGCATCAATCACTTTGAACAGGAATACAACAGACACTTGGAGGAGATGAGAAAAACAGTTCAAGAAACAAAAATAGGCACAGAGCAGTTAAAACAGACTCAAGCAGAACTTAAAATTGAACTAAAAGACAAGTTATCTTCAACTCAAAACTCAACAGAGAGTCTTACTAATAGAACTAACAAAGTGGAAAGTAGAATTTCAGATCTTGATAAAGTGGAAGCATTAACTAGCTCAATGGAAGAGGTTGTTAAAGCTAAAAAGACACTTGTGAGAAATATTGAAGAGTTATGGGACACCTTGAAGGAGCCTAACGTGCATTCATGGAATACCAGAGCAAGAATCCCAAAATACCACACCTGAGGAAATTTTTCAAATTATCATCATGGTAAACTTTCCTCATCTAAAGAATGAGAGGCCCATCCATATACAAGAGGCATTCCACACCCCAAACAAATATGACCAAAATAGAAGCACGCCACGGCAAATAATAGTCAAAACACTCCATATTCAAGACAAAGAAAAGGTGCTGAGACCCTTAGGAGGAAAAAAAAGACATTTTTAAAGGTAAACCTATTAAAATAACAAAGGACTTCTCAATGGAAACAGTAAAAGCAAAAAGAGCTTGGAGAGACCTACTTCAAGTATTGAATGAACAAAACTGTCAACACAGGCTGATATACCTGGCAAAACTATCTGTCATGATCCAGGGAAAAAGAACAGATTTCCAGCAGAAAGACAATTTGAAGACTTATATGTCTACCAAATGAGGCCTTCAAAAAATGCTAGATATGATATTCAAGCTTGAAGAAAAGAACAAGCATATCCAGGAGGACAGAAAGGAAGTATAATACCACCAAAATCTAAAAGCCAAATAATACATTTATGAAAGCCACTAAACATAAAAAGTATCCAGAATTAAAAATAATTTCTCCATTATAACATTAAATGTCAATGGAATTAACTCATCGATCAAGAGACACAGACTACAAATTTGGATTAAAAATCACAACCCATCAATCTGCTGCCTTCAGAAAACTCATCTCACCACAGAAGATAGGCACATCCTAAAAATGAAAGTGTGCTCCAAAATTCTGCAAGCTAATGCAACCAGGAAACAGGCAGGGTTAGCCATTATGCTGCTGGAAAAAGTGGACTTCAAACCAAAAAAATCATATTGACACAGATGGATACTACATTTTAGTCACAGGTACAATTCAGAATTCACAATACTGAACATATATGCACCTAATAAGGTATCTCCACATTCATTAAGCAAACGCTACAACATCTAAAGCAAGAAATCAACCTCAAAACGACAATTCTTGGGGATTTCAACACTGCCCTCTCAACATGGGATGGATCAACATGTCAAAAACTTAACAGAGACACATTGGAACTTAATCAATCTCTTACTGAAATAGGTGTTACCGATCTCTATCGAACTTTTCATCCATGCACCAAAGAATACACATTTTTCTCAGCAGCATGCAGAACTTTCTCCAAAACAGACCCCAATATTGGGCCATAAAATGAATCTCCACATATACAGGAAAGTTGAAATTCTAGCCTGTACTCTATCAGACCACCATGGTCTAAAGCTCAACATCCACAACATAACAAACAACAGAAAATACACTAACTCCTGGAAACTAAACACTATGATGCTGAATGAGAATTGGATTCAGGAAGAAATTACAAAGGAAATTCAAGATTTCCTAGAAATGAATGATAATGAAAATACAACTTATCAAAATCTTTGGGACACAATGAAAGCTGTCCTAAGAGGTAAGTTCTTAGCTGTTAATGCTTACATAAAAAAAAAAATAGATGCATCACAAATAAATAACAATGCAACTTAAAGCTTTAGAGACACAAGAACAATCCAATCCAAAAAGCAGTAGAAGAGAGAAGGTTAGCAAAATCAGGGGAGAAATATCGGAAATTGAGAAAAGGAAAATGATACAGAGAATCAACCAGTCAAAAAGCTAGTTCTTTGAAAAAATCAGTAAGATTGATCCACTCCTAGCTAAATTAATCAAAACAAGGGGGAGAAAATGCAAATTATCAAAATTAGAAATGAAAATGGAGTTATGACTACTGATACCCAAGATATTCAGAGAATTATAAGGTCTTTTTTAATCTTTTTTATTTAATTAATTAATTTATTTTTTCTACTCATGCAAACTTAATAGGTACCACGGTACCCTCACTCCCTCCACCCCTCCCCTGTCCCCATTGCTCCCTCCCCCCTTTTCTCTTTCCTTTTTCCCCTTCCCTCTCTTTCTCCCAGTGCCTGCTTCCCCCCTCCATGGAGCATCTTTTAGTGTGCATGTCAAACTTCCTTCTGGGTCCTCCTCTCTGATGAGGTGTAAGGACTCAGTAGCAATACCTAGAGCCCTTTCTTATGCTCCCCTTTAGTATAGGAACACTGTGGGGGCTGTTAGTCCCTTGCCTCTAAGTATCCTAGTTCCGGTGATCCATGCTAGACTTTGGAGGACCAATGTTATCGCGGTCATTGCACAGGTCATGAAAAGTCCTATTGTGATTACTTTGGCCCTAACTTGTATGAAGTATCTTGCATATCGTTGCTCCTCCCCATCTTTAGGCTTTTACAATCTTACTGTCCCCTCTTCTGCAAAATATCCCTGAGCTTTAGGATGGGGAGAGATTAGTCTGGCTTGGTTCCAGTCTCTGATGTTCTGAATTATGTTTTTTTTAATTATTTATTCAATTGTGCGTGCGTGCGTGTGTGTGTGTGTGTGTGTGTGTGTGTGTGTGTGTGTGTAGAACCACAGACGAATTCAGGAACTACCATGGACCGCCTCCACCTCCTTGTTTACTCTGCCCTGGGATTCACAGGCTCCACCCTACCAGGAACGGAAGCGCAGGCCGCTCCCTCTTCTGCCCCGTGACTATACGTGGGGTCTAGGATCCGAACTCAGGACCTTCTGCCTGCAAGGCAGAGGCTTAACCCCTGAGCCACCTCTCCAGCCCCTGTTTTTTTTTTTTGTTTGTTTTGTTTTATTCAGTTTTGCTGTTCCTGCACCAGCCTTGGATCCATCCTGATGAGTATTTGATGTCTCCTCCTAGCCAGAGATAATATGTTGTTAAAATAGAGCCTTACTATAAGAGTAGATTCAAAGATAGATGAAATAAGAGTAGGAGACCATGCTTGGGGGGGGGGTCAGTCTCCCCTTTGCAGGATGGTTACCATCTATCTGCCAGTCTCTATGCCCTCCCTGAATGGTGAGATCAAACCACTTAGTTGTAAGTGACCAGGAAGGAAAATCTGTGACCTTAACCAGATGTCTCACTACTTACTTGGTGTACTTGATGGTGGCCTATTATCTCTGCTGTAGCATGATCCCCACTTTCCTTATTGCTGGTGGGACCCAATTTCCCCATCTCTCCTGTTTGTAATCTTTGCAATTTCTGTGGGTATTACAGAGATTTATTTTTGAATATCTAACTAAGTGGGTTTGGTAGTAGGATCCACCTATTAGGGAGTACATACAGTACTTAATTTTCTGTGTCTGGTATACTTCACTCAGTATAATTTTTTTTAATTCCATCCATTTCCCAGCAAATTTCGTTAATTCATCATTTTCCTTATCCACTCATCAACTGTTGGACATTTGGGTTGATTCCATGACTTTGCTATTATAAACAATGTTGCTATGAAGATGGTCATGCTTGTGCTATCAAGGTGAATTTTTGCTCTATGGGGGGTTATTCCCAAAAGTGGAATAGGTGAGCATTTCAATCTTTAACTTTTGTAAAAATCGCCAGACGGCTCACTAGAGTGGTTCTATGAGCCTGCATTCCCACCAGCAATGTAGGAGAGTTCCCTTCTCGGCACATCTTCTCCACCATTTGGTGTTGTTTGTATTGTGGATTTTTGCCATCCTGACGGAGGTGGGGGGGTGCTATCTCATGGAGGTTTTGATTTGCATTTCCCTGATGGCTAAGAATGTGGAGAATTTCTTAAGATATTTGTTAGCCATTTCAATTTCATCCCTGGTAATTTCTTTTCAATCCCAAGGCCCATTTTTTAATTGAGGCATTTGTTTCCTTGGTGTTTAGTTTTCTAAGTTATTTGTGCACTCTGGATAATAGAGCTCTATCAGATATGTAGTTAGTGAAGATTTTCTCCCACTCTGTGGGTTGCCTTTGTGCTCAAGTTACAATCTCTTTATCTGAACAGAAGCTCTTTAATTTCACAAGATCCCTTCTGTTGAATATTGGTTGTAGTGCTATTGGATGTCCATTTAGAAACTGTTGGCCTAGTCCAATCAGCTCCAGGCAGTTCCCTAACCTTTCAACAAAGGTTCTTATAGACTTTGGCCTTATAGCGAGGTCCTTGATCCATTTGGAATTAATTCTTGTACATGGTGACAAGTATGGGTTCAGTTTAAATCTTCTGAAGGTGGATATCCAGTTTTGCCAGCACCATTTGTTGAAGATGCTATTTCTTTTTCCATTGGATTTTTGGGCCCCTTTTTGAAAGATCAAATGGATGTAATGGTGTGGGCTTATATCTGGGTCTTCAAACTTTAACCACTGATCTATGTGTTTATTTTGGAGCCAGGACCAGGCTCTTTTTATTACTATGGATTTGTAGACTAAGATTTGGTATGGTGATAGCTCCAGCAGTGTTTTTGTTACCCAGGTTTTTTTTTTTTCCTATCCTGGGTCTTTTGTGCCTCCATATGAATTTTGAGATTGTTTGATCAACTTCTTTAAAAAATTGCTTTGGGATTTTGATTGGTATAACATTGAATCTGTATATTGCCTTTTGTAAGATGGTCATTTTAATGATATTGATTCTGCCAATTCAGGAACATGGGAGGTCTTTCCACCTTCTGGTGTCTTCTGTAATTTCTTTCTTCAGGGTTTTAAAGTTTTCATTGTAAAGTTCTCTTACTTCCTTGGTTAGGTTTATACCTAGGTATTTCCTTTTTTTAGTGATTATAGTAAATGGGATTGTTTCTCTTAGGGCTTTTTCACTTCTTTTGTCCTGGGCATAGAGAAAGGCCACTGATTTTTGTACATTTGTTTTGTATCCTGCCATCCTGCTGAACTTCTGTATTAGTTACAGCAGTTTACTGGTGGAATTTTTGGGATCACTCAGATATAAGATCATGTCATCTGCAAACAAAGATAACTTGACTTCTTCCTTGCCAATTTGAATCCTTTTTATGTCCCTTTCTTGTATTATGGCTACAGCTAAAACTTCAAGTACAATATTGAATAGAAGTGGTGAAGAGTGGACAGCCTTGTCTAGTTCCTGATCGAAGCTGGAATGCTTCAATTTTTTCCCCATTTAGTATAATCCTTGCTGTTGGCTTGTTGTATACCACTTTTATTATATTTATAAAGGTTCCTTCCATTCCAACTGTCTCTAGGGTTTTGATCATAAAGGGCTGTTGGATCTTGTCAAAAGCTTTTTCTGCATCTATCGAGAGTATCATGTGGTCTTGAATTTTGGACTGGTTTATATGGTAAATTACATTTTTTGATTTGCGTATGTTGAACCAATCTTGTGTGCCTGGGATAAAGCCTACTTAATCACTGTGAATGATCTTTTTGATATGCTTTTGAATCTGATTTGTTAAAATTTTGTTGAGAATCTTTGCATCTGTATTCATCAAAGAGATTGGCCTACAGTTTTCTTTTTTAAGTGTATCTTTATTAAGTTTTGGGATAAAAAGATATTAGCTTCATAGAAAGAATTTGTTAGTGTTCCTTCCTTTGCTATTTTATGGAACAGTTTAAGGAGTATTGGTGTTTTTCGCTCCTTAAATATCTGGTAGAACTCTGTGCTGAATCCATCTGCTCCAGGACATTTTTTTGTGGGAAGATTCAAAATTACTTCATTGATTTCCTCATATGTTATATGACTATTTAAATAATTCAAAGCTTCCTGATTCAATTTAGGTAAGTTTTGCTAAAAAAAATAAAAATAAGAAAGAAATTGTTTTGGTAGAAATCATTATGGGGTCGATATTTTTGTAGGATACTTTTTAATTAATTAGTTAATACTGATTTTAATTACATTCTATGGACTCATGGTGTAAATTGAGTATTTTTTGTTTGGTCTTTTATTTATTTCTTTAATACATATTTCTGACTCTTTTTGAGTCAGATAGTGTTTCTCACTTAGACAGTTGTTATAATGGCTTTCCTGGATGTGAACATGGTCAGTCTAAGATTGCTTGGTACTGTGTTGTAGGTAAAGTTGCAACAATGCCCAAGGGGTGTGTAAATTCAGCTCTGGTTTAGGGAGGTTGATAGGGGGTTTTATCTAGTTCTAACTGAGAGGTTTAAGATTGGATGTCAGGGTTTTTTTTTGTGTGTGTGAGATTTGAATTAAATATCAGAAAAGTTTTAAGAAGATAAAACTCCAGGGGCTGAAGTTTAGTGGGAACAAATTTAGAGTATTAGGAATATGTGAAAATGGATGCATAAGAACCTGAAAGGGGAGACTGTGTTCTCTGTACAGAAATCATTTGAAGTTGACTAGCAAATAAAATGAGCTACTTATCTTAGGGTTAGGGGTGAATGTTCTCTTCTATTGAATGGAGAGATTATTGGGGTCCTTTATTGTGTGGAGTTGGTTTTCAGGTTTCTTTCCTGTGGTTTCTGTGGCCTCTATTAAATTCTTGGAGGATTTTTAATGATTAGTGTGGGAGTGTATGAGCTGGATAAAGACTTAAGCTAATTAAATAGTGAGGCAGCTGTGTGAGTTGAGGTGGGAGTTGGAGGTTACCAGTGCAGGGGCTGTGAGAAGGGACCACAGCATCAGCCAGGTCCAGCTGGGGAAATGGAAATCAGTTTCTGTAGTCTCCTTAAGAGGTACCTAGGCTTTGGATTTGGGCTGCAGCAGTAGCCAGTACCAGCTGAGAAAAGAGCTAAATTCTATTAAACATTTAAGGGAAAAAACTATTCAATTCTATATGTTCATTTCCAGAAAAAAATAGAAGTGAGGAAACTACCTTCTTATTCATTTTCTGAGACAATTGTTACTTAAAATTATAAGTAGGTATATTACTAGAAAAATATGTATCAATTTATCTTATAAGCATATCATGAACATATTGAAGAATTCCCACATGTTCTTCAAAACACAATACTAACAATTATAACATAATCCAGGTCACCGCATATGTTTTACTTTCATAGAAACATCCTATTTCTCTCGTATGAAGCTGCCTTAATTTCATATTCCATTGATAAATAAATGCATGAGCCAAACAGTTTAGAGTAATAGGGAACTTCTACTCATGTTTCTGATTTCTGGTGGAGTTTATCATGGTGGGAGAAATAATCAGCATGAGAAGGCTGTAATCTAGGCATATGACATCCTCAGCTATCACTGTAAACTCACTTTCAAACATGCCAACTTTCCAGATTCCAATTAGCTCTCTCTCTCTCTCTCTCTCTCTCTCTCTCTCTCTCTCTCTCTCTGCCCTCTTCTCTTTTCTTTCTCTCTCTCTTCCTTTCCATCCAGGGAAGGGTTCTACACACTATGGACTGGATCTTCCCAAAGTAACTAAGTAATTAAGACACTGTTCTACAGCTTTCCTCCCTGGGTATTTCTCCCTGGGTGTGTCCAAGACGTACTTCTGGAGTGTCAACTTCACAATGTATCAATCATATCTTTTCCTATTGGAGGTTTTCTTAAGGGATTCAGTCATTCCTCTCCTTACCAGATTGTACATGTTTTTCATTTCATTCTCCTGATAGTTTGTAGGTAAAAATCCTGAGAAAACTGAGGACAGTGTATGTGTTAGTGAGTGAGTGTATGTGAATTTTACTGCTTTTATTTATTATCCTAAGAAGCTTCAAATGACTCTTGAGGTAAAAGATTAGATTTGGAGACCACATTATGATTTTAATATGTGCAAATATATATGGATTCAGGTTAGTGTACCAAATGTCAGTGCTCAGCACTCATATTTCTTGTTCTTTGACCCGAAGGGACCTTCCTGGTAGAATAGTTTACTGGCAACAGGCATAACAATTACCCATAAATTATTAATATCATCTTTCTTCTTCTAAGGACACATCATAATAATATAAAAGTCAACCTACAAGTACTGGGTTAAACTGCAACAACTTGAATAAAATAATAGTGAAGTATTGCAATACAGCTTAAAACAGAAAAGCCATGAATTCATACTAAGATAAACAAATAACTGATTGAATAGAGAAGAAAAGACAAAAGGCACACACAAAATAATTCCAAACCTTCCATGAACATTACCTTGGAAAGGGGCTGTGACCCTTACTCACTTAATTGTGACTCAGGCTGCTTACACAAAGCACAATATAAAAGAGCTTTTGGAGTAATAACCTTAGAATGTAGTGATATGGTATAACTACCATGGAGAAACAAAGATTAGTGACCACTGTAATATCATTTACATTTATACATTTATTTTTATGTGCTAAGAATGACATTTCACCTCATTAGTCTTCCTACCAAAACTTTTTTTAAAACATTTTTTATTATCTCCGCTCATACAAACTTAATAGGTACACCTGTTCCCTCCCTCGCTCCTCCTCCCGTGGACCCCTCTGCTCACCCTCCCCTGACCCCTCCTTTCCCACCCCCCAGTGCCTCCCCTCCCCCGATCCCCAGAGAATCCTTTAATGTGCATGCCAGACTCTCCTCTGGGTCCTCCTCTCCGATGACATACAAGGACCCAGCGGCATTTCCCTGAACCCTTTCCTTTGTTCCCCTTAAGCATAGGAACACTATTTTGGCTGTCAATCCCTTGCCTTTAAGGATCTTGGTGCTTTCAGCATATGCTAGACTTTGTGGGGTCAATAGTGTGTTGGACATTGTGGAGGGCATGCAAAGTTCAATTATGATTGCTTCAGCCCTAACTTGTGTGGCGTATCTTGCATATCATTGCTCCTCCCATCCTTGTGCTATTAGACTCTTACTGCCTCCTCTTCTGCAAATTTCCCTGAGCCTCAGGATGGGGAGAGATTAGTCTGGCCTAGTTCTAGGTGGTTGATATAGAGTCTCTGAAGTTCTGGATTATGGTTTGTTGATTTTCTTTTGCGGTTTTGCTGCTCCTGCAATGCCCTTCACTCCATCGTGATGGGCACTGTATGTCACCCCCTGGCCAGAGATAAAAAGCTGTTAAACTAGAGTCTTGTTATAACAGTATATACAAAGGTAGATGTAATAAAAGTAGGAAAACACAGTAAGTCAATCACTCATTTGCAAAATGGTTACTTATTATCTGCCAGGCTATATGCCCTCCCCTTCTGGTGAGATCTCACCCCCTCAGTTGTTAATGATCAGGAACGAAAAGTCTGTGAACTTAACCAGATGTCTCATTACTTACTTGCAGTCCTTGATGAAGGCCTATTTTCTCTGCTGTAACATGGTCCCCTCTCTCCTTGTTGCTGGTGTGGCCCTCCTACCCAATCCCTCCTGTTCATACTCCTTGCAATTACAGTATTACAGAGATTTATCTTTGAGTGTATCTAGGGGGGCCGGGTGGGTTTGGTACTAGGAGCCACCTATTAGGGAGTACATACGGTGCTTAATTTTCTGGGTACTTCACTCAATATAATTGTTTCTAATGACATCCATTTCCCGGCAAATTCCAGTAATTCATCATTTTTGATGGCTGAGTAGTACTCCATTGTATAGATGTACCACTGTTTCCTTATCCACTCGTCAACTGTTGGACTTTTGGGTTGATTCCATGACTTTGTTATTGTAAACAGTGCCGCTATGAACATGGTCGTGCTTGTGCTATCGAGGTGAACCTTTGCTGTATGGGGGGTTATTCCCAGAAGTGGAATCGCAGGGTCATATGGCATTTCAATCTTTAATTTCTTTAAGAATCTCCAGATGGCTCACCAGAATGGCTGTATGAGCCTGCATTCCCACCAGCAATGTAGGAGAGTTCCCCTCTCTCCACATCCTCTCGAGCATTTGTTGTTGTTTGTATTGTGGATTTTTGCCATCCTGACCGGGGTGAGATGATATCTCAGGGAAGTTTTGATTTGCATTTCCCTGATGGCTAAGGATATGGAGCATTTTTTAAGATATTGGTTAGACATTTTAATTTCATCCCTGGTAAAATTTCTTTTAAGTTCCAGGGCCCATTTTTTAATTGGGCCATTGGTTTCCTTGATGTTTAGTTTTCTAAGTTCTTTGTGCACTCTGGACAGTAGAGCTCTGTCAGATATGTGGTTAGTGAAGATTTTCTCCATTCTGTGGGTTGCCTTTGAGCTCATGTTACAATCTCTTTATCTGAACAGAAGCTCTCTAATTTCACAAGATCCCAACTGTTGAGAGTTGGTAGCAGTGACTGTGCCATTGGATGTCTGTTTAGGAACTGTTGGCCTAGCCCAATCAGCTCAAGGGAGTTCCCTACGCATTCAACTATGGTTTTTATAGTTTCTGGCCTTAAAACAAGGTCCTTGATCCATTTGGAATTAATTATTGTACATGGTGACAAGTATGGGTCCAGCTTTAATCTTCTGCATGTGGAGATGCAGTTTTGCCAGCACCATTTGTTGAAGATACTATTCTTTTTCCATTAGATTTTTTGGGCCCTTTGTCAAAGACCAAATGTCTGTAATTTTGTGGGCTTATATCTGGGTCTTCATTCCTTATCCATTGATCTGCATGTCTATTTTGGAGCCAGTACCAGGCTGTTTTTACAACAATGGATTTGTAGTATAGATTAAGATTTGGTATGGTGATACCTCCAGCAGTGTTTTTATTACTCAGGATTGTCTTTGCTATCCTGGGTCTTTTGTGCCTCCATATGAATTTTGAGATTGTTTGGTCAACTTCTTTGAAGAATTGCTTTGGGATTTTAATTGGTATAGCATTGAATTTGTATATTGCCTTTGGTAGGATGGTCATTTTTACGATGTTGATTCTGCCAATCCAGGAACACGGGAGGTCTTTCCACCTTCTGGTGTCTTCTGCAATTTCTTTCTTTAGGGTTTTAAAGTTTTCATTGTAAAGGTCTTTTACCTCCTTGGTTAGGTTTATACCAAGGTATTTCATTTTTTTAGGGGCTACAGTAAATGGGATTGTTTCTCTCAAGGCTTTTTCACTTCTTTCATTCTGGGCATATAGGAAGGCCTCTGATTTTTGCACATTTATTTTGTATCCTGCCACCCTGCTGAACTTCTCAATTAGTTCCAGGAGCTTCCTGGTGGAGTTTTTGGGATCACTCAGGTATAAGATCATGTCATCTGCAAATAGGGATAGCTTGACTTCTTCCTTGCCGATTTGAATCCCTCTTATGTCCCTTTCTTGTCTTATGGCTTCAGCTAAGACTTCAAGTATAATATTGAATAGAAGTGGTGAGAGTGGACAGCCTTGTCTGGCTCCTGATCGAAGTGGGAATGCTTCCAATTGTTCCTCATTGAGCATAATCTTTGCTGTGGGCTTGTTGTATACAGCTTTTATTATATTGATAAAGGTTCCTTCCATTCCTACTGTCTCTAGCGTTTTGATCATAAAAGGCTGCTGGATCTTGTCAAAAGCTTTTTCTGCATCTATTGAGAGTATCATGTGGTCTTGGACTTTGGACTGGTTTACATGATGAATTACATTTATTGATTTGCGTATGTTGAACCAACCTTGTGTGCCGGGGATGAAGCCTACTTGGTCCCTGTGAATAATTTTTTTAATATGTTTTTGAATCCGATTTGCTAAAACTTTGTTGAGAATCTTTGCATCTGTGTTCATCAGAGTGATCGGCCTATAGTTTTCTTTTTTAAGTGAATCTTTATTGTGGGGAAAATCGACCTGGGCGTTAGCCCAGAGGCCTACATGTATTCTCTCGAGTCTGGCTAAAGTTTCAGGACCTGACTTTGAGTTTCGAGAGCCTGGCTAAAGTTTCAGGACCTGACTTTGAGTTTCGATTTCAGTAGTAGCTTCCTCATAAGTGGCACAGTTTCTTAATCACTCCCATCCTCCCTACTACGCAGGCTGCCTGCATTGGACAGGGAGCCTCCTCACCACTCCTCATCACGCCCCAATTTCCACCCATTCCTAATATCTATATAAAGCCTGTACGAGCAAATGAAGTTTGAGTTCCTGCTGAGCATCCGCTCTGACAGCACTCCGGGCTTGGTGTGGTTCTTTGGGGTCCAGGCCGCGACACTTACCCCCCCCCCCCCCCCCCCCCCGCTCAGCCCCAGGGGCGTCCAGCTGGTTCTGGGTCCCTACTCGTACTGTCTGTTGGAGTGAACAACACTTTATTAGGTTTTGGGATTAAAATGATATTAGCTTCATAGAAGGAATTTGATAGTGTTCCTTCCTTTGCTATTTGATGGAACAGTTTAAGGAGTATTGGTGTTATTAACTCCTTAAATGTCTGGTAGAACTCTGTGCTGAATCCATCTGGTCCAGGACATTTTTTAGTGGGAAGTTTCGAGATTACTTCCTCAATTTCCTTATATGTTATAGGACTATTTAAATAATTCACAACTTCCTGGTTCAATTTAGGTAAGTTGTGTTTACTTAGAAATTCATCCATCTCTTTTGTGTTGTCAAACTTCACAGAGTATAAGTTTTTGAAATATGATGTTATAATTCTCTGGATTTCTTGGGTATCAGTAGTGATAACTCCATTTTCATTTCTAATTTTGTTAATTTGGGTTTTCTCTCTTTTGCTTTTGGTTAATTTAGCTAGTGGTGTATCAATCTTATTGATTTTTTCAAAGAACCACTTTTTTTTTTTTTTTTCAAAACTCAAATGAAAACTTTATTTTTCCGGATGACACCCCCAGCCCTCCGTACAGCTAAGTCAAGTACAAAACCGAGGAAGGCAGAGCCTTTGCCAAGGTCGGACACTTTGGCAAATCAATACAATACTCTTTGATACAATAAAATATCATCGTTGTTGGTGTTCTATGTTATTTTAACATCAATTTTCACTCCAAAAATATCATTTAAGTACCAAATCAAAACACTGTTTTTCTGCAGAGCAAGTTATTTTATACAAATTAGTATCATGGAAATTATATAAATTCTTCAGGTGAGCCCCTCCCCAGCGCTGTAGTCCCAGTGGTGAGGCAGGTGGGCTTTGGGCTTGGTCCATAGCCAGTCCCAATGTCTGACAAGCTTATAAGATTCTACCTCAAGGAGACTCAGTGTCAATTTTCTCCCCAGTACTTTGAAAGAACCTCTACCTGTTCATAGAAACACCAGAACCTGAAAATCAGACATTGGATTCCACAGATGAGCCTGTGATTGACAAGCCCCACATTTCTCATTTGGATCAAGTCATACAGCCATAGGCAACTCATTAAAAAAAAAAAAAAACAACAAGAAAAAACTACCTAAAGTAGTTGTACTTTTTTTTTTATTAAAAATTTAATTATACATTTTAAAATTTTTTACCAGTTCCCTCCCTCCCCCCTGCTCCCCCTCCCCTTCCCCCAGTGCCTCCCCCCCAATTCCCAGAGAGTCCTTTATTGTATATGCCTAACTCTCCATTGGGTCCTCCTCTCCGATGACATATAAGGACCCAGTGGCATTCCCATAAGCCCTTTCTCTTGTTCCCCTTAAGCATAAGATCACTACTATGGCTGTCAATCCCTTGCCTCCAGGGGTCTCGGTGCCCTTAACAGATGCTAGACTTTATGAGGGCAACAGTGCGCTGGACATTGCGCAGGGCATGCAAAGTCCCATTAGATTGCTTTGGCCCCAAACTATTGTTGAGAATCTTGCAAATCGTTGCTCCTCCCATCCTTTTGCTCTTACAATCTTACCGCCCCCTCTTCCGCAAATGTCCCTGAGCTCCAGGATGGGGAGAGATTAGGCTGTCCTAGTTCTATGTGATTGATATAGTCTCTGAAGTTCTGGATTGTGGTTTGTTGATTTTCTTTTGCAGTTTTGCTGCTCCTGCAATTCCCTTCACTCCATTCTGCTGGGCACTGTATGTCACCCCCTGGCCAGAGACAAAAAGCTGTTAAACTGGAGTCTTGTTATAATAGCACATTCAAGGGTAGATGTAATAAGAGTAGGAAACCTCCCTGAGGGAGGGGTCCATCACCCATTTGCAAATTGATTACTTTTTATCTGCTAGACTATATGCCCTCCCCTTCTGGTGAGATCAGGAAAGAACGTCTGTGAACTTAACCAAGTTTCTCATTACTTACTTGCAGACCTTGATGGAGGCCTATTTTCTCTGCTGTAACATGGTCTCCTCTCTCCTTGTTTCTGGTGTGGCCCTCCTAACCCATCTCTCTTGTTCATAATCCTTGCAATTACTGTGTTACATAGGTTTACTTTTGAGTGTCTCAATGTGGGCTGGGTGAGTTTGGTATTAGGAGCCACCTATTAGGGAGTACATACGGCGCTTAATTTTCTGGGTTTGGGATACTTCACTTAATATAATTCTTTCTAATGACATCCATTTCCCAGCAAATTCCAGTAATTCATCATTTTTGATGGCTGAGTAGTACTCCATTGTATAGATGTACCACTGTTTCCTTATCCACTCGTCAACTGTTGGACATTTAGGTTGATTCCATGACTTTGCTATTGTAAACAGTGCTGCTATGAACATGGTCGAACCTCTGCTGCATGGGGGGTTATTCCCAAAAGTGGGATAGCAGGGTCATATGGCATTTCAATCTTTAATTTCTTTAAGAATCTCCAGATGGCTCGCCAGAGTGGCTGTATGAGCCTGCATTCCCACCAACAATGTAGGAGAGTTCCCCTCTCTCCACATCCTCTCCAGCATTTGTCGTTGTTTGTATTGTGGATTTTTGCCATCCTGACCGGGGTGAGATGATATCTCAGGGAAGTTTTGATTTGCATTTCCCTGATGGCTAAGGAACAAGACTTAATTCCAAATGGATCAAGGACCTTGATATCAGGCCAGAGACTTTAAAAACCATAGTTGAAAGGATAGGGAACTCCCTCAAGCTGATTGGGCTAGGCCAACACTTCCTAAACAGACATCCAATGGCACAATCACTGCTACCAACTCTCAACAGTTGGGATCTTGTGAAATTAAAGAGCTTCTGTTCAGATAAAGAGATTGTCACACGAGCTCAAAGGCAACCCACAGAATGGGAGAAAATCTTCACTAACCACATATCTGACAGAGCTCTACTGTCCAGAGTGCACAAAGAACTTAGAAAATTAAACTCCAAGGAAAACACTGGCCCAATTAAAAAATGGGCCCTGGAACTTCAAAGAAACTTTACCAGGGATGAAATTAAAATGTCTAACAATTATCTCAAAGAACCACTTTTTGACTGGTTGATTTTCTCTATTGTTTTCCTATTCTCGATTTCAGATATTTCTCCCCTTATTTTGCTAATCTCCTCTCTTCTACTACTTTTGGGTTCAGATGCTCTAGTGTCTCTAAAGCTTTAAGCTGCATTGTTAAGTTGTTTATTTCTGATATTTCCAGTTTTTTTGGTGTAGGCATTACGAGCTATGAACTTACCTCTTAGGACAGCTTTCATTGTGTCCCAGAGATTTTGGTAAGTTGTATTTTCATTATCGTTCGCTTTCAGGAAATCTTGAATTTCCTTTTTAATTTCTTCCTGAATCCAGTTCTCATTCACCATCATAGTGTTAAGTTTCCAGTTGTTAGTGTATTTTCTGTCATTTGTTGTGTTGTGGATGTCAAGCTTTAGGCCGTGGTGATCTGATAGGGCACAGGCTAGAATTTCAACTTTCCTGTATATGTGGAGATTCATTTTGTGGCCCAATATGTGATCTATTTTGGAGAAAGTTCCACATGCTGCTGAGAAAAATGTGTATTCTTTGGTGTGTGGATGAAAAGTTTGATAGACATCTGTAAGGTCCATTTTAGTAAGCGTGTGATTAAGTTCCAAAGTGTCTCTGTTAAGCTTCTGACCTGTTGATCTATCCCATGTTGAGAGGGCAGTGTTGAAATCCCCACGAATTATCATTTGGGGGTTAATTTCTTGCTTTAGACGCTGTAGGATTTTCTTAATGAATGTGGAGGGGCCTGTATTGGGTGCATAAATGTTCAATATTGTGAAGTCTTCCTGGTGAATTGTACCTGTGACTAAAATGTAGTTTCCATCTGTGTCTCTTATGATTTTTTTTGGTTTAAAGTCCACTTTGTCCGACAGCATAATGGCTACCCCTGCCTGTTTCTTGGTTCCATTAGCTTGCAGTATTTTGGACCAGCCTTTCATTTTTAGGATGTGCCTATCTTTTGTGGTGAGATGAGTTTCCTGAAGGCAACAGATTGATGGGTTGTGATTTTTAATCCAATTTGGTAATCTGTGTCTCTTAATTGGTGAGTTAATACCATTGACATTTAATGTTATAATGGAGAAATTATTTTTAATTCTTGACATTTTTTATGTTTAGTGAATTTTGTAATTATTATTTGACATTTATGTTTTTGTAGTATTATACTACTCTTCTGTCTTCCTGGATACGGTTTTTTTTTCTTCAAGTTTGCGTATCATTTCTAGCATTTTTTGAAGGCCTGGTTTCGTAGACATGTATCCCTTCAAGTTGTCTTAGTGCTGGAAAACTTTTCTTTCTCCCTCGATCATGACAGATAGTTTTGCCGGGTATATCAGTCTGGGTTGGCATTTTTGCTCATTTAATACTTGAAGTATGTCTTTCCAAGCTCTTCTTGCTTTTACTGTTTGCATTGAGAAGTCATTTGTTATTTTAATAGGTTTGCCTTTAAAAGTGACTTGCTTTTTTTCTCTTGAAGCTCTCAGCACCAGTTCTTTATCTTGAATGTGGAGTGTTTTGACTATTATTTGCCGTGGCGATTTTCTATTTTGGTCATATCTGTTTGGAGTGCGAAATGCCTCTTGTATTTGGATGGTCCTCTCGTTCTTCAATTGAGGGAAGTATTCATTTATGATATTTTGAAAAATTTCCTCAGGTGTGGTATTTTGAGATTCTTGCTCTGGTATTCCATGAATGCACATGTTAGGCTTCTTCAGGTGTCCCATATCTCTTGAATGTTCCTCTCAAGTACCTTTTTGTCTTTAACTATCTCTTCCATTGAGCTGGTTAATTCTCCCACTTTGTCTTCAAGATCTGAAATTCTATTTTCTGCTTCATTTGTTCTGCTGATAAGACTCTCTGTTGAGCTTTGGGTTGAAGATAACTTGTGTTTTAGTTCAATTTTAAACTCTGCCTGAGACTGTTTTAACTGCTCTATGCCTGTTTTTGTGTCTTGAACTGTTTTTCTCAACTCCTCCAAATGCCTGTTGTGTTCCTGTTCAAAGTGGTTGATGTGGTTGTTTATTTCCTCTTGGATTCCCTGTTTCATAGTATTAATCATGGTAATGATCATACTTTGAAAGTTGTTGCCTTGGGTCTGGCTTTCTTGACTATTTTCTGTGAATTTGTTCTGTTTGGAATCCATCCTTAAGGAGTTGATTCTTTCAGTGGGAGATTGGTCTCCTTGGGTTTTGTTTCTCATGTATCTACACTTTGACTTGGACATTATTGTTTTGTCTTCTAGGGCTTTTCAGTTGTTGTTTTGTCTTCTAGGGCTTCTCAGTTTCTGTGTGTTTTTGACTAAACTGATTTAGTTGGTATTACTACCCTTGGGCAGTTGTTACCATTGCTTGCCTTGGGGTTGGGTATGTTTGTCTTATGTTATTGTTATTTCCTAGTTGAGGCTATTAGGCTATTAGTACATCAGTTAAATCAGGTTAAGTAGACAGGGGGTGAATATTAGTATGGTAGTGCACTTTTACGATGTAGTATTTTGGTGATATGTGAGAGTGAGTGGTGTATTCCCTGGGGTTGTGTATGTTTTGGGGGTGGCTGTATGGAAAGGTTAATCTACAGTGATTAATATTAGAAAGGAACAGTAAGGTGAAAAAAAGGGGGGAGATTTACTTATCTTTGGGCTGAATGTGAAGAATCTCTCCCATGTGATAGGATGATTGTAGAGGTGTTCAGATGTATGGCCTTTGACCCTTAGAACTTTGCTTGAGTTTTCTTTGGACTGTATTGAATTCTGAGTAGCAGTGTGTCTTCTGTAGACCACTTGTGTGGGTCCCCCGTGGGCCAGAGAGGTAGAGGGGCTGATGTTGTTGACAGAATTCTTCACCTGGGACCTGGGACTTGGCTTAGTGGTCCCAAGCTCCAGGGATGGAAGAATGTGAGCAAGTCCTGTCGGACAGGCAGGCGGGAAGAAGAAAGGGGCTGGGGCCCGGTGGCATGGACAGACCCTACCAAAACTTAAACCACAATTTAACCATGAGAAATACATCAGAAAATCCTAAACTGATGTATATTCTTCAAGATACCTGACTGTTACAACTCTGCAAAGATCATGAAAAATGAAAAACAAGTCTCTGCCTAAAGGAGTTTAACATAATAACAAATGAAGCATGTAATCAAGAAGGATCTTAAACAGAGAGAGAGAGAGAGAGAGAAAGGGAAGGAGGAAGAGGGAAGTAGGAAAGAAGGAAGGGAGGGAGGGAGGGAAGAAGGGAGGAAGGTGTTCCCGTTCACCTGCATTGTTACTGATAAAAATCACTATCAAATGGCTTAAGGGAACAAGCAATTTATTCTCTTAGCAATAGTCTGGTTATAGTTTTTAGTCCAGCTTGATGAGAGAGCTCACACCAACACTAGGGTTAAGGGAATTGGCCATGCCATACTCACCTGAGAGAGGGAAAATCCTTAATTGAGAGATCATCGTATCTGGCCAAGTATGCAGAAGGATGCCAATTCCTCAACGAGCTTTCTGTATTTTATTCACCTGTCCAGGGCCACATGAGTTGAGCCTTCCCCATCAACTAAACAATCTCCTTCAGGTTTATTCTGGGGTGAACTCTACAAATATGCCCAGAATTCAAACTCTCAACTATCAAGTTGACACCTGTGCCTGACAATGACAGAAGGCAGGCTATAATTTGCTTTAACTTATTTAATAGGAATAAATACACGATACTAAAATGTGAGTTTTCATTATAATGCTCTCTAATCTTTTTTAATGATATCTAATCCATAGTTGTTCACTTCTTAGTGATTATTTTTGAGATTTTACACAGAAAGCAAGAAGTAGGCAAGTAAAATAGAAGAGGTTGTGTGTTTAGGAAACTAATATGCTGGCCAGAGAGTGCAGTTTATTTTACAGACATTAAAATCAGAGACATTTCAAACTTTACTATTTCATGGCCATTTATCCCATGGTGCATTATTTAAAACTCCTAACACTGTTTTCTTATCTATAAAGGGAGGAAAATAGGATCTACATCAGCATCATTATATGATTAAATATTAATGCATAAAACCCCTAGCCTATAACTTGATGCTCAATGCTGTTTTTCACAACATCTATGTTACCTATTTCTTCTTATGGAACAAATACTTTAGGATTTTAGGTGTTTATAATGTCTTTTTCAGTACACTTAGATACATGATTTATAATGTTGCATTTTTTAATCTTAAGTTTTGTTAGTGTCAGTATTTTTCTAAATATCAATTTGCTTTTAAGAAACAGATATTGAGCTCCCTTTCCCCACCCTGCTCCGCCGGGCCTCACCCGCTGACCTAGGTAAGCTCTGCCCGTGCCCGCCCACCAGAACCCCAGGTCAACCCAAGGGACCCTCCTCCTACCCTACCATCCATCTGGAGTCTTGTGCAGGGCCAAGGGAGGAGGAGGACCGCCCCCTGCGCCCGGGGCCCGCCCCAGCTCCCCTAGGGTTAAATAGCTCCACGCCTACGCCCCCATCCTCCCTTTCCCCACCCCTCTCCGCGGGTCAGGACGCATGCACAGTCCAGCTGGGCCTCACCCGTGACCTAGGTAAGCTCCGTCCCTGCCCACCCCCAGAACCCCAGGCCAAATAATTCAGTTTAGTGACATTGAAAGATCTTAAGAGTTAAAACGACAATGCCAAAGTCAAAGTGCAAATCCATGAGAAGCAACACTCAAGTAAACAAATTTCCCACTGAAGAAATTAATCCCATAATGTTAGACTCTAACAAGAACAAACCCGCGGAAAAAGGCCAAGAAAGCCTGACCCAGGATAACGACTTTCAAAATATGATCATTACCATGTTCAATACTATGAAAGAGGAAATCTGGGAGGAATTACATAATGGAATCAATCCTTTTGAAGAGGAACACAACAGACATTTGGAGCAGTTGAGAAAAACAGTGCAAGAAACAAAAACTGGCATAGAGAAGTTAAAACAGACTCAAGCAGAGTTTAAAACTGAGCTACAAAACAAGTTATCTTCAACCCAGAACTCCACAGAGAGTCTTATCAACAGAACTAACAAAGCAGAAAACAGAATTTTAGACCTTGAAGATAAAGTGGGAGTACTAACCAGCTCAATGGAAGAAGTTGTTAAAGCCAAAAAGATACTTGAGAGAAATATCCAAGAGATATGGGACACCCTGAAGAAGCCTAACATGCGTATTCATGGAATACCAGAGCAAGAATCTCAAAATAACACCCCTGAGGAAATTTTTCAAACGATCATCAAGGAAAACTTTCCTCATATAAAAAAAGAGAGGCCCATCCATATACAAGAGGCATTCCGCACCCCAAACAGATATGACCAAAACAGAAGCACGCCACGGCAAAAAATAGTTAAAACACTCCACATTCAAGATATAACCTGGTGCTGAGAGCTTCAAAGGAGAAAAAACAAGTCACTTTTAAAGGTAAACCTATTAAAATAACAAATGACTTCTCAGTCGAAACAGTAAAAGCAAGAAGAGCTTGGAGAGACATAGTTCAAGTACTGAATGAGCAAAAATGTCAACCCAGGCTGATTTACCCTGCAAAACTATCCATCATGATCGAGGGAGAAAGAAAAGTTTTCCAGCACAAAGACAATTTGAAGGGATACATGTCCACCAAACCAGGCCTCCAAACAATGCTAGAAATGATACTCAAGCGTGAAGAAAAAAACAGGCATATCCAGGAGAACAGAAGGGAAGTATAACACCATTAAAAGCGATGCAATATACTTATAAAAACTACTAAACATAATAAATGTCTGGAATTAAAAATAGTTAATCCATTATAACACTAAATGTTAATGGAATTAATTCACCGATCAAGAGACACAGATTACAAACTTGGATTAAAAACCACAATCCATCAATCTGCTGCCTGCAGGAAACCCATCTTACCACAAAAGATAGGCACGCTCTAAAAATAAAAGGCTGGTCAACAATTCTACAAGCAAATGGAAGCAGAAAACAGGCAGGGGTAGCCATTATGCTATCAGACAAAGGGGACTTCAAATCAAAGAAAATTATAAGAGACACGGATGGATACTACATTTTAGTCACAGGTACAATTCACCAGGAAGACTTCACACAATACTGAACATTTATGCACCCAATACGGGCCTCTCCACATTCATTAAGAAAACCCTACAGCATCTAAAGCAAGAAATCAACCCCCAAATGATAATTCTTGGGGGCTTTAACACTGCCCTCTCAACATGGGATAGATCAACAGGTCAAAAGCTTAACAGAGACACTTTGGAACTTAATCAAACCCTCACTGAAATGGACCTCACAGATCTCTATCAAACTTTCCATTCAAGCACCAAGGAATACACATTATTCTCAGCAGCCCATGGATCCTTCTCCAAAATAGACCACATATTGGGCCACAAAACGAATCTCCACATATACAAAAAAGTTGAAATTCTAACCTGTGCCCTATCAGATCACCATGGCCTAAAGCTGGACATCCACAACACATCAAACAAGAGAAAATACAATACTCCTGGAAACTTAACAATATGATGCTGAATGAGAACTGGATTCAGGAAGAAATTAAAAAGGAAATTCAAGATTTCCTGAAAGTGAACGATAATGAAAATACAACTTACCAAAGTCTCTGGGACACAATGAAAGCTGTCCTAAGAGGTAAGTTCATAGCTCTTAATGCCTATGTCAAAAGAATGGAAACATCAGAAATAAACAACTTAACAATACAGCTTAAAGCTTTAGAGAAACTAGAGCAATCTGATCCCAAAAGTAGTAGAAGAGAGATTAGCAAAATAAGGGGAGAAATATCTGAAATCGAGATTAAGAAAATGATAGAAAAAATCAGCCAGTCAAATAGCTGGTTCTTTGAAGAAATCAATAAGATTGATACACCTCTAGCTAAATTAACCAGAAGCAGGACAGAGAAAACCCAAATTAACAAAATTAGAAATGAACATGGAGTTATCACTACTGATACCCAAGAAATCCAGAGAAATATAACATCATATTTCAAAAACTTATACTCTGTGAAGTTTGACCACACAAAAGAGATGGATGAATTTCTAAGTAAACACAACTTGCCTAAATTGAATCAGGAAGTTGTGAATTAAATAGTCCTATAACATATAAGGAAATTGAGGAAGTAACCTTGAATCTTCCCACCAAAAAATGTCCTGGACCAGATGGATTCAGCACAGAGTTCTACCAGACATTTAAGGAGTTAATAATACCACTTGTTGCTTAAACTGTTCCATCAAATAGCAAAGGAAGGAACACTACCAAATTCCTTCTATGAAACTAATATCATTTTAATCCCAAAACCTAATAAAAACTCACTTAAAAAGGAAAACTATGGGCTGATCTCTCTGATGAACACAGACGCAAAGATTCTCAACAAAGTCTTAGCAAATCGGATTCAAAAACATATCAAAAAGATCATTCACGGGGACCAAGTAGGCTTCATCCCCGGCACACAAGGTTGGTTCAACATACGCAAATCAATAAATGTAATTCATCATGTAAACCAGTCCAAAGTCCAAGACCACATGATACTCTCAATAGATGCAGAAAAAGCTTTTGACAAGATCCAACAGCTTTTTATGATCAAAACGCTAGAGACAGTAGGAATGGAAGGAACCTTTATCAATATAATAAAAGCTGTATACAACAAGCCCACAGCAAAGATTATGCTCAATGAGGAACAATTGGAAGCATTCCCACTTCGATCAGGAGCCAGACAAGGCTGTCCACTCTCACCACTTCTATTCAATATTATACTTGAAGTCTTAGCTGAAGCCATAAGACAAGAAAGGGACATAAGAGGGATTCAAATCGGCAAGGAAGAAGTCAAGCTATCCCTATTTGCAGATGACATGATCTTATATCTGAGTGATCCCAAAAACTCCACCAGGAAGCTCCTGGAACTAATTGAGAAGTTCAGCAGGGTGGCAGGATACAAAATAAATGTGCAAAAATCAGAGGCCTTCCTATATGCCCAGAATGAAAGAAGTGAAAACGCCTTGAAAGAAACAATCCCATTTACAATAGCCCCTAAAAAAATGAAATACCTTGGTATAAACCTAACCAAGGAGGTAAAAGACCTTTACAATGAAAACTTTAAAACCCTAAAGAAAGAAATTGCAGAAGACACCAGAAGGTGGAAAGACCTCCCGTGTTCTGGGATTGGCAGAATCAACATCGTAAAAATGACCATCCTACCAAAGGCAATATACAAATTCAATGCTATACCAATTAAAATCCCAAAGCAATTTTCAAAGAAGTTGACCAAACAATCTCAAAATTCATATGGAGGCACAAAAGACCCAGGATAGCAAAGACAATCCTGAGTAACAAAAACACTGCTGGAGGTATCACCATACTAAATCTTAGTCTATACTACAAATCCATTGTTGTAAAAACAGCCTGGTACTGACTCCAAAATAGACACACAGATCAATGGATAAGGGTTGAAGACCCAGATATAAGCCCACAAAATTACAGATATTTGGTCTTTGACAAAGAGGCCCAAAGAATCCAATGGAAAAAGAACAGCATCTTCAACACATGGTGCTGGCAAAACTGGATCTCCACATGCAGAAGATTAAAGCTGGACCCATACTTGTCACCATGTACAAGTCTTAATTCCTAATGGATCAAGGACCTTGATATCAGGAATGAGACTATAAAAACAATAGTTGAAAGGATAGGGAACTCCCTCGAGCTGATTGGGCTAGGCCAACATTTCCTAAACAGACATCCAATGGCACAGTCACTGCTACCAACTCTCAACAGTTGGGATCTTGTGAAATTAGAGAGCTTCTGTTCAGATAAAGAGATTGTAACACGAGCTCAAAGGCAACCCACAGAATGGGAGAAAATCTTCACTAACCACATATCTGACAGAGTTCTACTGTACAGAGTGCACAAAGAACTTAGAAAACTAAACTCCAAGGAAAACAATGGCCCAATTAAAAAATGGGCCCTGGAGCTTAAAAGAAATTTTACCAGGGATGAAATTAAAATGTCTAACCAATATCTTAAAAAATGCTCCATATCCTTAGCCATCAGGGAAATGCAAATCAAAACTTCCCTGAGATATCATCTCACCCTGGTCAGGATGGCAAAAATCCACAATACAAACAACAACAAATGCTGGAGAGGATGTGGAGAGAGGGGAACTCTCCTACATTGCTGGTAGGAGTGCAGGCTCATACAGCCACTCTGGCGAGCTGTCTGGAGATTCTTAAAGAAATTAAAGATTGAAATGCCATATGACCTTGCGATTCCACTTTTGGGTATAACCCCCCATACAGCAGAGGTTCACCTCGATAGCACAAGCACGACCATGTTCATAGCAGCACGGTTTACAATAGCAAAGTAACGGAATCAGCCCAAATGTCCAACAGTTGACGAGTGGATAAGGAAACTGTGGTACATCTATACATTGGAGTACTACTCAGCCATCAAAAATGATGAATTACTGCAATTTGCTGGGAAATGGATGTCATTAGAAACAATTATATTAAGTGAAGTATCCCAGACCCAGAAAATTAAGCACTGTATGTATTTCCTAATAGGTGGTTCCTAATACCAAACCCACCTAGCCCATCTTGAGACACTCATAGGTAAATCTATGTATTACCTACAATAATTGTAAGGATTATGAACAGGAGGGATGGGGTTGGAGGGCCACACCAGAAACAAGGAGAGAAGTGACCATGTTACAGTAGAGAAAATAGACCTCCATCAAGGACTGCAAGAAAGTAATGTGACACCTAGTTAAGTTCAGACATTCGTTCCTGATCATTTACAACTAAAGGGGTATGAACTCACCCGAAGGGGAGGGCGTATAGTCCGGCAGATTAAAAAGTAACCATTTTGCAAATGGGTAATTGACCCCTCCCGTTGGCAAATGCCATATGATCCTGCGATTCCACTTTTGGGTATAAGTATTACATCTACCCTTGAATGTGCTCTTATAATAAGACTCTAGTTTAACAGCTTTTTGTCTCTGGCCAGGGGTGACATACAGTGTCCATCACGATGGAGTGAAGGGCATTACAGGAGCAACAAACTGCAAAAGAAAATCAACAAACTACTATCCAGAACTTCAGAGACTCTATATCAACCACTTAGAACTAGGCCAGACTAATCTCTCCCCATCCTGAAGCTCAGGGACATTTGCAGAAGAGGGGGCGGTAAGAGTGTAAGAGCAAAAGGATGGGAGGAGCAATGATTTGCAAGATACTCCACACAAGTTGGGGCCGAAGCAATCATAATTGGACATTGCATGCCCGGCGCAATGTCCAACACACTATTGACCTCACAAAGTCTAGCATCTGCTAAAGGCACCAAGATCCTTGGAGGCAAGGCATTGACAGCCACAGTAATGTTCCTATACTTAAGGGTAACACAGGAAAGTGTTCAGGGAAAGGCCACTGGGTCCTTGTACGTCATCGGAGAGGAGTGCCCAGAGGAGAGTCAGGCATGCACAAGAAAGGACTCTGGGAATTGGGTCAGGAGGCACGGGGGGATGGGGAGAGAGGGGTGAGGGGAGGGGGAGCAAGGGGTTCGGGGGGAGGAAGAGGGAGGGAGGGAACTAGTGTACCTATTATGTTTGTATGAGCTGAAATAATAATAAAAAATGTATTATATAAAAAAAGAAACAGATATTGAGAAAGAAAAGGAAAGAAGATTGCAAGAGATAATTAAATAAATTAAGATGTTTTTACAAATATTGTACTGAAAATCTCCAGAGCAATGAATTACACAAACACACACAATGAATATTATTTGTCTTAAATTATTTAGTAAGTATATATATTATATTATATGTGTAAATATATATATATGCATAACATTTTAGAAACTCAAGAGTAAAATGAAAGATACCCAAAGCTACCATGAGCATATAAATCTCATCTTAATATAATATATTTCATTGATAAATTGGACCTCACAAAGTAATGGAACAATAGTCTTCAAGTTCCTAAGAAAAAAATATTGAATCCTAAATTTCTACATTACAGTAATACCTGTGAAATGAGGTAAAAAGTAAACACACTTTAAAGTGTGGAAGAATTCATAATATGTATATTCCATACTGATCCCCTTCCTACTAGCTATTAGGAAATTATTTGAAATACTTGAAAATTGTGGCCACATGACAGGAGATACACCCAGGTACAGCCAGAGGAGGTCCATTCTCCTTAAATGACCTCCTCTCTGGTAAAGTCAGGCCACTATTTAGAATGAACAAAATGATGATATCTGGAGTTTTTGAAAAGAGATTTTGTACATGTACTTACTTATGATGTGCGTATAAAAAGAGATTTAATGTAGATTTAAGCATGATAGTTAAAAGAAAGGAAGACTCACAAGAAAAATCTGAATGGCTTTCTCAAAGAATAATCACTTGTAATTATCTTTCCAATAGCCATAATTTGATTGTAGTGAGTTTTACAGTTACTATCCTCAGAGTGTAGGGCATTTAAATGAGACCACAAATTATTTCCTGAAGCATATTGGTTACAATATGAAGAAGGAATTTTTTCACTGTATAGACAATTTTCAAAGCAAATATTGCTAATTGTGTAAACAAAAGGCCCCATTCATTTTCTCTGCCTCAATTTAGAATCAAACAAGAGTAATGCAGGAAGTACAATGAAGAAGTAGGATTAGCATTCCTGTTCTCACTTTCTCTGAAAGAATAAAGAGAAATTGCTTTCAGAGTTTGTTAGGGTCAAATCCTAGCCCGGTGAGCCCAAGGTCCACAATGTGTCAGTTAACAAGACAAATCACAATAAAAAGCAGAAAAGGGGAATTTAATCAATGTGGCCAAATTAGGAAGAGAAACAAAAAGGCCCAGTGACACCCACTTCTCAGTCTGTTTCAGGGGTGCTGATAGGAGGTAGAGGGCAAGAGGTCTTCCTAAGAAGTTGTAGTTAAGGTACAATATCATCCATTATTGCCTCAGCTATAATCCTACAAGGTGATCTGACAAGTTGTCAGATCTCTTCTTGGGAGACAAGTTCCTCCTCTTGTTGACACCAAACACCCACCTTTTCCTTTCCTGGGGAGATACCTAATACCTTGAGAACCATTGCTTCAGTGGTATGGTAGCCAAATAGAGGGGCATGAGTGCCTGTCTATCTTTACACTATTTTCTTTCCTGCTAAGATGGTTACTAATGATAGCTAAATACATTGGAATAGTAAACATACAAATAATTGAAGAATTTAAGATTAGGTATTTAAAAATCTACATTTTTCACAATCCATCCTACTCCCTCCAACCCTCCTGTCTATCTGCTTCTGTGGGCCCTAGGGGCTCCTAGACTTTGAATGCTCTTTTTTCTTTCTCATCCCTTCGACTCACTAAGAGAAGTTGTTTACTCTTGAGGACTGGTGTGATTAGACCAGGCACATTGAAATAATACAAAATCAACTCTATTTGTCATCCCTTAACATCCAAAACCAAAATGCCTCCCATATCCCAAATGGAACCACCATGCTACCACAAGTGAAAAATTTTCTACCTGACCTCATGTAACAAGTCACAGTCAATATGCAGATAAACTAAAAGATGTTGTAAAAGGTTACTTTTGGGCTATATATACATAAGGCCTATATAAAACAGTAAGTTTCATGTTAGACTTAGATCCCTTTCCCAATATGCACCATTATGTACATGAAAACATCCACAATTTTAAATTTGAAACAGACCAGAGAAGGGATGATTGACCTATAGTGTACACAGGATATATAAAGTCATGATTTTTTTGGGGGGGGGAGGTGCTGTCACATATCCTTTATCCCTGCATAAATTTTTTAAAGAAATAACTTACTTTACTTTCTTCTATTTGAACAATATTTAAAACTTCTACTTTTTAGTATATATTTAGCTCTATTTATTTTAACGTATATTAACAATGTATTTTAATTTTCCACTACCTACACCTAACTCACTTCCCATTCCATCCCATGTGTTCTCTCCTCCAACTAGATTCCCTCCCTTCCCCACTTTTCCCTACATGGGTGATAACGCTAGTTATCTAGGATGTCTGCATTAGTTGGTACCTGAGCATCTGCCAGGTTGCCAGCAGTCCACCTGTAGTGAAGTTGTACAGAGTTTCCACATTTTATCTGGCAACACTCTGATGCAGTCTCTCGGAATAGGGTCATGTCTCATGGAATCTTTACTGTTCCATGGCAAAGTGCTGCTTAGGCCAGTTATTGTAGAGGTCTAGTTAAAGTAGACAGTATTGCATTGAGTTCTAAGGTAGGATAGCCCTGATATGAACAGAAACTACAGTGTGATATTACCTCTCCCCTTCCTCTGACTCTTATGCATTCTTACCACCCCTTTTTCTGCAAGGTTCCCTGAGCCTTGGAATGGGAGGTGGCTTAGATGCCCTGGTTAAGATTGACCGTCTGCAGAAGGCTTTTCTTTGTACTTTGACCAGTTGTGGTTCTCTGAACTGCAGATCCATAGATCCGCTTTTGCACATGGATATTTCTCGAGTGGTGAGTACTTCTTTGATCTATGGATATAATGATAAATGTTCACATAGTGGGTTACTATAAAGTATTTCTATTTAACAATAAGTCTGTTATCTTCAAAAGTCTATGGTCTCCTTGTCTGAGGGTATGTGAATTAGTTTACAACACCAGGAATGTGACTTTTTCTTTAAAAAAAAAAAAACTTTATTTATTTAGTTAGTTAGCTAGTAAGTTACTTAGTTAGTTGTTAGTTTGTATGTGTGTGTGTGTATGTGTGTGTGTGTGTGTGTGTGTGTGTATGAAGTCACTGTGTATGCCTTTAGAGGACCAAGGATGACTTCAAGAATCATCCTGGATTGCTTCTCCTTTTTATTTTGCCCTGGGATTTTCTAGGCTCTATCTACCAGGGCTGGAAGAGCAACCACTGCTGTCTCTGCCTGGCATTTTTACTTTTCATGGGACCTGGGATCTGAACTCAGATCTTTTTGTTTGTGAGGCAGAATATTAACCCCTAAGCCATCTCTTCAGCCTGGATGTGACTTTTTCTGATAAAAATGTCTTTCCCTTCTAGTCATCTATCTGTATTGGCATTGAAGATGTACTCCTTCTACAATTGAATGTTCAATTACTTGTAGAAAGTTGGACAGGACCCAAAGAGTTAAGAGAACAGTGCTGTCTGCTGCATCGATTTGATGGTAAACAGGATAATGCTCTCAACTGTGGCATCTGGCTGTTTGGCAATCTCATCAAGCTGTACCAGTGGTTATTGTCGACTTCAGGGCTTGTCATAGGATTAAGCTGTTGTGTAGATGTTCCTCCCACCTTAGTGTAGTACAGTAAAAGATGATCTTCAATTTCTTTTCTTCTGAGCAAGTCACATTTTTTATTCATATTTTATTAAAGTGCACAGGAGATTTGGTTAAGAAAGAGTGCATTCCAACACAAGCTCTATATTCCTTTTTAGCACTATTGTAATTTGGTTTTAATGTAATTTCCTTTTTGAATAAGCAAAATGACATTTTAGTGTGTGTGTTTTTTTTATTATTATTATTTATTCAATTGTGCGCATGTGCATGTGCGTGTGTATGTGCGCGCGCATGTGTGTATGTCTGTGTGTGTGTGTGTCTGTAGAACCACGGACGAATTCGCGAACCACCATGGACGCCTCCACCTCCTTCTGCCCCGGGATTCACAGGCTCCGCCCTACCAGGACCAGAAGCGCAGGCTGCCCCCGCTTCCGCCCGGCGTCTATACGTGGGATCTGGGATCCGAACTCAGGACCTTCCGCCTGCAAGGCGGAGGCTTAACCCCTGAGCCACCTCTCCAGCCCTTTAGTGTGTGTTTTTTAAACAGTTTTGTTTAAATGCTAGGATAGCTTTTTAAAATAAGTACAACCTCAAAAAATCCTATACAAAGTATTTTTTTTAAAGTACATGTATTATACTTGTTCAGTAACTTTTCTAATCTGTTCTACTCTAAGCAAATGCATGAAAAGTAAGTATTTTCTAATAAAATATATTTGATGAGGGTTCTCCTCATCTTTTTCATGAATTCATTTGGTATCTTTGGTTGTTAAATAACTAATTAGGCCTCAGTGCCAAAATGATTGATCTGGAGTCTTCGTCTTCAACTTAATTCTAATGTCCTCTGAGGAGTTTTATTCCTTTCAGCAGCATAATGGCTTTTAAAAAGACATACTATAAGCTATGGTGAAACTTAAAAATTATTCAGCATTTCCAATATTTCATAAAATCACAAAAACTATTAGTGGAAGAATCAAGCTCAGAAGTCAGTACTCCTAAAGCTGTTACAGGTACACTCTTTTAATCTATGCTTCTTTCCCTTTTCTAAGCCCACAGTCCAAGTTCTTAGCTCTGCTGTTCTATCTCAAACCAACTTTTGCATGACCGTTTTCTTCCTGTTGTGTGGTACTTTGTTTTCAGGCCTTTTCTTCTGTTCCTTTAGTCTCTTTCTGCCTTTTCTTCTGTTTTCCACCTGGTTCTGACAGTCCTCTATACTGCAGGACCTTGAACTTTCTATGGAATGTGTCCAGCAGCCATTAGGAAGCTGAAGCTACAATTAACAAAAATCATGCTACTAATGAGAAAAGACATGACAGGACTCAGAATGCTCAAAAGTCGTAAGAGAGTATGTTAGACTTTGAATCATGAGATACAAGCTTTATTGGTTTGCTTGCAATAGGAATTACATATCAAAGGAGGAAAAATATTGTAAAATAAAACCATAACAACATTTGTGGGCAGACTATCCTAATGGGTTCAGCTTGAGACAAAAAATTTGATAAGTCTGGTGACTTATTTCTTAAGGAATTTATTTGTAATAAACACAAATTGTCTTCTTCCTTGTGCTTAAAACATTTTATATTATGTCACTTCAGATTGCAAAGTATAAGGCAAAAGAAAAAAATATTTTCTTAAGTGAAAAACGGCCCCTGTACATCTGTAATTTTTCATGCCGTCATTCCTACATCAGAATTGCTACCTACAAAAAAAACTGCTGCCACATTTTGCATCCTCCCACCCTAGGAATGCTGTATGTGAAGAAGCTCTTCTTCTTCTTCTTCTTCTCTTATTATGCATTCTAAATCATTGATTCATTCTAATCTAATCTTTGATCTGCATTCCATCCTCATTCTTCTCCTTGAAACAGCTTATTATTATTATCCAGTACCTTTTCATTTGGTCTGTCTAGCTGTCTGTTTCACACGTCTTCATACTCAGGATATAGGATGTGTTTCTTAATCCTTGTTAATTGAATGTTTTGCATTTATCTAGAAGATGATTAAATGTTTCATTAGGTAGTTTCAGGGAATAAGACAAAAATACTCTGTCGGTTATGGGTCATAAAGAAATTAAGTCAGAATCCATCACACTATGATGCAAAGCCACAAACAAGAGCTGTAACAATGATAAATTCATTATGCTAAAAGATGAGAGAACAATGAGAGCCACACTCTTAGTTCCCTAAGGTATTCAGCTGTCAAATACAGACTGTGTGCACACTATACAAGAGAGGAATGATATTCCTTGAGATGCTTATAAACAGAGTAGCTAGTCACCAAAATGTATCTTGAAAGAATCTACTGAATATAATGAAATGGTGTTTGTAGATGCAAAAAGTGTTGCTCTCTACCTAAGAATGGGAAAGAGATAGGCTGAATTTTATTGATGAAGTAAAATTCTCTGAAACCAAGGGTGAAAAAAATAAAACCTTTCCCATTGACTCACCTTAAAATTGAACTTACTAAAATATAATCTCAGAAAGTAAAAAGTAAAATAAAGCACATGGGTAAATGGTAAGAGAGTCAAAATATATTAATTTTAATCACAGGGCATTCAGACGTTCAAATGTTAGTTGAAGCATGCAGTATGCTTTGTAGTTAAGAGTTTGATTTACGCAAGGAATCATTTTATTATAGCTTCATTTTATTGTTTAGGAGTATTTTCAAATCATACAACAGGGAATGTAGCTCAGGTGGCTTTGTGCTTGCCTCGCCTGCTCAAAATCTTCACAGTCCACATTCACTCACAAACCACCTCAGACTCACAAGTATCATTCAGATTTGAGTTGTTTTGAAATTTAATCCGGAATCAGTATAATTTTCAGAAAAACACCGAGGGAATTTTTGTAATTTAACCCAGAATCAGTATAAATTTCTAAAAGCAAAGGAGGGAACAAGCAGGGAGCTAGGAGAAACCACAGAATGACCTACATACTGAGATTCACAGAAGCACTTGACTTAACATTTATTAGTGTAAAGACTATATGACAACAAACTTCTGCAGACCTTATCAACTATGAGTTGTTAAATCAACACTTAGGGTTTAAAAACTATTTGGAGTTTTAAAAAAATCTAAATTAATAACTCAATTCAATTCATAGACAAGAGAATAATAAAAATGCAGAGACCATTTATTGTGTTCTTTCCTGTCAGAGTACAGGCTGCTTCATGTAATTCTCTAATTTTACATGAATAAAAATAATGAAATAATATAAGCAATACTAGTGTACAAATTATAAAATAAATGCCAGAAACACAACTTAAAGTGAAAAATGGAAAATTATTTGATTCAAAAGAAAACCAAAAGAAATAAGTGTTATATATTCCCTCCTACATGATACAAGGTAAATGTTCAACACAGTCCCATCTTTGCTTTGATGCTTAGTATTAGAGTCTAAAAATTATTACATTGAATTTTTAAAATGATATATAACCAACCCATCCTTAGATGTGTATTTTTTTCTACCTAACCCTCTTCCTTGTAAACGACCTACATTATCTCATCTAGTAGGCCTACTCCCAGAACAGGAATCACTGTCTTCATATAAAGCACACACACAACTTAAGTATTAAGCAGTCTAAACAACAACTAATAACATATCCTGTGAGTAGTGAAAACATTTATTAAACCAAAGTAGAAACAAGCCAGTACTTCAGGGAGTCTTTGAGAGTTGAACAGGTGAAAGACAACAAGAATTCTTTCCTGTCATGTATACCTTGTAAAATCAATTGTTTGACATGTACGCTAAAGGATGCATCAGGAACGAGGGGCGGAGGGAGCACTGGGAGAAAGGGAGGGAGGGGGGAAAGGAAAAGGAAAAGTGAGGAGGGAGCAAGGGGATCCAGGGAAAGGTGAAGGGAGGGAGGGGAATGGGGTACTTATCAACTTTGTATGAGTGGAATAAATAAATAAATAAATAAATAAATAAATAAATAAATAAATAAATAGTCTTAGTTTGAGAGTCAAAGCCATTTGCTTAAATTGAGTAAAAGTGTTTCATGTGCCAAGGCTGAAGCTAATCTAACCATTTTGAGAAGCATATTTAAATGCTCTAATGTCCCTAAAGATTTTTTTTCTCCTCCAGTGAATTAAGTCCAAGTTAATGGAAACCTTTAAATCTACTTTAGTTGAGTCTCTTAACTGAGCTTTTCCAAGTTGTTTTTTTCTCAAATGCCTTTTGAGATTTTTTTATTTGTTCCATCAGAGTTACTCTGAGTTAAAAGCTTTGCTGCTACATGAAATATATACATGATAAATATATGTATGATATATGCATAAAAAACACTATTTAGAGGCTGAGAGGATCTGATCTTCCACTGACCATGTACAACATTGCATGAAAATGCTATTTGATGTGATATCTAATCTACTGTGACATTAAAGTTTTTAACTGATGCTCAAGGAGATGGAAGGATTGGCTTCACATACATCCCATTGTACACTGGTCTTCTGTCTGTTAGCTTGCTAATGAACCATGATTGAGTAAAGTAATGAAGAGTTAACAAAGAGCCCCAGGAAACCAATTTCCAATTTTGCAACCAGCAGGCTTTAACTTCACTGCAGCTTTTGCTAATTTTGTCTGAAAGAAGACTTGGATACGAAATACCATCCTGCCTTGTGATCAGGCTGACTTCTCAAATCTCCATGTACTTGCCTATTAATGAGTATCTCTTCATCAGAACCATTTTATTCCCCTTAACTGTTATAAGTAAGTGGAGTAGCTAAACTTGTGAGAATGGAATTTTAACCACTTTGAGAATTAAAAGTATTGCAAAGCATTGATTTCATGTCTGATTTATGAGAAGGAAGAAATTTAATAGAATTGTCTCAAATTGATTTGTGATAAAATGAAATAAAATTGTGTAAAGCAACCAGTGACTGTTTATTTTCATGGTATTGTTATTCAGTATGTGCCAATTTATTCATTATAATCTTTTAAAACCACAATTTAGTATTTTAAATGTTCTTTATGTAGTCAAAAATCTAAAAATCAACAAAATAAATGTGTAAATTGAAGCTAATGACAATCATAATGGGTAACTAAAGACAATGTTACATGCCACAACTTCAGACACACTGTATAATTTCATTTCTGGTCATTAAAGAAGCAAGAAAGCACAATTTATTTGTATGTAGAATACTTAAACCTAAGTGTGTCCTTTCATTTAAAACGAGGGGGGCAAATCTCCTTTATATCTGTTCTCAATGAATCAACGAAGGACACATTAATGAAGATGAGCAAACTAAGAGTTCAATGATAGAGGATGAAAATAGAGATGACATCACTGTGAGCACCAGGCTGGAAAGGTGATTTCTCTCAGGCAAGCCTGAGCTTCTTTTGATGCAAAGTAGAATAAGGAATATGAATAATTTCAATGTCAGACGAGGAAAACATACAATTTCTCCTTTTATGCAAAGTAGAATAAGGAATATGAATAATTTCAATGTCAGACTAGGAAAACATACAATTTCTCCTTTTATGCAAAGTAGAATAAGGAATATGAATAATTTCAATGTCAGACTAGGAAAACATACAATTTCTCCTTTTATGCTCACTTTCTTTAGCTTCCAAGTTTTAAAGCATCTATAAATGATCTCTCATCATCAGGAGACTCTTCTGGTTAAACATATGAAAGAAATAGGAGGCTATCAAAAGCTTTTCAAGATAAGCATTGCACCACTCACTTAAAAAAGAGGGGGAGGGGGTCTCTTTTTTGTTCTGGGTTTTAAAGGGGAAAAAAATAAAGTACACCAGAGCCGTCTGGAGATTCTTAAAGAAATTAAAGATTGAAATGCCATATGACCCTGCTATTCCACTTTTGGGAATAACCCCCCATGCAACAGAGGTTCACCTCGATAGCACATGCATGACTATGTTCATAGCAGCACTGTTTACAACAGCAAAGTCATGGAATCAACCTAAATGTCCAACAGTTGACGAGTAGATAAGGAAACTGTGGTACATCTATACAATGGAGTACTACTCAGCCATCAAAAATGATGAATTACTGGAATTTGCTGGGAAATGGATGTCATTAGAAACAATTATATTAAATGAAGTATCCCAAACCCAGAAAGTTAAGCACCATATGTACTCCCTAATAGGTGGCTCCTAGTACCAAACTCACCCAGCCCACATTGAGACACTCAAGGGTAAACCTATGTAATACGGTAATTGCAAGGATTGTGAACAGGAGGGATGGTGTTGGAGGGCCACACCAGACACAAGGAGAGAGGGGACCATGTTACAGCAGAGAAAATCGGCCTCCAAGGAATGCAAGTAAGTAATGTGACACCTGGTTAAGTTCACAGACGTTTGTTCCTGATCATGTACAACTGAGGGGGTATGATCTCACCAGAAAGGGAGGGCATATAGTCTGGCAGATGAAAAGAGATCATTTTGCAAATGGGTGACTGATCCCTCCCTCACCGAGGTTTCCTGCTTTTATTACATCTACCCTTGAATGTGCTATTATAACAAGACTCCAGTTTAACAGTTTTTTGTCTCTGACCAGAGGGTGACATACAGTGCCCATCAGGATGGAGTGAAGGGCATTGCAGGAGCAGCAAAACTGCACAAGAAAATCAACAAACCACAATCCAGAACTTCAGAGACTCTATATCATCCACATAGAACTAAGCCAGCCTAATCTCCCCCCATCCTGAAGCTCAGGGACATTTGCGGAAGAGGGGGCGGTAAGATTGTAAGAGCAAAAGGATGGGGGGAGCAATGATTTGAAGAGTCTCCACACTAGATAGGGCTGAAGCAATCATAATAGGACTTTGCATGCCCGGTGCAATGTCCAACACACTATTGACCTCACGAAGTCTAACATTGGCTAAAGGCACCAAGATCCTTGGAGGCAAGGGACTGACAGCCACAGTAGTGTTCCTATGCTTAAGGGGAACACGAGAAAGGGTTCAGGGAAATGCCACTGGGTCCTTTTACGTCATCGGAAAGGAGGACCAAGAGGAGAGTTAGGCATACACAATAAAGGACTCTCTGGGAATTGGGGGGGGAGACACTGGGAGATGGGGAGGAAGAGAGGGGAGCAGGGGGTTCGGGGGGAGGAGGAGGGGGGAGGGAACTGGTCTAACTATTAAGTTTGTATGAGCTGAAATAATAATAAAAAATGTTAAAAAAATAAAATAAAGTACATACTACAGATGATAATGGTGGCAGACATTCTGGCTGTAACATTGTTATCTCCAAAAATCCTTCCTACTTGTTCCAGCTGGGTGAAGGCTGCAGGCCTTCTGGGGATAAAAATCTAAATGCTTTCAGCACACTGAAACTCACATGCCCATCAATGTCAGCAAGGCTGAACATTACTTTTGCATTTTTCTTGTTTGGGCAAGATGTCTATTTCATATTGTATTTAACAAGAAGGAAAGGTATGCAAACCTCCAAGCCTATGTATTTTAAATAACCTTTCACAAATTTTAAAGCCTTTTTACCTTTCACAGTTCCATGCTTGACCAGAGTCCAGCCTAATAAATGCTGACACTCTTGGCTCAGTTTAATTAACAATGAGCAGCCTGTGAGAAAACACAGTGGGAGCACTGAAGCAGGGATATGTGGTGCTTTGAGCATGCTGCTGTCAATCATGGACCTTACTTCAGCTGGAATCTAGGTTTCAAAGGAGTATTGGGTTAAGATTTTTCTGACAAGATCTCTGCTGGTAAGACATTGTCATTGAAAGTGCTTTCATTTGCTCAATCACAGTAATTACCTGCATATTTGATAATAATTCTAACATGTTCAATGGGGGAGTCTCTCTCAGATTTACAAATACTTTTCATGCATTATTGTACAGGATTAAGAGAGTAAATTTTTCTGTTTTGACACAGAAAATTGAGATTCAAAAGATTTAATCAAAGTAATAACACTGTGAAGCATCAAAACCTGGATTTAGAACCAAGTTTTCTAATTCTAAACCTAGGGCTCCTTCATTTTTGCAATGGCTACCTAGAAAGTTCATGTACAGACACACGTTTGTGCCCTTCTATATGAAGGTATCAACAAGAAGGCACACAATAACCTTGACAAGTTAACAATGGTTTTATTTTGGTATTGAACCTATATAATATAAAGGATGGAATAATAAAACTTGAAGACTGTAACAGTAATGTTTATCTATAGAAATAAAAAATGAGCTATAGTGTATGAATACAGCAAACTGTTCTGTGTGTAATATGCATTATTGTAACATGTGATTCTAATAGATGGAAATGAATTTCTTCTTCATTTGTTCTTTGTCATGCTCAGCTATAACAATACATGCAGCAAATACAAATAAGTTTTCTCAGCTGAATCAGCTTGTACACTAGCAATTAGTAATACACAATTAGAGTCCGATAAAAGGAAAGCATGATCTCTGAATGAAAAATAGCCCAATATAGTACAATTCACTAAAAGATAACATTAATTCAATAATAATTATTAGTGAACATGTTCAAAATTCAGCAAAAATATCATGACTCTCATTTAGCTTTGTGAAGCTAGATCTGTATCTGCCATATCATAATGCGTGGGTGAGTAAGAATAAGATAACTTAGATCAAAGATGTAAGTGGCAGTGTTCTCTGGAGAGTTTTTACTAGGATCAGCAAAAGTTCTGTGTGCTTGGTGGTGTCATGTTAGACATTATATATTTTGCATTTAGCCAGTTTTGCTTTCAAATTTTGCATTTGAAAGTTGAATTTCAAAATAGTAATCATAAAGACATTTGATACACACTTAGTAATCCTTTGGCCAGATATAAGGAGAGAATACAGATGTAGATACAGACTACTAAGAAGACTCAAGTTCATGTGATTCCCAAGTCTAACATTTACCTACATAATGAGCAAGACAGAAAATGAAAGAAATATGTGGAGAATGAGACACAGATCCCTCCCCTCTGTGACTTTTAATGCTAATTGAAAAAGTATTTTGAAGGAAATGCATCACTGAAATAATTTATTCACTTCCAGCAGCAGAGGCAATGACATTTGCCAAAATAGCTCTCCATTATCTCTATTGGTAAATTTAGCAGAAAGAAGAGGATGGAAAAATATGAAAACAGAAAATGTGAAAATAATGAACCTTTAATATAGCATGAAAACTATGACAGACATAAAGCCACAAAAAAAAATCATTAAACTCTACCAGTCTATCTCTTTCTATCCTTCTTATCCCTTTCCTATCAATTATTCCTAATGTTCCTTTTTCTTACAAAATTCATGGAAATGATAACTTTTGCAACTTGCTTACAATCTCTCTATCTAAGCAAAGCTAATATAGTAAAAGGATTACCCTGAAAAGTGGACTTTCCTAAATGGAAAAAAATTATAATTCTACTGAAGTTGTATTTAGCAATTATAGTAGCTATGATGTTTATTCTTATATCCATTGCTAAAGACTAACATTTTTGTATTTTGCTACAGTTTAGATAATTTGATTCTTCATAAATTTCCCCAATGTTTCTTAGACTCACAACATATTTCAATAAGAGCTATCTTAGTCTTTTTAGTGTGGATCAATAAATATGAAAAGAAACCTAAGCTGTGCTCATTTGACATTGCCAACTATAGATAGCTACCTAAAATTACTTTTGAAAGTATACTGGAATCTCCTGATACAGTCAGATTTATTTAAGGTAGTAAGCATTAGGAGTTTAATTTTAAATTGTGGTAGCTCTCAAAAGTAATCATTTACCCACTGGGTTATACCAGAAGCCTCTTTTCTTTGGACGTTTCTCAGAAAACTCTGGTTTCTAATATGACTTCCAATGACTCTAGAACCATATGAAAAATAGGAGTCATGAAGATAAGGTATTGGCTGTTAGATACAATACCACATAAAGGTAAGAGCAAGTGGCCTGGAGCCTGGGAATAAATGATAAACACCTAAAATTAATAAGGAAACTGGAAGCTAATTTCTTTTTTTTTTTTTTAAACCAATGGGTTTATTGGGGCTACTTACAGTAATAATGGGAAGGATTACTTACAGGAGCAGAGATGACTCAAAAGCAGTTACATCATCAGAAAGCCCACCCCAATACGGGTGAGACCCACAGAGATGCAACCTTATGACTTGCTCCTAGCAGAGTCCCCTTCAGCCTCCTGGACTGCTCAGTCTCTCAGATGGCCTGTCTGGCCAGTCTCCTTCCCTGTTTGTTCACTGTGTTCTTTCACTTTGGGGAACCCACTCTCCCCCTTTAATCTTGTTAGTTTCAGAGACCTCCTGAGCCTCAATGAGTTTTCCCTTAAGATGACATGTTTTAAATTGCTACAAAACCAGAAAGAGCCTAACCCATCTTTATGTCAAACTAAAGGAAAAGTCCAAAAGGAAGCCAGGTTATGGCCATGGAAAAACAACATACAATGGTTTTGCAAGCTGCTGGAAGCTACTTTCTTTTAGATCCTTTCTAAAGGATCAATCACTAATATAAAAAGAAATAAAAGCACTTCCGGAAGATTGAAGTAAGTAATCCTCCAAATATTAGGATCAGCAAGAAGGACAGCAAAGTAGCTTGGAAAATGGGGCAGAATTTGACCTCGCTCATAGCACACAACACACTGTGACTTCAGGGAAGCTTATTAAATTATTTCTGAAGATGCACAGTCAAGTTGCACTTTACATGGAAGTTAGATCCTAAAATCGGAGGTAAAAGTTCCTAATGTAAATATTAGTGTCAGAAACCTTTGTATACTTTGTTTTCTCCTTTTTTCTACAAATTACTGATGTATATATCCAAGAATCAGTCACGGTAATGCATGCCTGCAATCTCAACCTATGGAAAGCTACAACACCAGGATCTCAAATTCCAAGCCAGCCTGATTCATAGGAAATTCTAATCTTAAAAAAATAAATAAATAAACCATGGAGGGGCTGGAGAGATGGCTCAAGGGTTAAGTCTTGGCTTTGAAAGAAGTTCCTGAATTCCCATCCCAGATCCCACATAAAAAGGCCAGGCAGAAAAGGTGGCAGCCTGCATTTCCTGTCCTGGTGTGCAGTGTGGGAAAGCCCAGAGAGAAGAAAGAATGGAGGTAGAAATAATCCAGGATGATTACTGAAGTCACCACTGGCCCTCCACAGTGACACACAATGCCCTCTGATACACACACACACACACACACACACACACACACACACACACACACACAAAATGTAACCTAGAGAGCTACAGTCTGATTGTTTGGATGTTTATGCTTTCTGTAATCTCTGCCAAATTTCTTGTGAATTTTAAATGCCTGTGTGATTGAGATAAGAGGTGGAGCCATTGAGAAACAGGCCAATCATAAGAACAGAACCTTCATGACTAGAGTTAGTGCCCTATAAGAGGCATCCGTGAGAGTTGACATGCCCTTCTATCTCTGCAGAAAGAAAAGTATCAGCTATGAAGTGGCCCCTTGCCAGAATGAATCTGCACCTGAAGCTTGAGCTTCCCAGATTCTGAATCTATGAGAAATTTATTTCTGTTGCTTGTAAACCATTCTGCTTATGATATTCTGATAAAGCAGTCTGGAGAGATTTAGGCATTTGGTAACTATGTTACTATGTCTCTAAGCAACACATCAGAGTGGCAGGAACAAGAATAATTGCTAAATACTCTAAATGACTTCTTGCAAAGTTCCTACAAAGTATTACTCATATATAGACAAATTTGTTTCTTATTACATAACTTGGTATACTCTTTTCCTAATGACAATACTAGTTTTAAAGTCCAAAACAATTTATCAGAAATAATAGCATATTCCTGAAACAAAATATAATCTCTAAATACCCCAAAATATAAAATAAGTTGCCTGTAATACCTGCTGGAAAATATTTTAATTTTGATAGTCACAAGAATATAAGATTGTCTTTTTTGGAATTGTGACAGAAGGTTTTTTAACATGTAAATGGGCTGCTAAATGTCTAGAAATTACATTTTCATATAAATTGCATTTTTAAAAAAATCACTTGATTTATTCTATTTAAATAAATCATGGAAACACTGGGATATTCAATGTATGCAGCAGATTTATTCTCTAAAGTCATTAGCTTTTCAGAATCTGCTAAAATAGTTAATTATTTTCCTAAGGATAAACTATTTTTGAATATAAGAAAAGCACCTGCAAAATGCCATTACCACGTCTCCATCCACAACTCGGAAAAGTTGGAGACATGTTGCAAATGTTTAATGAGCCAAAGAACTTTTTATTGCAGCTTATCACAATGTCTTTTAATATCTTATTTACATATTTATAACGCAGAGAGAATGTATATGTGTGAGAGAAAGAACACATGCATACCATGGTGCACAGGTAGAGGTCAGAGGATAACTAAAAAGTCAATTTTCTCCTTCTACCATGTGAACTCTGGGGATCAAACTGAGGTCACTGAGTTTGTGAGTAGACACCTTACCCACTGTTATAATGCTGATCCTTTGATAATATTTTAGTTGTGTTTTCAAAGAGTGTTTTCTTCTAAAATTGTACAACTATGTCAAAAAAAAAATCTGTGTGACAAGTAGTAAGAGATGTGAACTTGAAAACCACAGCCTGGGCCTTCAGGAACACCTGTGAAGAGTTTTGGTTGTTGTTGTTCTTGTTGTTAAGGCAAGACCTGATAAGCATAATGGAGATTATGTAATTGATGTATAAAGGCCCAGCCCATAGTAGGTGGACTATTATTATGCAGATGAAGAGAGCTGGTTGAATTTTTTGGGAGACTAACAAAAGAGAAAAAATTTTTTTTCTCTCAGCAATCCTTGTGGTTATGGTGTGGCCAGTTCCCTTGACTCCTAATATTTGTATGAACTCATCCGCTGTGTTCTTTGAACATAACTGAGAAGTGTAAACTGGAACAAATTCCTTTTCCCCATAAGGAGTTTGGGTCTTGAATTCAACCAGCAACAGGAAAATGAAACTAACACAGAATGGCAGGATGAAACTGCCTGTTTATTTAGCATAATATATGGAGTTTTTTATTTTATTTTATCTGTCTATGGTGAAACTGGACAAACGCCTTGAAGAACTCTTAATATAGGATCTGCTTCTATAACTACTTTGGGCTTATTATACTAAGTGTTTCATGTTTAAGAAATCATTTGATTCTCCCAATAATTGTATAAAGTAAATCACATTTCTATCCCCATCTTAAAAGTAAGAAAAGTGTAAGTTAAGAATTTCAACAGAAGTTTCATTGTTCACAGTGAGAAAAACAAGCAACATCTGTCCCCAAAACTGCTGGGTCAATACATTTTTCTTCTATACTATAAAACCAGAATATCCATTTTCTTTTTTAATTTTCACAATTTTTTAAAATTTTTTAAAATTTTTTAACATTTTTTATTATTTCCGCTCATACAAACTTAATAGGTAGACCAGTTCCCTCCCCCCTCCTCCTCCCCCCGAACCCCCTGCTCCCCCTCCCTCCCTCCCCGTCTCCCAGTGCCTCCCCCCAGTTCCCAGAGAGTCCTTTATTGTATATGCCTAATTCTCCTCTTGGTCCTCCTCTCCAATGACTTACAAGGACCCAGTAGCATTTCCCTGAACCCTTTCTCGTGTTCCCCTTAAGCATAGGAACACTACTGTGGCTGTCAATCCCTTGCCTCCAAGGATCTTGGTGCCTTTAGCTAATGCTAGACTTTGTGAGGTCAATAGTGTGTTGGACATTGCACCGGGCATGCAAAGTCCTATTTTGATTGCTTCAGCCCTAACTAGTGTGGAGAATCTTCAAATCATTGCTCCTCCCATCTTTTTGCTCTTACAATCTTACCGCCCCCTCTTCCGCAAATGTCCCTGAGCTTCAGGATGGGGGGAGATTAGGCTGGCTTAGTTCTATGTGGTTGATATAGAGTCTCTGAAATTATGGATTGTGGTTTGTTGATTTTCTTGTGCAGTTTTGCTGCTCCTGCAATGCCCTTCACTCCATCCTGATGGGCACTGTATGTCACCCACTGGTCAGAGACAAAAAGCTGGTAAACAGGAGTCTTGTTATAATTGCACATTCAAGGGTAGATGTAATAAGAGTAGGAAACCTCAGTGAGGGAGGGGTCAGTCACCCATTTGCAAAATGATCTCTTTTCATCTGCCAGACTATATGCCCTCCCCTTCTGGTGAGATCATACCCCTCAGTTGTACATGATCAGGAACGAACGTTTGTGAACTTAACCAGGTGTCACATTACTTACTTGCATTCTTTGGAGCCATTTTCTCTGCTGTAACATGGTTCCCTCTCTCCTTGTGTCTGGTGTGGCCCTCCAACCCCATCCCTCCTGTTCACAATCCTTGCAATTACTGTATTACATAGGTTTACCCTTGAGTATCTCAATGTGGGCTGGATGAGTTTGGTACTAGGAGCCACCTATTAGGGAGTACATACAGCGCTTAACTTTCTGGGATTGGGATACTTCACTTAATATAATTGTTTCTAATGACATCCATTTCCCAGCAAATTCCAGTAATTCATCATTTTTGATGGCTGAGTAGTACTCCATTGTATAGATGTACCACTGTTTCCTTATCCACTCGTCAACTGTTGGACATTTAGGTTGATTCCATGACTTTGCTATTGTAAACAGTGCTGCTATGAACATGGTCATGCTTGTGCTATCAAAGCGAACCTCTGCTGCATGGGGGGTTATCACCAAAAGTGGAATCACAGGGTCATATGGCATTTCAATCTTTAATTTCTTTAAGAATCTCCAGACGGCTCACCAGAGTGGCTGTATGAGCCTCCATTCCCACCAGCAATGTAGCAGAGTTCCCCTCTCTCCACATCCTCTCCAACACTTGTTTGTGTTGTGGATATTTGCCATCCTGACCGGGGTGAGATGATATCTCAGGGAGGTTTTGATTTGCATTTCCCTGATGGCTATAGAAGTGGAGCATTTTTTCAGATATTTGTTAGACATTTTAATTTCATCTCTGGTAAAATTTCTTTTAAGTTCCAGGGCCCATTTTTTAATTGGGCCATTGGTTTCCTTGATGTTTAGTTTTCTAAGTTCTTTGTGCACTCTGGACAGTAGAGCTCTGTCAGATATGTGGTTAGTGAAGATATTCTCCCATTCTGTGGGTTGCCTTTGAGCTCGTGTTACAATCTCTTTATCTGAACAGAAGCTCTCTAATTTCACAAGATCCCAACTGTTGAGAGTGGGTAGCAGTGACTGTGCCATTGGATATCTGTTTAGGAAATGTTGGCCTACCCCAATCAGCTCAAGGGAGTTCCCTATCCGTTCGACTATGGTTTTTATAGTCTCTGGCCTGATATCAAGGTCCTTGATCCATTTGGAATTAAGTCTTGTACATGGTGACAAGTATGGGTCCAGCTTTAATCTGCATGTGGAGATCCAGTTTTGCCAGCACCATTTTTGAAGATGCTGTTCTTTTTCCATTGGATTTTTTGGGCCCCTTTGTCAAAGACCAAATGTCTGTAGTTTTGTGGGCTTATATCTGGGTCTTCCACCCTTATCCATTGATCTGTGTGTCTATTTTGGAGCCAGTACCAGGCTGTTTTTATAACTATGGATTTGTAATATAGACTACCGTTCGGTATGGTGATACCTCCAGCAGTGTTTTTGTTACTCAGGATTGTCTTTGCTATCCTGGGTCTTTTGTGCCTCCATATGAATTTTGAGATTATTTGGCCAACTTCTTTAAAGAATTGCTTTGGGGTTATAATTGGTATAGCATTGATATTGCCTTTGGTAGCATGGTCATTTTTACGATGTTGATTCTGCCAATCCAGGAACATGGGAGGTCTTTCCACCTTCTGATGTCTTCTGCAATTTCTTTCTTTAGGGTTTTAAAGTTTTCATTGTAAAGGTCTTTTACCTCCTTGGTTAGGTTTATACCAAGGTATTTCATTTTTTTAGGGGCTACAGTAAATGGGATTGTATCTCTCGAGGCTTTTTCACTTCTTTCATTCTGGGCATATAGGAAGGCCACTGATTTTTGCACATTTATTTTGTATCCTGCCACTCTGCTGAACTTCTCAATTAATTCCAGAGCTTCCTGGTGGAGTTTTTGGGATCACTCAGGTATAAGATCATGTCATCTGCAAATAGGGATAGCTTGATTCCTTCCTTGCTGATTTGAATCCCTCTTATGTCCCTTTCTTGTCTTATGGCTTCAGCTAAGACTTCAAGTACAATATTGAATAGAAGTGGTGAGAGTGGACAGCCTTGTCTAGTTCCTGATCGAAGTGGGAATGCTTCCAATTGTTCCTCATTGAGCATAATCCTTGCTGTGGGCTTGTTGTATACAGCTTTTATTATATTGATTAAGGTTCCTTCCATTCCTACTGTCTCTAGCGTTTTGATCATAAAAGGCTGTTGGATCTTGTCAAAGGCTTTTTCTGCATCTATTGAGAGTATCATGTGGTCTTGGTTTTTGGACTGCTTTACATGATGACAGAATATCCATTTTCTAAACTATAATTTTATGTCTGAAAAATGAGCTTTATTCAGTAAGATGAAGAATTTGAGTTACCCGGATCCTAGAAATAATACTCTTGGCATTATCTTCCAGGTTATACCATCTCTCAATAAAGATAGTGAATTTTGCTTCATGCTGATGGAAAGTGGTAACACTTTGAATTAATTCTCAGCAAAACAAATGAGTAAAAGCCAGTTCTGGTGGAATCTAGGTCAGAAGAGCCTTGCCACCTCTGTTCTGCTATCATTGACACTAGCAGGATATTTATGAAGGAGCCCTGATGCTTCATAGACCAACTCAGACACAACCAGAGACATTTCAAAGCCTTAAGACCTCAGATTTAAGTTGACATGGCTCCATTATGGGTCTGTCTGTTCAAGAACAATCTCTCTGCATGGCAGGAAAACATGCCCAGCATCCTTTTTCTTCTGCTGCCCAGGAAAAAGGAGATCTCAGCAAACTTCAGCTTTTCTAAGATGAAGAAGAGGCATGCCAACAAATTGCAATCTCTCTCTCTGGAGTTATGGGCAGACTCTCAGTCCCAATGCTACTCGACCAGCTGTTCCAAGTCATACATTCCTAACAGTTAAACCTTGTGTTACTATACAGCACCCACCCTCTTGGCAAAGGTCATAAAATCAGATATTCTTTGTTTCAGGGATTCAAGTACTTCACCAGGAATGTTGCATTTCCCAGAATTCCTGTTAGTTAATGCTAAGTACCCCATCATGCTCCAAAAAAGAGCGTTAACTCATCTGAAATAAGTCTACTTCATACCCCGTCTTTTTGTACCAGACCTCCAATGTCTCCTACAGTCACATGTTTTTCTTTACCTAACAGGAATATTTTGCTTACTTTAGTATTAAACCTAAGAGAAGTTCCTGTAGAAAGTCACTTTGTGTGGCATCAAATAATTCTAGTTGGCATTTACAATTCAAAATATATAATTTTGTAACTTTTGGATTTTTTTCGTAAAGCTGACATAATATCTTCATTTTAATAGAATATGGAGTCTTAATGAAGCAATTAGAATGACCTGTTCTTCAGCTTAGACAAAATAATTCACACCATATTGTCACCAACCTACTTATCATCTTCCTATCCTTCAAAGAATAGTTCCTGCCAATTTGGATTAAGTTTTACTGTATAATTACCAAGAATCTCAGAAATCTCTACACTCTCTGAAATCTTAATCAGACTTTTAATTTTGTTCAATCATTTGCTGGCCCATAAGGATTGAGATACAAGATGTCTGACCTATTTGCTTTTAACTCTGTAACTTCAGTATATTTAGAATCTTTCTATTTCTGTATTTTGATTAGAAAATGTTTAAACTCTTAGAAGTGATCATGGTCATTAGTGACAAACAAAATAGACAATGAACACTGTTAGAACAGCTGGTTTGAGCCTTTCTCCTACAGAAAGCAACAATAGGATTCGTCCATTCAAAAAAATACTTGTTCCTTAGCAACACATACCAACCAAAGAGTAATGTTTAAAAAAACAGACAAGAATGAGAATAAAGCATACAGAAAACTAGAATGAGTCATTCCTTATATTGTAGTCTTCAAATAGTCTTCCAACAGTATTTCTTCTATTTTCACTTTTCATTGTTAATGAATTTTGCTCTTTGGCAATTTCATATATGTATAAAACACATTATTACTTTCTCCTTTATGTCTCCTTCATGTTACATTTTTCTGCCCTCCCTTTACAGAACTCCTTTGCTACAAGTCTCCCTCTAACCTCCCCTTCCCTCCCCTCCCCTCCCCTCTCTTCCCCTTCTGTCTTCTTTTCTCTTCTCCTCTCCTGTCCTCTCTTCTTCCTCCTCCTCCTCCTCTTCCTCCTCCTCCTCCTCCTCCTTCTTCTCTCTCTCTCTCTCTCTCTCTCTCTCTCTCTCTCTCTCTCTCTCTCTCTCTCTCTCTCTCTCTCCTCATTGTGCTTTCCCACTCTTCTATATGATCCTGGCTTTGGAACTCCCTCTTGGAACCTAACAGGCTTTCCTGTGACTACACTGGATACTCCCCACTTCTGGAATCCGTTAATTGTTCATTGTTCACCAGTACTTACCAGGACCCCATAGGTTCTCCTCAGCCCACCGCTGATCATTGGCCAAGTATGTTCACTGTAAGTTTGGTGTAAATAATGACCTCTGTCATAAGCTCATGATTGTTGTAACTGTGTCAGTTTTACAAGATGGTGTCCATATCTTTTCACAAATTTTCTGACTCTTTCTTCTACTTCCTCTTCTTCAAAGATTCCTCAGCCTTTGTGGGTAGCTTAAATACCATGTGGACGGTTGAATCCTCATCCTTCACTTATTCTCACTATCTTATGCAACCAGGTTCTCTGCATTCACCTCTGGTCACTGCAGGGAGATACTTCTCTATGTAAAGCTGAGATTAGTCTTCATACATTTTCTTATCCTTCTTTTCTGATGTTCTCTGATCTTTGAGGCAAGAGAGCTAGATGCCCTACCTAGTGCCAAGCACTACATAGTTGTCTATTCTCTGTCAAATGCTATCTATCACAAAGCATAACTTGTGGGATAAAGGTGGAGAACTGCACTGATCAGTGAGTTTAAAGATAAGCACTTAAAAGGCAGTTTGACACTGTGTTCACTTAGCAAAACAGGAGCAGAAGTTCTCCCCTAGGGCTTATGATCATTCCATCCACTGATTCTAGGCCAGATTTACAGTGCCAGGCATAAGTTCCCTTCTGTGGAATGGGCCTTAAATCCAACTGGAAAGCAGATAGTTATCCCCATAACACTCATACAGCTCACAGCCACTGTTGCATCAATGTGCATATCTTGCTAGGTGACTTTTTGTTGTAGTCACAGGATTCATAGCTGCACTGTGCTGCTGACAGTTTTTTTCTCCTCCAGAAACTTCATTAGTCCCTTCTTGTACTATGAAAAATAGCAAGCAATGAGCACTTCTAGATGATCAGTTTCAGCTTGATTTTTCCATGTCTTATGACCAAAATATGTTGTATCTTCAATCACAGGTTCTGGTAAGAAATCAAAACAAATAGCAATAGTTTTTTTATTGTTTGGGGTATCTTTGGGATCTCCCTGTCTAGCAGCTCATTATGAGGTATCCCATACTCAGTACTGAATTTTATTTAATCACCTTTGTCTTTTGGGAGATGTACTATGAGGCAGTTTCTGATAATTAGATCATTTAGATCCACTTGTCTTTTACAAACTCACTCTCTACTCAATGCATAAATATCTTCCAAGTTAAAAGAGAGTTACTACCCAATGAGCAAAGAGTATCAGATTAAAAAAGATGAATAAGTACTTCTGTACTATACAACAGCTATTGTAAATAATGATGCATTATATAATAAAAACATCTTAAGATGGTAGATTTTATGTTGAGTGATCACAACATAATACAAACAAAATGTTAAATGTGGAAATTAGTCAATCATTACATAAAACCTTGAGCAATCATAAAACAGTTGTAATGACAGAACCCAGCAGAGAATTGCAGATATGCTATGTAAGAGACACAGATCACCTGAAGCCACCAACCTTTTAGAATCTCTCAAAGCAAGATCTCTCACTGGCTTGAAAGTGAAGCAATTAGAACTAAAATAAAACATTAATTTCACTGAATTTCTGATGAAAGTTTACAAAAGTTTCCCTGCGGCACTTTAGCAAAACTATATCTGTTCAAAATTGTAGATTCTAGTATGTTTTGTTTCTGCCTATCTCTCTACCAGTTTTATTGGGCTACTTTACATGTGCTTATTCCAGATCCATTTGCCTATTTTATTTTCTACATTATGTTATTCACCCTCCTACTAAAGTACTATTTATATGTGCCCTTTTTGCCCTAACTTCCATAAATATCTGTGTTATTTAGGGTTCTCTAGAGGAACAGCAGCAACCCACACACACACACACACACATACACATATCTTTATTAAACCAGCTCAACAATAAGAGCAGTGTCCAACGCACTGCTTTGCTCTTGAGTTGAGTGTCTCACGAAACTGCCAGATCAAGGGAAAGTCTCTGGCTTCTGTCGCGCTAGAGGACGGAAGAGGCTGGACTCCAATGTCAGGGATGGGCAGCAGCAAGGCCAGAGATGTTGGACCTGACATCAGAGATGAGCAGCAGCCAGGCCCACAAGAGTAGCCTCCAACAGACGTGAGAACAGCAGTAAAGCCCAAAGGGCCAAGTTCTGATGTCAAGAACAGAGGCAGCAGTGGCAGCAGCAATGAGGAAAACAACGACACACCAGCAATGGACTCACACAAGACAAAGTTGACACAGGATAAAGGAAGAGCAAGTCACTCCTCTTTGCACCTCCTTTTATCTGGTTCACCACTGAAAGCACAATGCACTATGGACTGGCTCTTCCCTATCAATTAAATAATCAATCACATATGGTCTTGTTCAAGGGCTGGCTCTAACTATACATTCTTCTCAGCTGTGCAACAAACAGCCTACAATAATGCCCAAAGATTATCTACTCTCTGCCTTCACATATAAATTGTGGCATATGCACATGCATGCATACACACACACACACACACACACACACACACACACAGGGAACAAGAGAGAGAGAGAGAGAGAGAGTTCTCAAAATGTGTGAGACAGGAAGGTAATTAAAGGGATGAGAAGCCATATCAATATTAGATAATGTGAGACACCTCTACTCTATGCAAGCATTAAGACATGATTGGAGAAACACAGAACTATAACCCAAAATCACAACAAAAATTTCAGAATTGAAAAATTTGTGATAGAGAATAGAAATGATGTGACAATGAACAGCTAGAATCAGGAAAGAAGCCATAATTTCACATGGGAAAGCATGTTTCATCAAACCATGGTTTGAATTACTTAATGGAAAGATCCTAGAATCAATAAAGAAGTCATTTAGGATACTGAAATATCCTAAATATCCTGAAATAATATGGAGTGTAAGCACAACAATTTTATGGAGTGTTTTCACATTCTTCTTTATCACTGAAAAAAGGTATCACTGTGTATGTGTATGTGCATGTGTGTGTGTGTATATGACTTTTTTTTTTGCATCCATTCTTCTGTTGTCAAAATTTAGAGACAATTTGGCCTCTCATTATAAAGATTCATGCATCTAAATCTAAGATTTAGGATTATGTGCAATTATGGAAAGTTTTAAAATTTTGTAAATTTTAGAATAATGATTTGTCATGATTGCCTATCTTTAACTTTGAATGTTTCCTTCAGTATAAAGTAACTACATTTATATTTCATATCAACCCACTCAGAATGTCAGTAACCAAAGAAATAAGGGGCTGGAGAGATGACTCAGATGTAACAACTCTGTCTTGCAAACAGAAGGACTTGAGTTTGGACCCTGAATCCCACTAAAAAAAAAAAAAAAAAAAAAAAAAAAAAAAAAACAAATAAACAAATAGCCAGCTATGGAAGGCAAAGACTGGGAAATTCCTGAGCAAAGCAAAAAGAAGTTAGAAGCAATCTAGGATGATTCCCAAAGTCACCCTTGAATCTCCACAAGCACACACAGACATACACAGACACAGACACACACGCATGCACGGACAAACTAAGAAAAAAGAAACAAAGAACGACAAATACAGGCAGGGATAGGAAGACAAATTCAATATGAAGGTTTTCAAAAAACTAAAACTAGATTTAGATTTACCATATGACTCAATTAGACCACTCCTGAGTATTTACTCATGCAACTCCAACATATTACCGAGATACTTCACATCAGTGTTTATTGCAGTATTCATAATTGCTAATTCCTAAATTTGGAATTTCAACTCTTTATATTGTTAGTGAGGAATATTGCTATTATTGTTAGTGATTCAGATCAGGTATTAACCTATTAAACATCCTGATGTCACTTGTGTGTAGATTTAACAAAGAGTTCAGAAAAACAATGATTATAAACCTTAAAGCATATGATCTTAGTGTGAAAAAGAAAAGTAAAACTATTATAAAAAAGAAATATGCACATATAAAACTTTGCTTTGCATCAATTCATTTTACTATATTTATTCTTAGAAACAATAACCTAAATATTTATGTTTAAAAAAGCAAAGGTAAAATATACTTATTTTCTGCCCTTTTGGACCTTGCATACCACTGGAAAGAATCAGATATTAAATATTTATATAAAAAATGAATACCTGGGTCCTCAGTTCTAATCTATTGATTGACGTAGCATAGCCTTTTGACATTGTTATGAAGAAACTGATAATAATGAATGGATAATTTTGTTTCTATTGGACAGCTAGTACAGTTAGGAATGTCCTGTCCTTGGGAATCATGCCCATCACTTCTCCAGTCTTTACCTCACTTCCTTAGTTACTCTGGGACACTCAGCAACTCCTGAACTATAAAGGATTATGGCTCTACCTCTCTCTCTCTCTCTCTCTTTCTCTCTCTCTCTCTCTCTCTCTCTCTCTCTCTCTCTCTCTCTCTCTCCTGCTACTGCTGCTGCTACTGCTGCTTTCCCACCATGCAGTTGCTCCATGTCAGCTCTGTCCTCTCCTAGGTATGTGCTTATGGGCAATCTTTCTATGTTCTCTGATCTTAAACTTACTCTTCTGTTCCAATGTTATCCCACCTTAAGGCTATGGCTTCCTCCTTGCCTCTTGGACCTTGCAACCAAGAGTTTCTTTACTCTTTTTTCATTTTCAAAAGAAAATCCATGTTGTACCTCTCAATATGTTCTAGTTTCAGTCTTTGGCTCCAGAACACAAAAGCCCAAAGAAGAGAGACCTGCAATAATAAACCCCTATTGTGGGTGACATTACTCATGTTGCTCACAGGGCACAGAAAAAAACAAAACAAAACAAAAAAACAGAAAGAAAGCTGTAACTGGTCAGGAAGCATCCTCCTTGTTAGTAGGCTTTCATAGTTTCAGAAAGCACTATGAAGGTGGCTGGAGGAAAAAGCAATCAGCAGTCTCATCCACCTGTAAAAAGCTGCACACTACAATCACAACCACCCCAGAAATAGTGGCATAAATGTTATGAGTTAACCATCTGCTTTCTTATCGGATTTAAGGCCTGATTTTCATCAGGGAACACATTCCTGGTACTATAAATCAGTCCAAGAACCTCTGAAAGAGGAGGATACAGTCTAAGAGAGGTGCAAACTATTAAGATTTAGCTATAAAGACATGAACAGCTGTTTTTTAAACATTCATCATTATAACCTTACATTAAAGGAACACAGCATTCAATTTAGAGGCTTGCTCTTGCAATGGAAGGCAAAATCTAGCCAATCATAGCTACACAAAGTACAGTAAGTGACTACAAACTGCTTAGCCCTTAATAGGATATGTAAGCCATTCTCTGAATCTCCAGACTCAGGGAACACCATGGAAGAGTAGGTGGTAAGAATACAAGAGCTTGAAGTGGGGCAGAATTATAGCCAGAAAACACCTTTTAAACATGACAGAGTTGTTACATCCATGAATTTAGTGCAAATGGGTGTACTTCCATAAGACCGGCACAAGATTTGTACTACCATTTCACCATGAAAACAGAAAGATCTAAAGAGGCCTCACATATCAGATGGAATTTGCACAAATGAGTAAAAATATCAAAATGGCAAATATATGTATTTTTCCTTATTAGATATATTTCAAAAATAGTAACTATGTGTCATGGCACAAATGAGTAAAAATATCAAAATGGCAAATATATGTATTTTTCCTTATTAGATATATTTCAAAAATAGTAACTATGTGTCATGGTGTTTATAATGTAGATGTAGGTAAAATATATGACATTAGTATTAAAACAACATAAGAAGTAAAAATAAGAGAGAGAGCTTAATGTCATGTAACTGTAGAATGTTAACAACTATGATTAGTTTAAGCATCTTGAGCTGGTACAATCCATGGACTATTTGGTGATCCCTAAATACAACAGTATATACCTTTAAGAAAGTAAACATAAGAGACTTCACAACACAGCAGAGAAGAAGGCAGTTGATTGAAGGCAGAGACTGGAGTGATGTTACTATAGCCAAGGTATGCTGGTCAGTGGGGGACTCTAGAAAAGACAAGGTAGAGACTCTGTTCAGGAACCACCAAAGAAATTGCAGCCTGATTTTTCCCCCTCTATGGGATGGATTTCAAGCTTCTGGCCTTTAGAAATATGAAAGAAAAAATATAAATTTGTGATAATTTTTTTACTGACTGTGATATTTCTTTCTACAGCCACAGAAAGCTAATGTAACTTACGAGAGTACTATTGTATTTTTCTCATAAGATAAAAATTAGTTCAGGTGTATTTAAGCTTCCATATTTTCTTTCATTGGAAAATTAAAGTAACCTTTCTTTCAGTCAATAAGTTAGCTCATGAACCTAAATCAGAACACCAAGAAAAACAAATCTTTGCATATTTATTTATATTTTCAAAGTAGGTATCATTAGATGGTAATTACAGTTTGTACACTACATTTTAAAGCAAAGAAAATATTTTAATTGACCATTATATACCTTATTATAGCACAGCATTATCATCAGAACACTAAGGACAACTACTAATATTATAAGCCAATTGCACGTTTTTCTGCAAATATTCCATGAAGAAACATTAGGAAGAATTAAAACAAGTAAAAAGGCTTTCTGGATTCGCCTAAGTGGTATAGCTTTGAGACTGCCTAGTGGAGGCATCAGGAAGGCCCAAGTCCTCTTCCCACTCTGGTGAAATTACTACAGTTCTGCAGTTCTGATTTCAGATTTAAACTTATCTCATTCCACCATGACCCACAAAAGTCTCAAACATCGCATTCCTTGGAGGGCAGACGCACCACAGTAATGAACATCTTCTTTGACTGGCATCTTTACTGACCCTAAGACTGAACAAGGAGTTGTCAAGTGTGTGTCAACTCTCTATCTGACGACTTTACAAGACAAATAGGCCTCATCTTTCTAAATTGTCTGAAAGATTTCCCTCACTTTGACTTAAATAGAATGATGACATATCAATGATTTTGGCAATTTGTTTTGAACACTAACAAATCATGACACTCACTCAAAGTACCTTGGCTATCTCCAGAGCCAAATCTCTTTCTCTGTTATTTTTACTTTGTCATGGTCAAAGCTATGTTTATCATACATCATATTTTCACGCCACAGTCAACACACTCAGATAGGAAGGACTAACTTACAAATGCAACACTTATTTTTAATTGGTAGGGAGAAGTGAAAAGACAGGTGTTTGAGAACTGAAGAGACACTAACATGCAGCTCTCCCTAATGCATGATTTTCTTCAGGAAAAAAAATGCATTCTTGATTACTTCAGGAAAAAAATTACTTCTTGATCTCTTTCCCTTCCCCTCCAAATGTTTGGATGCAGTTATTCTGACAGATGACCACTATAAACTGCTTCATTTTCTTCTCCTTCATGCTTAAGTGATAACTGAATTACAGAAGCAGTATAAATTATAACTTGAATTACTTACAAACTATCATCAGGAAAACACATTCTTCAAAGCAGCTGGAAACTCTTCTTCCATATTTATTAGCACTATGGCAATGACATGTTACCAACAACCTATTTATCCAAATACTACACTTGCTTTGAGAAAAAAAATAAAAATACTATAACTACTTATTTGGATATTCTAGTAAGACAAAAAGTCTTTAGTTCATTTCTCTGTGGTAAAAACTGTTATGAAGACAATTAATCCTTTTCAACTGAGTTAGGTATTACAAATAAAAGTAAGCCAACATGGAAAGAAAGGATAAAAACATCCACCACATCAAGTATACTATAAAATGATAGGATCTGGTAGCCATCTGTGAGTTTATCAGTGTTTTAGTGTTTGTGAACAGAAGACAAATACAGGATGAACATAAAAATGAGGTAGGTCACACCCATGCTCAAATCCTGATGCTAACTTATCACTCAGGTGATATTGGCCTATTGTTTATATTTTTCCTTTATGTGATAAGTATTGTAATAACACCATAGAGAAGTAAAAGATATAATGATAAAGATTTTTCCCTCCTAAGGTAAAAATATATCTCCTGCCCTTTTGTTGGCATTCAAGTCTCTGTACAGACTTTTTATAATATTTTGCAGCAAAATATTTTTGTGTGGGCAGAGGGTGCAGAGCAGCTGATCTTGGCAGCAGAATAAAATATCTTTTACACACCTGGCTTTTCAGTTTATTGAGACCTTTTTACTGTTATTCAAATGCTAAGTATCTGAGCCAAAATAGTCATGGTATTCTTCCACTATAGCTTTCTCCTGGATTCCTGCTGCCTGGCTCACTTTTCAGCTCAGTTTAAGTTAAAGATCTTTCACAGAGACTCAGTTGTATCCAATCTTCCAAGATCTAAGGAATCCAAAGTGTTAAAAGGAAGCACACACCATGAGTATAACCTGATAATGTAAGTCTGTGATGGCTAACCAGAGAATGAAAAAGGGTGGAAGAGTTCTAGCCACAGAAAATAAGAAAAACTGAACTCGGTCCTTAATCAAATATGATCATTGAGAGAAACAGCAACAAGAAAACTAGAAAGCAGAGGAAGGTAATGGTGAAGTAACATTGTACAGCAGGAGGTTCAGCTAAGGGAAAGCCTACTCTGCTTCTGTGAAAGAAAAATATAAACAATAGGCCAATATCACCTGAGTGATAAGTTAGCATCAGGATTTGAGCATGGGTGTGACCTGCCTCATCTCTATGTTCATCCTGTATTCATTCTGTAATGCTACCACTGTATCTAGTTTACATGGTTAATAAAGGGGTTTACAAACTCTGTAAATTTTTTCTAGCAAAAACCAACTGATTTCTGATAGTGTCATCTGCTTTTACCTGATAGCTGGGGTTAAATTAAAAATTTTAGAACCCTCTCATTGACCTTGACAAAGAAGATGGAAAGGCATTTCATTATTGAGTTGTGTTCATTTATTTCTTTTTATGATTATGCCAAAAAAAGATTTCAGCTAAATTATTTTAAACAAAACATTTACAAAAATGAAAAGAGGAGTGGATCTGCTTTAGTGAATCTAAGGATTCGAATGCTTTCCTATGAATTTCCTCTCTTCTACATGCAGATGACAAAGATGGGGAACTGATCACATGTTGTAAAGGAACCTTAAGCTAAGATCTTCCTGATACAGGAAAGATTTGAAAACTGTGTGCAGGCGGCATAAAATACCTGTCAGTTGTTAGAAGGACAATGTGGCGGGGGGAGGCATTGCCTATGGGAGAGACAGGTATTGGATGGAGAATAATGCGGGGCATTGCTTATGGAGGTACAGGTGTTAAACAGTGAATAATCGGGGGCACTGCATAAGTTAAAGGACAGATGTTAGATAGAGGACACAGGGCATTGCCTAAAGGAGGGGACAGGTGTTAGAGAATAATGAGGTACATTGTCTAAGAGAGGATGTATATGTTAAACAAAGAACTGGGAGCATTGCCTAAGAGAGGGGACAATAATTAGAAAGAGGACAATAGAGGAGCATTGTCTATGGAAGGGACAGATATTGGATAAAGAGTATTGGGGTCATTGCCTAAGGGAGAGGACGGGTGTTAGATATAAGACCATGTGGACATTGCCATATGGACAGGTGTTAGATGGAAGATACTGTTAGTTGCCCAAGTATGGTATTAGTTCAACACAGTCATCATATGCCTTCTGATGTCCTTTATTCTGTCATGGTCTTTGCAGTTGTTGTCACCATCCTTCATATCTTCTTTCTTGTTATTACCAAGTTTGCCAACATTACTGAAAGCCAGTAAGGAAAACCACCAAGAAAAGTATTTATAGGACCTCATATTACAATGCCAAAGGTGGTAACACAGGAGACTGTTTTCCAGGTAATACTGAATGAGACTGAACAGCTTGCTGACACAGCCTGAAAAAGGGGTTTTCTAACAATTAGTCATTTGCTTGTTTGACCACGGCTATTCACTTTGACCCAAGCACAGTGATTAAGACTTGGTTTTTGCATTAGTTGTGGCTTTGCCATTTTTCAATGGAGTCTATCTACCAGAGGAAGTGTATTCTTTCTGACCTGGTTGGACGTGGTTCATCCAGTCTTGTGACTTCAAGAAGTTTGGTACAAACTATGTATAGAACCCTGGTTGGTGATCTTCTTTTGAGATCAAGGGCTGCAGTCTTTGGTATGATTGTCGTAAGACATCCAAGAAGTGCTAAGATATCTGGTGCTGTCATAAGGATCATAATCCAGCTGGCTCGTGTTAGACTGACAGTCCTTCTAGGCAGTTCAAATGCAATAAAGAGCTCAGCAAGTCATAATTTACAGGAAAATGAACATGAGAAAAGATAAATTGAAAGAGTCTATCATTAACCAACAGATTTTAATACTGGTTTTCTTTCTACTTAGTGCCTAGGAACCGTATATTCCCATTGCCTCAGAAGGAAGTATATCCTTGATGACATGAGCAAAGAAGTTCTAAGAAGATGCTTCTATTTCTCCCTCTGACCATCAGACTACTGAAACAATGGTTCCCAAAGAATAGAAATTTCTCCAGGAATTTCATCTGAAAAAAGAGAAAGGCTAAAGCCTAGTGCAAGCTGGAGTGGGAGCTTGTCTCAGGGGATTTCACAAAGTTCTGAGAAGTTATCAGACTTAGCTAGAGCTAGGACAATGATAGGTCATTGATAGTGAGCCCACAACTTGGCCAGAAGTGCTAAATTATACAAATGTCTTACTTTATATTTAAAGCTAGACTCAGTTAATGCTCCAAAGATGGATTGAGGGAACCACTGGACCTCTTCATTTGTTCTTGTCCCTTTCCAAAGCACCCACATTGAATTGATCTCCTTTCTCTGCTTTTTATTAATCTCTCTGTCTCTCTCTGTCTCTCTCTGTCTCTCTGTCTCTCTCTCTCTTTCTCTCTCTCTCTCTCTCTCATTGTTATGGTTTGAATGTGGGTTGCCTCACAAACACTCATGTGTTTGATATTGGTCCCCAGTTGGTGATGCTATTTGGGCAGGTTATAGAACCTTTAGGACATGGAGCCTTGCTGGCAGAAGCTTGTTAACTTGGGATGAAACTTGTCTGTTAACCTGGCCCCACTTCTTCTCTCATTCTTTCTGCTTTCTGATGGCTGTTGTAAATGTAGACCAGTCCTCTCCTTTTGCTATCAAGCAACAGGCTATGTGCTCCCTACTGTGATAGATTTTATCCCTTCTGTAACCATAAGGCAAATAATAAAACCTTTCTCCCTTAAGCTGCTTGGGTCAGTGTATTTATCATAGCAACAAAAAAGTAAATGGAATGCTTATGTGGCCTGGGCTGCCCTGGAACTCACCATGTCATCCTGACTGTCCTGGAACTCATCCTTCTGCTGTTTCAGCTTCCTGGGATTACAGGTGTACATCATTCTGCCCAGATATGATTAGCTTGTCTCTTTAATTGACTTATGATGTGAGTGGCCAAGACTAGACTGATAGGATTATCAGGCCTAAGCTGGGATCCTAGCAACTCTGACACCAGAGGCACTGTGTTTGACTTCACCTGTTTAGTGGTAGGTAGGAGTAGACAGCATGATCACAACCATCTGAGAAGTTAATGAGAGCAAGGCAGCACACAAAGTTGTATCAACTCAATAAATTCAACCATAGTTTTCAGAAATATGTGAAGTGAACATGGTGAGGAGAATTTAGACTACAGAACAAATTTAAGAAATTTGGATTTATTTTGAGGAACAGCCAGCTTTGGAAATTGAAATTGTCTCTGTAAGGGACATTTGAAGGGTTTTTAAATGAAACTGATTTGGTGAAAATAAAAGAACATGTGTATTCCAGGGGAACTTTTTATTTGTAATTTAAAAGAAAAGATGAGTTCACAGTGGCACATGGCTGTAATTCCATCGTCAGGGGCTGAGGCAGGAAGCTCCTGAGCTTCAGACAAAACTGGTTCACTTAGGGAGAACTTGTCTTGGAAAAACAAGTATGAGGGAAACAAGAAGGAAAGAAGAAAGGGAGGAAGGAAGGAAGAAGCCAAAGGAAGGAAGGAAGGAAGGAAGGAAGGAAGGAAGGAAGGAAGGAGGAAGGAAGGAAGGAAGAAAGGAAGGAAGGAAGGAAGGAAGGGGAAGAAAAAGGAAGTATGGGAGGGAATGAAAGAAGGCGGAGTAAAGGAAAAAGGGAAGGAAGGAGGGAGGAAGCAAAGAAGGGAGGGAAGAAAAGTAGGAAAGAAAATAATTGTTGGGCATTTATAAATTCAGCAAGTGCTTTTATTGTAGCTTTCATCACTTAAAATTAAAGAATATAGAATTAGTAAATTAAACAGTAAAAAATTAACATATGAAAAAACAAACTAATATAGATCGTAAATTCTCTGGAGCCAGCATATTCAAAAGAGAGCTATCATACATTTTGTGAAGAATTGAAGAAGGGTAAAAAAATAACTGTGATAGACAACTACTGGAACTGTTTGGAATAATATTTAAAACATGTTAATAAGTCATATATTGAAGTTTTATGAAAACATAGAGGAAGTGACTAAGTTAAGACTCAATATAATTAAATTCTAATATTTTCCATATACTATTACCTACATGGTTTCTTTCTTTATTTCTGTTGGGGAGGGGTGTCAGGTCTTCTGAAGCTTCACAGGAACAACCCACACTTCTGTTACCAAATTCTTTTCCAGTCATGTTTCTGCTGTTGTGATACATATTCTGGCCCAAACAACCACAAATATAAGTACATTTCACCACGTGGATTTGCGGATTTGTATGGAGGCCAATGGAAACATATGGACATCTTCTCACTTGTTTTAATTCTTTTTCTATGAGACCAAGTCTCTCATTCTATTTAGATCTCACCATTTTCTGCAAGACTATGGCCAGCAAATTCGTAGGACTCATCTAGGAGATCCCCTTGCCACGATCTGGACATGTGCCCCGGATAAGAGCAAAAAAAGGAAACGTGTTAGGCAATTAGATCAGAGTTCACAAAAATAAACAGTTCTGTCCTTGTCCGAGAGTTGTGAATGTTGTTGTTTCTATCAGCAGTTCTGTTTTGACTAGAGGTCAGAAATGGTTTGACCAGAAATACTGGTTCTTGGTTTTCAGGTTTCTCTTTTGTCTTTTGCAAAGCAACCTAATAAACACAGCTGTCAGGAAGTTGTGCATGATCAAATGCATCATTGGTACTTGAAGGTGTCAAGTCCAACTCACTGTGATGGAGAGGTACATGACTGGGCTGATTAATCCATCTTCACTTACCTCAACAGTTATATCCAAGACTTGTTATTTTTTTTAGATTAAAAAGTCTTACAACCACCCTAGACAAATTCTTTTCATGGTGATCCTTTCAGGGTACTATTCTATTGCATCCAGGAGTTATAATCTTTCTAGAAAATCATACTCATAGTTAAAAAGGACCTCAGCATAAAACCTTAATCTCTGTAACTAAGAGAAAAAAAAATCAGGGTGGACACTACAAGATGCAGTCATAAATAAGGATTTTACTAAGTAAGGATCTAGTCACTACAGAAATAAGGCCCAATTATCGCTTCTCGGCCTTTTGACTAAGATCAAGTGTAGAAATAAGGCCCAAAACTGGCAAATGAGACTACATAAAATTAAAAAGTTTCTGTATAACAAAGGAAACTTTAAATGGAATGAAGAAGAAAGAAAATTTTTGCCAGCTGCATTAATTTGACAGAGGGTTAACAAATACAATATACAAGGAACTCCAAAAGACAAACTTTAAGAAAAAATTTTAAAGTGGCCAATGAAACTGAACATATCTTCTCAAAAGAAGAAGAATATCATTAGCCATAAAAGAAATGAAAGTTCCCCTCTGGCCCTTGGGTCCTACCAGAAGAGGACGCTCGCTCACAGACCTCCTTCTCAGGTAAGTTCAAGCAGCCCCCAGGTGCACCTGCTCATCCCAGCTCCCCCAGACAGCCAGCCTGAGCAACACCCAGACTGCCCCAAGCTTGGGCGGGCCACACCCCCAACATCCCAGGTGAAGAGCTCTGCCGTCCCCATCAGGCCCTCTGCCCCTCGGGTACACTTCGGACCCTTGCTTGTGGTGAACAGAGGACACACTGCTCCTCTGAATTCAACAGAGTCCAAAGGAAACTTAAGCAAAGCTCTAGGGGACAAAGGCCATACATCTGAAGTCCTCTAAAATCATCCCATCACATGGGAGAGACTCTTCACATCTGGCCCAAAGATAAGTAAACCCCCCTCTTTACCATCCTGACCTTTTAATAGTTAATCACTGTAGATTAACTTTTCCATATACCCACCCAAAAAACATACAACTTCAGGGATGATACCAGTCACCCTCACAGACCACCACGGTACTAAATCATAAAAGTGCACTACCATACTAATATTCTACTAAACCTGTCTACTAAACCTCACTTAATTGATGTACTAACAGTTTAATAGCATCATCTAGGAAATAACAATAACAGAAAATGTACCCAACTCCAAGGCAAACACTAGTAGTAACTGCCTGAGAATAGTAATACCAACTCAATCAGTTCAGTCAAAACCATACAGAAACTGAAAGGTCTTAAGAGACAAAACAACAATGCCCAAGTCAAAGTGCAGATCAATGGGAAACAAAACCCAAGAAAACATATCTCCCATCAAAAGAATTAACCCCATAATGATAGATTCTAACAAGAACAAATTCACAGAAAATAGCCAAGAAAGCTAGGCCCAAGATAATAACTTTCAAAGCATGATCATTACCATGATCAATATTATGAGAGAGGAAATCTGGGAGGAGTTAAATAACAGCATCAACCACTTTGAACAGGAACACAACAGACACTTGGAGGAGTTGAGAAAAACAGGTCAAGAAACAAAAATAAGCATAGAGCAGTCTCAGGCACAGTTTAAAACTGAACTAAAAGACAAGTTATCTTCAACCCAAAACTCAACAGAGAGTCTTATCAGCAGAACCAATGAAGCAGAAAATAGAATTTCAGATCTTGAAGAAGTGGGAGTATTAACCAGCTCAATGTAAGAGATTGTTAAAGCCAAAAAGATACTTGAGAGGAATATTCAAGAGTTATGGGACACCCTGAAGAAGTCAAACATGCACATTCATGAAATACCAGAGCAAGAATCCCATAATACCACACCTGAGGAAATTTTTTAAATTATCATAAATGAAAACTTCCCTCATCTAAAGAATGAGAGGCCCATCCAAATACAAGAGGCATTCCACATCACAAACAGATATGATCAAAATAGAAACTTGCCATGGCAAATAATAGTCAAAACACACCACATTCAAGACAAAGAAAAGGTGCTGAAAGCTTAAAGGGAAAAAAGTCACTTTTAAAGGTAAACCTATTAAAATAATAAATGATTTCTCAATGGAAACAGTAAAAGCAAGAAGAGCTTGGAGAGATGTACTCCAATATTAAATGAGCAAAAATGTCAACCCAGGCTGGCTGATATACCCAGCAAAATTATCCATCATGATCCAGGGAGAAAAGTTTTCCAGCACAAAGAAAACTTGATGGCTTACATGGTCTTCAAAATATGCTAGAAATGATACTCAAGCTTGAAGGAAAAAACAAGCGTATCCAGGAGAACAGAAGGGAAGTATAATACCATCAAAAACTAAAAGCCTAATAATACACTTACAAAAGCCACTAAACATAATAAATATCCGGAATTAAAAATAATTTCTCCATTATAATATTAAAATGTCAATGGAATTAACTCACCAATCAAGAGACACAGATTGCAAACTTGGACTAAAAATCCAACTTACCTAAAATGAATCAAAAAGTTCTGAATTATTTGAATAGTCCTATAACATATGAGGAAATCAATGAAGTAATCTCAAGTCTTCCTACCAAAAAATGCCCTGGACCAGATGGATTCAGCACAGAGTTCTACCAGACATTCAAGGAACAAATAACACCAATACTCCTTAAACTGTTCCATAAAATAGCAAAGGAAGGAACACTACCAAATTCTTTCTATGAAGCTAATATCATCTTAATCCAAAACCTAAGAAAGATACACTTAAAAAAGAAAACTACAGGCCAATCTCTTTGATGAACACAGATGCAAAGATTCTCAACAAAGTCTTAACAAATCAGGTTCAAAAACATATGAAAAAGATTATCCACGGGGATCAAATAGGCTTTATTCCAGGCACACAACGTTGGTTCAACATACACAAATCAATAAATGTAACTCACCATGTAAACCAGTCCAAAATCCAAGATTACATGATACTCCTGATAGATACAGAAAAAGCTTTTGACAAGATCCAACAACAGGCCTTTATGATCAAAACCCTAGAGACAGTTGGAATGGAAGGAACCTTTATCAATATAATAAAAGCTGTATACGACAAGCCAATAGCAAGGATTATACTCAATGGGGAAACAATTGAAGCATTCCCGCTTTGATCAGGAAATAGACAAGGCTGTCCACTCTCACCACTTCTATTCAACATTGTACTTGAAGTCTTAGCTGAAGCCATAAGACAAGAAAGGGAGATAAAAAGCATTCAAATTGGCAAGGAAGAAGTCAAGTTATCTCCACCTGCAAGTGACATGATCATATATCTGAGCAATCCTAAAAACTCTATCAGGAAGCTCCTGGAACTAATATAGGAGTTCATCAAGGTGGCAGGATACAAAATAAATGGACAAAAATCAGTGGCCTTCCTATATGCCGAGAATAAAAGAAGTGAAAAAGCCCTGAGAGAAACAATCCAATTTACTATAGCCCCTAAAAAAATGAAATACCTTGGTATGATCCTAACCAAGGAAATAAGAGACCTTCACAATGAAAACTTTAAAACCCTAAAGAAAGAAATTGCTGAAGACAACAGAAAGTAGAAAGAGCTCCCGTGATCCTGGATTGGCAGAATCAATATCATAAAAATGATCATCCTACCAAAGGCAAATACAGATTCAGTGCTATAACAATTAAAATCCCAAAGCAATTCTTTAATGAAGTTGACCAAACAATCTCAAATTCATATGGAGGCACAAAAGTTGCAGGATAGCAAAAACAATCCTGAGTAACAAAAACACTGCTGGAGGTATCACTATACTACAAATCCATAGTAACAGCCTGGTACTGGTTCCAAAATAGACACACAGATCAATGGATAAGGGTTGAAGACCCAGATGTAAGATCACACAACTACAGCCATTTGATCTTTGACAAAGGGGCCCAAAAAATCCAATGGAAAAAGAACAGTATCTCCTCAAATGGTGCTAGAAAAACTGGTTGTTCACATGCAGATTAATATTCAACTCATATTTGTCTCTATGTACAAGACTTAATTCCAAATGGATCAAGGACCTCAATATAAGGCCAGAGATTATAAAAACCATAGTTGAAAGGCTAGGGAACTCCCTTGAGCTGATTGGACTAGGCCAACAGTTCCTAAAACAAAATCCAATAGTACAGTCACTACAACCAACACTCAACAAATGGGATCTTATGAAATTAAAGAGCTTCTGTTCAGAAAAAGAGATTATAACTCGAGCACAAAGGCAACCCACAGAATGGGAGAAAATCTTCACTAACCACATATCTGATAGAGCTCTACTATCCAGAGTGCACAAAGAACTTAGAAAACTAAACACCAAGGAAACTAATGGCCCAATTAAAAAATGGGCCTTAGAACTTAAAAGGAACTTTACCTCGGACCTTTGGTAGGATGGTCATTTTTATGATATTGATTCTACCAATCCAGGAACATGGGAGGCCTTTCCACCTTCTGGTGTCTTCATCAATTTCTTTCTTTAGGGTTTTATAGTTTTCATTGTAAAGATCTCTCCCTTCCTTGGTAGAAATTGAAATGTCTAACAAATATCTTAAAAAATGTTCTGCATCCTTAGCCATCAGGAAAATCCAAATCAAAACTTCCCTGAGATATCATCTTACCCCGGTCAGGATGGCAAAAATCCACAATAAAAACAATACCAAATACTGTTGAGGATGTGGCAAGAAGGGAACTCTCCTACATTGCCGGTGGGAATGCAGGCTTATACAACCACTCTGGCGAGCCATCTGGTGTTTCTTAAAAAAGTTAAAGATTGAAATGCCATATGACCCTACTATTCCACTTTGGGGAATAATCCCCCATGCAGCAAAAATTCACCTCGATAGCACAAGCACAACATGTTCACAGCAGCACTGTTTACGATAGCAAAGTCATGGAATCTACCCAAATGTCTAACAGTTGACGAGTGGATAAGGAAAATGTGGTACATTTATACAATGGAATACTACTCAGCCATCAAAAATGATGAATTAATGAAATTTGCCAGGAAATGGATGGAATTAGAAAATATTATATTGAGTGAAGTTTCCTAGACACAGAAAATTAAGCACCATATGTACTCCCTAATAGGTGGATCCTAGTAGCAAATCCACTTAGAGACACACTCAAAGATGGATCTCTGTAATACCTATAGTATTTGCAAAGATTATAGACGGGAGGGAAGTGGAAGGAGGGCCCCGACAGCAATGGGGACAGAGGGGATCATGCTACAGTGGAGAAAATAGGCCACCATCAAGGATTGCAAATAAGTAATGAGATATCTGGTTAAGTTCACAGACTTTCCTTCCTGGTCACTTGCAACTGTTGGGGTGTGATCTCACCAGAAAGGGAGGGCATACAGTCTGGCAGATGTAAAGTAACCATTTTGCAAATGGGAGACTGACCCCCTCCATTCACCGTGGTTTCCTACTCTTATTCCATCTACCTTTGAATCTACTCTTATAGTAAGACTCTATTTTAACAGCCTTTTATCTCTGGCCAGGGGGTGACCTCCAATACCCATCAGGATAGAGCTAATGGTGGTGCAGGAGCAGCAAAACTGAAAAAAATAATCAACAAACCACAACTCAGAACATCAGAGACTCTATATCAACCACCTGGAACCAGGCCAGCCTAATCTCCCCCCATCCTAAAACTCAGGGAAATTTGAGAAAGAGGGGGCAATAAGATTGTAAGATCCTAAAGATGGAGAGGAGTTACGACATGCAAGATACTTCACACAAGTTAAGGCCAAGGTAATCATAATAAGACTTTGAATGACCTGCACATTGACCAACTTATCATTGAATCCCCAAAGTCTAGCATGGATCACAGACACTAGGATCCTTAGAGGCAAGGGATTAACAGTCACAGTAGTGTTCCCATACTAAAGGGGAGTACAAAAAAGTACTCCAGGCAATGCTATTGAGTCTTTATACATAATCAGAGAGTAGGAACCAGAGGGAAGTTTGACATGCACAATAAAAGATGCTCTAGGGATGGGGGAGGGGACAATGGGAGTAAGGGAGGGGGGAAAGGAAAAGGAAAAGGGGGAAGGGAGCAAGGGGATCCAGGGAGGGGTGGAGGGAGGGAGAGGAATGGGGTACCTATCCAGCTTGTGTGAGTGGAAAAAATAAATATTAAAAAATCCACTCAACATAAAAAAAAAAGAAATGAAAGCTGAAACCACTTTGAGATCCCATCTCACCCCATTCACAATGATGACTATAAACAATTCAAATGACAACAGATGCTAGCAAGGCTATGGGGAAAGGGAAACCTTTATTCACTGTTTATGGCAGGGTTGACTAGATTAGCATGATAGAAATCAGCATGGAGTTTTCTTAAAAAGCTAGAAGTAATTATACCATTCTTGGTCATATTCCCAAAGGATTCTGTGCCCTACAGCATAGATGCCTGTTCCTAACTCACATTAGTTAGGAAGTGGGATCAAACCAGATGTTCACCACCTCATAAATAGATAATGAACATGTGGTACATACACACAATGTAATGTTATTTGGGCATAAATAATGGATGAAATAGGAAAAAATTACACTAGATAATATAATAGTACAGAGAATTTAGGTTGCTGAAATGGTTCAGTACATAAAAGAACTTACTTTCAAGTCTGATGACCTGTGTTCAATCCCCACAATCCACATAGTAGAAGGAAAGAACCATCTTCCATAAATTGCCCTCTGACTTCCACATTCATGCTATGGTATATATATATATATATATATATATATATATACCAACATGCACATACGAACAAAATAAATAAAAAATGCAGGACTGTTAACTTCCATAGATGATGTACTATGCAAGCTGCTGTAGAAGAAAAAGCCAACAACAGGTCTACCTAGCTCTGAATCCTATGAGCTACGACAGGAACCAGTAGGGAAAGAAGTGCCCATCAATGTAAAAGTGGCACTAATGTTATGGGGATAATAAACCACTCTTCAAATAAACCATTCTCTCAAATGGGAGAGAATCATGATTGCTAAGAACCTATAGATGAGGATGTTTTAGACTGTAGGGGAGAACATACTATACGCTTTGCTAAATTGACCAATATTAAAATGTCTTATAATTGCTTATGGTCTTCATCTCTGAAGTTTTTCTATGCAATAGATGGCTGTTGATAGAGAAGAGAAAACTGCAACATGCTTGACATAGTCAGGAGATCTAACCCTCTCTTTTCAAAGATCAGAGGACATCGAAGAAGAGATAGCAGAAAGCATACAATGACTATTCTCAAAATAAAGTAGAATATCATCGCCCTGCAGTGACCAGAGGTGAATATAAAGAACCATAGTTGCACAAAATGCTAAGAATAAGTGAATTGAGGACTCAGTCCTCAACATGGCATATATACTCTTTCTAAAAGCTTAGGGAGACAGAAAGAGTTCAAGAGACAGAAGACAAAGGAAATGTTTGGGGGATTCCATCCTGCAAAATGAACATGCCTACTGTAATCATTAATCAATAACAACTGTGTTTATTAATACTAAGCCTACAGCGGGCCTTACATCATCAATAATCAGCTATGAACTGATAAAAAAAACTAGAAACCTACAAAGTACTGATAGAGAATAGGATAAAAATTTCTAATTGTTTACCTGAAGGGGAGCCTCCTAGGCCTCAGGAGATATTCTCAAATATAGGATTGAACAAAAGGTCCTGGGTAAAACAAGTAAGACACAAAGCAAATGAAAATAACATGAATATTGGGAGAAGACTTGTAGTAAAGGGGGATAGAAGTAGAGAGGGGAGGGTGATAAATAGAAGCAGAGGAGAAATAACCAAATATATATGTATCATTATGAAAATAACTCTAGAATAATCTCTCAGATGCTGATGGATAGAGGAAGAGGAGCTTTAATTTTACACTTGTGGGATGAAAGTCAAGATAAGTCACAAAGGGCTCTAGCAACAAGTTTCAGCTTGTTCATACAATTCATTTTTCAGGAAAACAACACAGGAGAAAGCAGAAGCCATAGTCATTCAAGTAGAATATATAAAGACAAAGCTTTGATACAAAAGTCAAAGCGATGCTTTCTAGCTACAGCCAGGCAGGTTGATCTCAGACTTTTCAGAACTTTACCTGAATCTCAGTAGTCATTAAGTAATATAGGTACAGGTCTGCAGAATAGTCATGACTCAGAAGCTTTTCTGTTAAGCCATATTGTGATTTTTGCTTAGTAACAATTTACCAGTTTATTTTCTTATAGCAATCCCTCCTCTTTTGATCTGCATAATCCCTTATGATTTATCTCTTTATCAAATGATTATCAAAGCATTCTGAATTTGGGCATAGAGCTGATTACGTTGGACTCATTAGACACCTATACCTGTGGTGCCCACAGCCATAGTCCCTGTAATTGCAATTCCCAACAGGATCTTTAGGAGCACAGGATTTCTTTCTTTCTTTGTTGCCATAGGATGTAAATATTGCTGTACCTCATCTCCTGGGAGTACATCTAAGTCAGGGGGTTAGAAACACAAGTTTTTAATCTTCTTTGGGGTAACAGGTGTTTGGGACAGGCAAACTATGTTCCTTAATAGGCTTTTAATTTTAATTACCCTGGTGCAGTCCCTTTTAGTTCCCACACAAGGGGCCTCACCAATGTAAACAGATAATATCTTTTGCATTGTTTGTTAAAAACTGGTTATCCTTACTCCAGTATAGAAAACCTGACTCCCTCAAAGACATATACAATAATATTTTCTGAAGAGTGGGCCTGCTTAGCTGAGAAGCTCATGGGTTGCATTAATCAGAGTCAGTATCTTAAGAAGAGGGGTGCCAGGAATAAAGCCTCCCTTCTACGTGTTATCTGACTTGGGTGGGGGGCTGGGGTTATTTAGGGAGTTGACCTTGCTTACCAGAATAAAGACTTCTTCCAGTGTGACTGACAACTGGAGAACCATAATGGGAGTAGTGATGTCCATTTATCTATTCCCAGTACAATAGTGTTGGGATCATTTAGTGTTAGTTGTATTTGAACTCCCTTCCTTTCACCTAAGGGAAGGTTTTAATGTCTCTTATCCCTTATCCAGCTGAGACTGTCCCTTTTCAGAAGTAAGTGCTGGTAAAATCTATGCAATATTATAGATGAGAACAGTATTCTCCTTCCTGATGAGCCACTTACCTGTAGATATTGAAAGATAATGTTCATAGTACTCCAAAAGTAAGTCTCTCCAATACATTGCTGTTCCTGCCTTTTGACACCATCTAAAAATGATGGTGCATGGACTACTTCCTAGACTTTCAGCAGTTGTCACAACCAGGAGCCCTGGGAAGCTTGGGCAAGTATAAGTGGGTGTCAGCAGCTGCCAGGGTCACTGTCATCATGGGGCCAATGATCGCCATAATCATCAGGACCTGGAGTCAACACTGGTTTCCATCTTATCTAGAAATCAGTCTTAGAGAAGTCTTGGGGTATACAATCAAGGTCCCATTCTGATCAGGGTTGGCAGTTGCCTTTGAGTGTGCATGATGAATCCACAGCTTGACACCTACAACTTTAAGATTTGAAGTAGTGAGAATAACTTGGTAAGGTCCCTCCCATCTAGGGTATAGGCTTCACCTAATTGGGATCATTGGAGTCTCCCAGATACCAGCAGTGTATGCGACCTTTTATCTTTGGAGGGGGAGGCAGGTTTAGCTGTTGGACAATCTTCTGCACAATACTAGCCAAGTCCTTTAAAAATTGCTGAAGGGGGCTGGAGAGGTGGCTCAGGGCTTAATCCTCTGCCCTGCAGGCGGAAGGACCTGAGTTCGGATCCTAGACCCCCACATATAGATGCCAGGCGGAAGCGGGGACGGCCTGCGTTTCTGGTCCTAGTAGGGCAGAGCTTGTGAATCCTGGGGCAGAGTAAACAAGGAGGAGGTGGAGGCGTCCATGGTGGTTCCCAAATTCGTCCGTGGTTCTACACACGCACACACACACACACACACACACGCACACACGCACAATTGAATACATAAAAAAAATTAAAAATTGCTGAAAATGATTTTGTTCATACTCAAGATGGTTCCCATAGTCTCTAGGGAACAGTGGGGGTGGACAGTGAAATATGATTTCAAAAGAGGAATACCCACATTTACAGGATATGCAGCATACTCTGAACAGCACAAGTGGCAGAATTTCTGGCTAACAGAGGCTTATTTCTTGGCAATGCTTAGTCATTGCCATTTTTAAAGTCCTATTTATCCATTTAATTCAGCCTGAAGACTAGGGGTACAAGTTCCAAGTTAGTCCCACTTCCCTGGATATTTGCCCAACTACCTTGTCAACAAAATCTGGCCCATCATCTAACCCAATATTTGCTGGAACTCCAAAATGTGGAAAGACATCTTTGGTCAGGGCACTAGACACTTTTTAGGCTTTTTCTGTGTGAGTGTGGAAGTCTTCCACCAAACCTGAAAAAAATGTTCACCATAACTAGCAAGTACCAGTATCCTCTACTGCATTGGACGTTCAGATGGGTAGCTTCCCTGCTTTTGTGTCAGTGGTGGAGTCCTGAGGTCCTGTTTAGGATGATTCCATGCACATTGCAAGCAGGGGATTATTCCATCCACATTGCAAGCAGGTTTTGCTGGCTTCATGAGTCAGGGTTGACAATCTCGGGACCATCAGATATTTCTGCAATAAATCTCAGAGAGCAATTTTCCGTGAATGAGTTGCTTCCTATGCTTGCTGGACTAGATTAAATGCTGTTCTCTCAGGAGTCAAACATCCTGATTGTTTAGTGCCCCCCCCTTCGCCATCAATAGCTCCTTTTTCTGTCCCATATGAAGGGTGCTCCAGGAGAACTGGGAGAATAAAGTATCTATCAGAAGACCATGCCATTGTTCAGGGGCTCCAGACAGCTTTTAAGAACTGGAGGATCTGATCATGTTTTAAATTTCTTTTCTTTTGAGGTTAACAATTTTGTTTTAGTCATCATTATAAATGGCTGCCTGCCTTTCCTTGTGAAGGAGGAGGGCATGGGTCAATGCATACAATTTGGCTCTCTGGGTAACCTTTGTCTTTGTGATTATTGCACACCCAGAACAATTCTCCCCCTGTTGTAAGCTTCAATTCTCATCAGCTAAAGTTCCATGTCTGAGTTAGGGAGAGACTTGTTTTTTAAGTCTGGTCATGAAAAAAAGACCACCTCCAGAACATCTTCATAATTGTGGAGAGGCTCCCCCTCCTCTTCTGGTAAATATGTATCAGGATTTAAAGTTTATGTGGCCTCCAGTAATACTCAGGGATTTTCTCCTAGTATGGCTTGGTATCCAGCAAATCTCTCCCTAGCCATCCAATGGCTGGCTGTCTCATTCAATAAAGAAGTAACTTGGTGTGGAACTCTAATTGCAATGCTCTGTCTCAAAGTTAGTTTACTTGCTTCTTATGCCAGCATCATTATGACTACTAGTGTTCAGAGAAAAAGAAGCCATCCAGAAGGTACTGGATTCAATCTTTCAAGTACATATGCCATTTCCATAGGCCCAGTTTCTGCATCAAAACCCTCAGTCCAGTTCATGCCTTTCATGCCCGGAAAGTCCAGTTACAGGGTCTTCATCTAAACTTTTTAAGTTTCTTGAAGACTCCCTACTCCTTAGATTGCTCCAGAAAGTACAGGGTTAAAATGCCATCTGCATTTGCTCTCGTTCACCCCCATATTTTTCTGCGGTTGCTTGGGCATCAAGACCAGGGCCTTCATGTCAGTAGTGGTTGATTAATTGTGGCAGATAGGAAAAGACAACGCTCCGTCTTTGAGCAGGTAGCTAAAAGGAGTGTCCCCCCTTTTTTCTCATTTTTATGACTGACACTTTTCATGGCCAGAATGGCTCAGGCTTCAAGACTCTAGTATTTGTTAGGGTAGCAATCCTGGAGGGTCTTGGATTAGTACATAGCAACAGTCAATATATGAGAATCGATCTTGGTGTCTTGGAATTCCCATGCAGTTCTTTCAAACTTTGCTGGCCAGAGTCAAATCTGGAGTCCTTTCATATGACCAACCAAAGCTGAAGGAAGGCCAAACAATCCCTCAGATAGTTTCCGAGTTGGAGGATTTAATTTTTATTACATAGTCATCAGTGAAGCCACTCTGGAAGTTGTCAAACATAGTTCATAGAATGGAGCAGATCTCACCCTGTGACTGTGTAGGCCCCACAACAAAAGGCTTTCCCTTGTCAGGGGTGTTAGGGGAATTCTATATGTACCAAACCCTGTGTGGTGCAAAGGGCAGGGTGGAGATAACAACGCTCTGCCTCAAACAGATGCCCTCCTAACCAGCCTCATGGTCAACTGACCATAGGGCCATGTGTTTTAGTCCCAGCCAGTAAAGTTTACTACAGAAAAACACAACTAGCCAAATTGTTTGGCTCTAATTGGGACATTTAGGTCACATCCATGACCTCGCCAAGGTTCAAGGACCATCAGAATACAGGAGGCAGTAAGATTGTACGACCCTGAAGTGGAACAACGGTAGACAGATAGTATCTCCTGGACATGATAACAGCTTCAGAACTGTCCTATCGACATCTCACCAGGAAATGAGAAAGATCTAAGAAATTCCACACATCCCTGAGAAACTCATAAAAACTTATAGAGAAGAAAAGGAAGATGCTAATCTCAGTGATATAGCCACTGATCTATGACACCTACTGAAACATAAATCATGTCAGGCATATGACATCAAAAACAAACTAGATGAAGCACAGTGGGTCACACATGTGAAAAGGATTGAAAACAGAAGGGAGGATGAACGAGGAGATGAAGGGTAGGGGCTAGGATAGGAATTGGGACTAATAGGAAAGAAAAAAAATAAAATTAAAAACAAAAGAAAGATGTTGGTTGTCTCCTTGACATTAATGCCACTATTGCATTATTACCTTGGTTCTTATTACTGCAACTTGAAAATTTCACAAATTCATGGGACCTTTAATTTTTTTTTGCTCTCCTGGTAGCTTCCACAGAATTCCCTCATACTGTAAAGCTGTCCAAAAGCAGGAAGCTTCCTGACCAATTCCAGCTGGTGTTTTTGGTACCTATCCCATGATCCATGTAGGTTGCATCATCAGTAATATGGTCTTACTGTCAGTTTATGGAAAATAACCTTTAGTCAGGGCAAAAGCCCATATTGTTTTGGGGGCTTTGGAGACCCCTCTAACCAACAACCTATCAAGAAGTATTGTATACCTGTTACTTCTATCATTGTTTAATTGTCTCTGGGTTCTAGATAGAGCAGTCTAAAACATTTTTAATTTTGTCCTCTCTTCCTCTCTCTGTGTTCTGTGCAGGGACTGTCCATTCTTCTTCCTTTTTTAAACTAATTTTTGCATATTCATATCATAGGAGGTTACATCCTATCTTCTTAGGGTTATAGCACAACTTGGTAACATTGCCAACATGACTCTGTCTTTGGAGGCATTAAAGATGCATGATAAGGAGGTCGTAGATTCCTCCTCCACAGTTTAAGACAGCTGCTGAAGTCAGGTGGTATATGATAGGATAAGAGAACTTGCAAAGAGACCCTGTGAGAGCATTGAGTGATATAGATTGGAAGGCAGTGAGATATGAAGATAATAGATGTGACAATGTGGGACATCTGCCAAGGAGGGCTATACCATAGGAAGAGTGAACCAAAGAGAGAGATATGTTCTACAGGAAGCTGCACTAGAGAAATGGAAACAAAGCTTTGAAACTGAGATGATTTCATAAGTGGGTTATATGCTGGAATTGGTGATAAAAGATTTGGAGTTTACCCTGCTGGTTTTCTGTCTTGTTATGTATTGATCTTCCCTGGGGAGGGGAATCTTGAGGTTTTCTAACCCAGCCCTACTTCCTCTCTCAGGTTTTTCTTGTTTTCTCTGCTTTCTCATGCCTGGGGTGACCTAAACTAACTACTGCTTCTTTCTCCAACCATGCCTTCTGCTTTGTGATTGTAGCCAAAGCAAACTAACTATATAAAGTTCCCTTTGTTCCTTAGGTTGTTTGTAGTATTGTTTCACAGTAATAAAATAAAAGTGACTGCAACAATATAAAACTTAAGTGAGTTCTATGATTAGATTCAGATCTCACACTTAAGCATAACTCTTTATAAAATATTTAAATATTCTAATATATACATTTATATAAAATACAAAACACTTCTTATCATAAGCATTTCAGAAAAGAGATATTTAGCACATACCAAAAAGAATATGCAGGATAATTTTTTTTTCAGGATAATTTTTCTAGGGCATTGAAATGTATCAGTTAGCATTTGAGTTCTTCTCTGTACTGTGAAATAATACTCAAACTCAAGTAACTTAAAGAGAGAAAGGGGAAATTTATTCAGCTTATGGTTCCAGAGGAGAAATGCAGTCCTTTATGGCAGAAAAGGCATGGCTGGCTTATAAAAACTTGAGGCAGCTTAGGTAATTACAGACATATGGAGGCTGAGAGAGCTGCTGCTACAATTGAAACAGGGTGGGGTCAGCCAACCTCAAAGCCCACCCCCTGTCATATGCCTTCCTCTAACAAGTCTCCACCTCCTAAAGGGGCCAAAACCTTCCTAAACAACTAAAATTTCAAAGATATGAGCCTGTGAGGGACAACTCACACTTCAAACCATGACACCTGGAGAAATTTTGGGAGAAAGCTGTTAAAAGAGAGGTTCAGTGACATACTATACCTGAAAGTTTTGATTCAAAGACCAAAATTTTGAGTTTTTTTTCAGAACAGAAAGTAACTGGATTTGAAACACCCAGGAAGTTCCTCAGCTCAGAAAATATGCCTAGTACGGCAAGAATGTGCAGGATATGTTCATAGGAACAAGACCTTAAAGATATGGATGTCTCCTCAGGTCAACAGGACACTATGTCATCCACCTCAAATGAAGGAATAGAGCCAATAAATTCTGTGTTACAGATAGAGGGAAACAGGAAGGGTTCCATAAAGTTCAATACCTCATTCTTTCAGAGGAAGAACCAGAACATGTACCAATATAATGCCTTTGATGTCTTTAAAATGGGCAAGAGGACCATGCTTGTTTTATCTTGTTTTGTTCCTTTATCTAACTCCTCCTCCTTGTATGAGCCTGAAGTAATCCAAAAGGAATAACTAATGAGTGGAAGAAGAAGCAGCATAAGCTACCTTTCACATCCTAGGTTTACAGAATCTGATAGGGTAAACACCAGAAAAAAACTTTCAACTATTCGTGATATGAATTGTTTTTATTTGTATTAAGTGGGCTTTTGTAACACCTATAAGGAAAGATATTCTGTATTTTAAAGTGACTGAAAAAGCCAAGATACTTACTTGAGATCTCATTTAGGACTCTGGAATACTTAACATCTAAAAATAATAGTAGAGAAAACAAAACCATTTCCCAAATGCCCCAAGTAGAAGAACTTGGCAGACTATTTTGAGGAATGACAAATGTTATCAGAATCATTGTTCTTCTTGTTAATAAATACATTACATAGGTTCAGTGCATTTGGGAATTGAAGAATCATATTACATAGTACATACTACTTTAAAAAATACCTGACACATAGTAAACCTAATATTTTCAGAATTAAAGTCTATGCAATTGGTTAAACGCTTATTCTCTTTCCTGCATGCTTAAATATATCCCATGAATACATGTTCTCAAATGCAAAATGGAAAATAGCATTAAAATTCTTATAATAAATAGCAAAGAAGCAATAATAAGTCAAATGTGGAATTTTCCCAGCCTCCAAAAGAATTGAAATTATTAATGACAATCCTTTCATAATAAGACACAAAAGTTCCATGAAAATCAAGTCATGTGATAAAACAAAACTCAAAATACCATTTTTCCCCATTAACATTTTGCCATGGAGAAGAGAGGATCTTAAAAGATACTGTGCCACCTTGAGAGACTATTTGGAATTGGTGCCATATAGAAAAAGGGAACTTCTTTACTGGACAGTTTGCCAGCTAGTAAGCTGCTCATGATTCAGGGCACTTTCCAATACAGGTGTCCTGAATGGGGCCCAATGGAACATACAAATAAGGAGATGTATGAGTAAGAGAGAGACTAGATGGACAAGAGAATATGTAGGGTAGGATGGGAGGGGTGGGCTGGGTAGTTGGGAATGAAAACACATAAATTTATTGTATTTGTATATGACAGCTTCAAATAGTGAATAAATAAAATTTAAAAATATCAGCCTTGCTGTAAACATGTAAAAATCTTTGCTATCTGTCTAAAACAGAAAAGATGAGTACTGAAGTTACTTTCTTATGTATTAGAGGATAATATTTAAGCATTCAGTAAAACTTTCATACCAAGAATGCCAACACATTTCTCTGTTTAATTATTATTCATAGTAATATTCCCTATCATGATAGTTTTTTGAAAAATGATGAAGTGTCATCAAGAGGTGTCTTGCTATTACAGAGTGATAACTCTTCCAGATTCGAGCACATCCCCTGTGAACTTAAAGATAGCAATCAGCCCACACATACATTCAGCACTCTGTCAGGGATTGCTATTAGTCCTGGGTAACTCCACAGGACAGTGTAACAGTAAGTGTAGCAATAAGTACTATAAAAGGTAAAGACATGAAAATGAAAAGGAAACGTTAATGACCTTAAATTTTAAAGAAAAGCAAATACATAATCTACTTACTTCTTAAATTTTGCAAAAGTCTGTCAGGTCATGAAAACCTTATTGTAAATAGATTCTGTTGTCCCACCAAAAGTCTTTTATATTCTTTTCCTTGAGAAAGTATATTTGTATTATTTATTGCTTTAATAATGTGTCATTCATGTTTAACATGTTAACATTAGCAGGGAGCTAAAAGTAACAGAGCTATGAAGCTCTTATATGTAATCATATGTGAATGTGTACAATATCTTAGGGGTTTAGAGCTATAGAAAGCCAAAAGTAAAAAGAAAGAATTCAGAGAGGGCTTGATTTGGAAGTGGGCAGGGTATCACTTGGAGAAGTTTGGAACATGCTGAGTATGATGAGAGGTTAATTTGATAGTTTGATGGGATCAATAAGGTACATTTTAAAAAACTATGAAATTGAATGAGATCATACTGTGAAATTTATAAGTTCCCTAAAAAGGAAAATGTGAGTCTTGGACATTTTCCAGAGAGAAAAATAAAATCATACAGAATGGGGTTTCAGGAAAAACAATCCAGGTCTAGGGAGACAGCTTAGTGGGTAAAGTTGCCTCCTTGTAGATCTGGCAATCCAAGTTCAATTCACAAAACCCACATGATGAATAAGAACACTAATTTCCAAGAGTTCTCCTGTGACCTCTACATGCTGACTGGGGTGCACCCCATTTCTCTCTCCCCTTCTCACATTACATATATATATATATACATATATATATATATATATATGTGTATATATATATAATTATATATAATTTTGACATATTTCTTATAAATACATAATTATATAGATATGATTTTATATACATGATACACAAGAAAATTAATCGAACAGCAACTATAAGACAATCTAAACAGTCAATACTTAGAATGAGAGTAGTTACACAATTCCCCATAAGTAGCACACAAGGACAGTGGTGATGGAGAACAGCTGTTCATGTATCATTTGTATTCACCTGATAAAAACTGTATTCCATAAAAGAGAGAGGAAAATCACAACTGACTCAAAAGCATTTTGTTACCACTGACTGAAAGAATTATGGAGGAAAAACTGGGTCTAGAGAAGAGGAGAGCTTTGATCTTGGAATACAATGGTGTGAGAGTGCTAATTTCAGCTAGTTATTTGGTTCCTAAAATAGTGTTATCTTTCCCACGGTTGGTTAATTTAGTTAATTACCTGAAAGGTATCCATAATTAATTTGTTCCTGGTTATGGATTATAAATGTAACCTTGTATATCTTTCATAGTTTTGACAATGGTGACTTTTATACTTTTATTTAGCAAAACCAATTAATTTTATTATTGAAAATTTGAATGATCTTGCAATAAACGCTACACTGTATTTGCAGTGTTAAGTTTCACTATAATCACTTTAATTTTTTAATTATCATTTTTAAGTATTTACTCAGTTATTTATTTGAGGGGGAGCGAGAGCAAGGTTGCATACTGTCCTCGAACCTGGATGGAAGTCAAAGGGCAATCTTTGGATATCTGTTCTCTCCTTCCATCATGGAGGCTTCCAGGTATCTAATTCAGGTCACAGGTTTGTAGGCTCCTTTGCTCACTGAACCATTTCAATAGCTCAACACTTTAATGATAACAGTAAATTTAGTGTTATCCTTATTTTATAGACAACTAAGCAGAGGTTCAGTAAAACTGAAAAAAACATTTACATAAGGACTTGAAGTTATTAGCTATGACAGCAGAATTCAGTGTGAATTCAGTTTCTCTGCTTTCAAAGCCCACATGTGCTGCAACTCAGAGCCATTCCCAAAAGCTGTGCTCAAAACAGCCCTCTCTGACAGCCCGAGAAGATCACAGGCCTGTCCTTTTGCTGAATTATTAAGATACACACTCCATAATTATCCAGAAAAGCATTCTTTAGATGCTGCACACACAGTGAAAAGTTTCCTTAGGCTGGACTTCAGCACAAAGATCATTTTTCTATCTTTTCAAATATACATGGGGAAAAGGTGAGAGACTCAATAAATGTTTAGTGAAGGTTGCTTCAGAAATCTTCTTCCCTTAAAGCAATTGGTTATCTACTTAAATATTACAATATTTTGTTTTTATATGTATATTTATTCTTTTAGTATAATAAACATGATATATTAAATATATGATATTTTCACCCATTAATCCCTAATCTCATCCCCCCTGCCTTTTTTTTTAAATTTTTATTTATTTATTCAATCATGTGTGTGTGTGTGTGTGTGTGTGTGTGTGTGTGTGTGTGTGTGTGTGTGTGTTTGTGTGTAGAACCACAGGCGAATTTGGGAATCACCACAGACCGTCTCCACCTCCTCTTAGTTTACTCTGCCCAGGGATTCACAGGCTATGCTCTACCAGGACCAGAAACGCAGGTCGCCCCCGCTTCCGCCCGGTGTCTATACGTGGGGTCTAGGATCCAAACTCAGGACCTTCTGCCTGCAAGGCAGAGGCTTAAGCCCTGAGCCACTTCTCCAGCCCTCTCCCCTGCCTTCTAACATCACTCCTTCCCAGTCAGATTCTCCCTTACTTTCAAATTTTTTCACATGTGTGACCAAATGGGAACTATTTCAATATTTCAAAATGCCTTTATTACAACATTTAATTTCCACTAATTCATTTCATTCTACTGCCATATATCCATGATATTAACGGCATTTATAATATATAATAGTATGAACATGTATTTATACTAAACACCATATTTACATCTAATTTCACACTCCCTTCTTCTGCCGATATTTCAAATGATATTTATTTAAAACTGAGAACATCAAGATCCTTCACTTAATTCCAAAGCAAGATTAGAGCAAGTGCTGCATATTTAAATTTTATTAGGTTCCCCAGAAAAACTGAAAACAACAACAAACCATAATTCAGAACACCAAAGACCTTGCAATATTCACCCAGAACCAGCCAAATCTCTCCCCATTCTAAAGCTCAAGGAACCTTGCGGAAGAGGGAGTGGCAAGATTGTAAGAACAGAAAAATGGGGAAGATCAATGATATGCAAGATAATCCACACAAGTCAGGGATGCCACATTGTGATTGGACCTTGCCTGACCTCCAAAATAGCTGACAGCTCAACAACTCCCAAAGTCCAGCACGGATCACAGGTGATGAGATAGTAGTATCCTTAGAGGCAAAGGTTAGGCAGACTAATAATAGAGTTCCCATGCTAGCAGGCAGTCCAAGAAGGGGCCCCATGTTATGCCACTGAGTCCTGAACCTTCACTAATGTAGATGACTCAGAGGGAAATTTAGCACCCACATTAACAGATGTTCTGGAGGATAAGAGGAGAGGGCAGGAAGCACATAGAAAGGAAGAGGGAAGGAAAAGGGTGGGGGAGGAGAATGGGAGGGGGAAAGAGTGGAATGAGGGGACAACAGGAGGAAAAAGGAAGGAAGAGGGAGAAGGGAGGTACCTATTGAGCTTGTATAACTAGGCAAAGAAAATGTAATTTAAAAAAATGATTAAAGGATAACATTTAAAATTTAAAAGATTTATTAGGTTCCCTTATTAGGTTCCCATACAGAAAGGTATGGCTTATATAGCAAATTCATAAATAAACATACATTATTCAGCATCTATTGAAAACTGCACTGACATGATAAACTATGGGTTATCCAATGTTGCATACTGTATACGTTGGATAATTCCTTAAGTCATCTCTAGATGTAGTTGCAATTCCTTAATGAGGAACAGTCTGTCTGATCTTCCAGGAACTGGAATAATTACTTTTCTACTTCTCAAATCTTCAAGCTACCACAGGAGATTAAATTGCACATTTAAAAGAAGTAGGACAAAACAGACTTATTAGTAGTAGTTGTACTTTACTTCTCTTTGTTGTTTCTCTCATACAACACAGATTCATAGCCTTTATGTGTGGTAGTACATGATTAATAGTTTGAACCACTTGCTAATCTAATGCTTCTAATCTTCCTGTTCTCCTAAAAATATATTCTGAGCTATCTTACTTTGTTTTCTTTAGGCACCATCATTTGAGAAATAACAGTAGCCGGTTACATTTGTTAAAGCTGTAAACTGCCAAAACCCATCCCTGATATAAGCACCCATGGAGAGCAGAGATAAGTGGGAAAGAATATCATTCTGTTCCCCATGCCTCACTGACAGACTCACCAAGCACAGATCATCTGAAAAATAGACTGACAAAGCATCATAATTAGGAGTTTAAGGACTTAACAATCACTAATTGTTGCATCCTCCTTATGGAGAATAGTTAATTGTAGCAGATCAGATGATTCTGCTGAACTCTCACTTTCTTCCTCCAATGCAAACTATCAATTGTTTCGTTAGGAGTAAGAAAATGAGCTGATTTTCTTTACCATCAAAACCTTCTGCCATAAGCAGTAAGCATCATTAGTCAAGAAATAGGAACAGATACATAGGCCTTGGCTAGAGATAGGGACTGCTTAGGAAGGGACACATTATTGTCAGTTTCCTTAGCTCCAAGTACTAATCAGCTTAGCATCTCCCACAGGAGATAAGTGTGAATACTTTTCTGTAATAAGTTATAAAATTAGAATCACACATTTAAAAATCTGGTTAAGAGCCATATGACTGCTAATCTTATCTTCTCAACCTTCTAGAACTGACTGAATGTTGAGAAATGGTAAGTGACATTAATGGGCATGAAGGAAATCAGTTCCCTGAAGTTCACAGAGGCTGAGTTATGTAGGTAGGGACATTCAGAACAAGACAGTAAAAAGAAAGAAAAGTCACAAATACAAATGGAAGGGAGTTCAGGAACAACAAAATCAAAAAGGAAAAGAAAAATTTTAAAGCCATTAAAAATATTGTAATGATGTTTTGATTATTGACGTGATAGGTTAATAATGAGACTAACCTTCAGTGTGTATGAGAAAGCGTTTCCAGAGAGGATTAACTGAGGGGGAGAAAGAACCACCCTGAATGTAAACAGTAATTATTTACAATAAAATACAATAGTAATTCCAGGGGCTGGAATTTCATATAGAATAAAAAGAAAGTATAAAGACAGATTAGTAGAAATATTTGTTTCTTTCTGTTTCTTGATTCTGGATACAATGTAGCCAGCCACCTAAATGTCCTTGTATTATACATTCCTCTCAAACTGTGACACCAATAAATCCTTTCTCTTTTAAGTTGATTCTTTCCCAATGTTTGGTGGCTGCAGTGACAAGAATAAATAACTAAATGTGAAGGTATTGATGCATTCACTTGGCAAAGGGAAAAGAAGTATTTTAAGCGTTATGCTACTTTGAAAAAAGCAGTTTAAACCTTGAAGAGGGAGAAACGGCGGGGTTTCGAGGCTTGAGGCGAATGGGCGAGCCGGTGATGGGGTCACCAACCAGACCTAGGGTATCAGGTGAGAAGCAGCAGAGGACGAGTTGCTACAGTTTCAAATCCAACCAACGTGTTTGCGCTTATAAAGGGTCAGGGTCCAATCAGGTGTTGCCATCCCTCCTCCAGGGGACAGCCACCAATCATTTAACTGTTTACTAGGTGTCCACTAAAGGATCAGGTTAAATGGCCGCTTCCCATGGGTTGTTCATCCCTCTGCCTGCATGGTTGTCTGTTGGGACATATCCGGGGCTATGTCTGTAACATGTCCAGGCTTGTTCCGTAGCTGGGAGCCGGCTAGGGCCTCCCTGAATCCATAGTGCCACACTGAGTCATTAGTTTCTTAGATTTGTTTTGGTGTTCTTACACATGAGAAGAGAAAAAAAAATGAGTTTAAAAGAGGAAAGCAGGGCTGGGGGATGGTTCAAGGACTAAGGCTGCTGCCTCACAACCAGAAGAACCTGAGTTCAACTACCCAGATACCACATTAAAATGGTCTGTACTTCCAGCTCTGGAAGGTGGAGCCTGGGAAATCCCAAAAGGTAGAAGCTCTCCAGGATGATTCCTGGTGACACCTTTGGTCCTCCATAAGAACACTCAGTGCCTTCCAACACACACACACACACACACACACACACACACACACACACACACACAGAAATAAATTTGAGAAAAAAAATTTTAAAGTGAAAAGAAAGAGGGGAACATAGACTGCACTTTGTAGGTCTCTGAATGAAAACAGAGTAGCAAAGGCAAAGCTGTGTTCCAAGGAGGGAAAGATAACAGTTCTGGGAATTTTGGAACAGGTGATGGAAAGCTAAGAAAAAAAAAAAAAAAAACCGACTCAGTGGAATACATATAAAGCTCTCTGCCAATTGAGTGCCAGGAGAGTATGACTCAGTGTTATAGGCACAGGTGATTTCTGCAAGAGTGCAAGCAAAACTCATAATATCAGGAGATTATAAATTTTAAATCCAGTTTTTAAATGCAGTGTGGGAATTTGGTCTGAAAGTAACCCTGCAAAATAAACAAACTTTGGAAAAACATCCATTACAATGCTGCCTATGTCAGACAGTTAGATCCAGGAGTTTTCTGTATTGGAAACCTATTGTTTGGGACTGAACAGATCAACAAAAATAGAGTGATCACAATTCAGGATCCTTAAGGACATTTTGTGCTGTACCTGGGTGGAATACAATAGGAAAGATAATCATGGAGATGCAGAAGATCTGTCAAAGTAAATCTTCAGAGGTTGGTGGCCAGAAGGGTATGTTCATTGTGGAAGGACACATGCAAAAGAATGAAATCTGTTTCCTGTGGGCTGCTGTAAAGGATAGCCCTGAGAATGCCACATATGACACCTTACTTAGCTCCTTCAGCTATCTCTCAGCACAGAAATCAACAATCTGTTTTCTTCCCCTCTCACTGATGCATTCAGGGATATTACTAGCTTTGATGTTTGCAGTATTGCACGTGAACATACTGCTGTCCCCTAGAGTAAGTGATAACCTGCTCAACCCATACACCAGTGATATTCAATGGGACTATGATAACTCAGGGTATGCATCAAGTCTTTGTTTTTCAAAGGCCCCCAAAGAGGCTTTGTCTTGGACAATATGCCCTTAAGTGGCCAGATCTGGTGAGCAATGCATTAAAGGCTCAGCCTACACACAGATACAGTGGCATCTGTTTGGTGGGAAGAGAGGAATTAAAGCATACATCAACCAAGATCCAGTATCTGGTGAATTCCAATATTAGAAATACTCAAAAGAAGTTTCTCTGATATAAGTACCTTGGGAAGAAGAAATTTTTTGCTATTTTTCTTTTATCTTCTGCTTTGTTGTTCTTAATCACATGCATATCTAATTACATACAGGCATAAGAGAGTAACTAGGGAATCTCCCAAAATGTTTGCTCAGACAAACAGTTTGCCTTATGCATGTACCCAAAATTAGTGCAGGCTAGCTATCCAATTGCTGATAAGTCCTTTTGAATAGAAACAGCCAAAGTTCAATGATCATTAAGGAAAACTCATAATATCAGGAGATTATGAATTTTAAATTTACTATGTTGCTCAAAGTGGGATATACATAAAGACTGATGAAGATGGAGGTATCCAAATTACTAACAGATTGCTAAGTGTATTTTCTAGAAAAGGGTACATGTACAGAGTACGCACAGGTGAGGATCTCAAGGCTGCTAAGTGCATTAGAAGAGGAGTGAATAGATGACCCAAATCAAGCAGACTTCCAGTTTGCTAAGCTGTTCCCCAAGATTTAGCATTATTTCAATCATTTAGGGATATTCCAAAAAAACTCCATACATCTTATATAATTCTCAGTTTATCCATAAGACATTTTAAGAAATATAAAAATTAAGACTAAGAAATGTTGCTAGAGGAGTTTTGAGTATAGAGGATCAAAATGTCCTTTGACTTTGGATATTATCCACCTTTTCTGAATTCTGTGATGATGTGTTTTCAGAAGTTAGTGCAAGTCTGAAGAAAAACACAAAAGATGAAAAATTTAAATTTTGAAGTACTGTAGTATAAGATGTGGCAGAAAGTTCCTGAGAAAATTATGTCTATCCAGGTTGAAAGGATTCTTTGATTTGACATCTTTTTTTCAACTAATGAAATCACCTTGTTTAAAATTTTATTTCTCTCTGGGGCTGGAGAGGTGGCTCAGGGGTTAAGCCTCTGCCTTGCAGGCGGAAGGTCCTGAGTTCGGATCCTAGACCCCACATATAGACGCCAGGCAGAAGCGGGGGCGGCCTGGGTTTCTGGTCCTGATAGGGTGGAGGCTGTGAATCCAGGGGCAGAGTAAACAAGGAGGAGGTGGAGGCATCCGTGGTTCTACACACACACACACACACACACACACACACACATACATATATACACGCACACACACTCACAATTGAATAAATAATAAAAAAGAATTTATTTTTAGGAATTTTAAGGACAGATTGAATTTTGTCACTCATTAAATAATTGCATAATCTTTTGCTTTATCACCTAAGACTTTAGCACAGAAAAAAATTTAGTATCCTTTAATTACATTCATTTAATTATTAATATTTGCAACTTAGATTAACATAATCTCTAGCCATAAAACCAAGTAGGATATTAACTTGCATTTAAAAAACTGTCTTTCTTCCTTTTGGTAGATACTGAAATGGTTGTAAGGAGAAAGGCTGAATGTCAGCAAATTAACAAACTGAATATTCTGAAAGCAAATGAAAATAAACATAATGTACTAAGCCAAAAAGGATATCCAATGATAAAGAATTAAAATGACCATTTCAAATTAAACCAATGAGCAATTGACCAGATCCAACCAAAGGAGATTCACAGCCCAGAATAAATTCACTAACATTTATCTAAGAAGGCAACGATAGATGGTTGTGCATAAGCAATCTGTAGACTGATGCAGGTAATTCTTCTGGTGAAAGTGAATTGTCTGTAGACCCTGTGATTAACTATCAGAGACTGTTACTGTGCTCTGAGGAAATCGCTCAGTGGTTATTCACTTGCTATAGGGACGCACCTGTAATTCTATCATTGGAAGACAGAGACTGTGGAATTTAAGAGCAAGTTAGCACCTCATTCACACCATTTCTTTCTCTCTCATTTATCGCTCCATCCCAGATGAATCAGGTGGTAAAGGAATCCAGCTGCATGGTGCTCTTTTCTCCAGTAACTGAATCTTGACATTCTGCTACACTTATTTATGTAACCTTCACTGTTCATGGGCCTGGAAAGTGAAGGGAGAGACTGTAACCTGTCTGCATTTCAACCTCTCTGGCTAGTTCACTTGATTATCATCCACAGGGGTAGAAAGCAATGAAATTGAAAAGAATGTATTTATCATCTTGTAGCTAATTCATTCAACTATGTTTCCAGTGCTTTGGGGTTTTTGGCCTCTTATTAGGAGAATTGAGACAGAATCCACATCTTCTTGAAGTTTGGTTTTGTTTTCTTTTACTGCTGCTATGAGACAACACTCAGACTCAAGCATCTTTGAGGAGAAAGGGAGATTTATTTTGCTTACGGTTCCTGAGAAGATAGATTCCATTATGGTAGGAGTCACATAACAGAAGTTATGGCTGTAATAGAAGCAGGAGTCCATTTTCAGATCACCTCAGATATCATTAGAAAGCAGAGCAAACAAAAATCATTTTGAGAGGAATCGGCAACATCCACCTCACCCCACCCCTACATGCCTTCCTCTAGCAAGGTTCCACCTCCCAAACTACCACAATCCTCCTACACATTAACATCAGCTTATTATTCAAATGCATGAGGCTGTGGGAGACACATTCAGACCAAGATAAGCCTCAGGAAAGACTTGCCTCAAAACCCACAGTCCCTTGTCAGTTTCCAGCTCTCACCTTCTTTCTTTTTTACATTTAAGGAAAAGACAGAGAGAAGGTGTGTATGTGTATATATGTATGTGTGAGAGAGAGAGAGAGAGAGACAGACAGACAGACAGATTTTAACTTAGCACATGTATGGGGATTAGAGAACAATTTAAGGGAGTTGGCTTTCTCCTTCTACCACCACATATGATCAGCGGATCAAACTCAGTCATCAAGGTTAGCTTCTAGCACCAGCTCATCAATCCTTGACTCTATTTATGTACTGATTATGCTTATCATTTTGCATATGTTGAATCATCATTGCATCTGTGTAAGGAAGCCAACTTGATCATGATGTATAATTTTTTTAATATTGGATTTGATTTGCAATTATTGGAGGATTTCAAAATTGATGCTCACTGAGAATATTAGTTTATGCCTTTTTGTTGTCCCTTATCTGGTTTTGGTATCAAGGTAAAAACTGAGTTTGAAGAATGAATTTGGAAGATTTGTTTCCTCTTACATTTTAGGCAATGGTTTAAGGAGATTTAGTATTAGCTTTCCTCTAGAAATCTCCCAGAAACCAACAGTAAATCTGCCTGGTCTTTGGCTTTTCTCTGTTGAGAGATGTTTGATTGTTACCTCAAAAAGTCAAAACTAGAATTACCATATGACCCATATGACTACTCTTGAATTATATACATGAATGAAGCAAAGTAATATACGTAAGTGATAACTGTATATTCATGTTTGTTGTAACCCAAACCACAATGGCAAAGTTTTGGAATCAGAGTAGGTTAATGGGTCAATAAATAAATAAAAATTGATATGTGTACACAACAACAGTATTTCACAAAGAAAATAGAACTCATAATTTATAGCAAAAAGGATGGGATTATTAGTCAGGATGTTAAATAAAGTAATCCATATACAGAAAGACAAGCATCATGCATACATATTTTGATTTATATGAAAACATAAGTATATGATTTGAAGGTAGTAGGAGGACTACCAGGGAAGAAGAGGGGAGGGAGAGGGCACAATTAGAGAGAAAGGAAAGATAAGGCATTTACAAGTATGAATGTGATATACACATATATATGAAATGTCACCATAAATATTATTATCTACCATTAATATACATTAATAACTATAATAAAAGAGGCAAATGCAGCAAACTATCAAAGAACTCTAATTTCAAAAGTTTCTGCATTAAACAGTTACACTTAGAACCAACCTTACTTTTCAATGTAGTCTATATGTAATAAACATTGACTGATAATAAACACTGGGTAAATCCTTCTGGAGGCAGCCAACTGGACTAAATGGTAATATTTCCAAGCAAGGCACAAATAGTCCCAACACTGAACTGCTATCCTTTGTCCTTTGTGCCTGAGCCTCATTTTCAGTCATTCAACTGAGATGGCCCATCAGTTTTATGTGCTAGGCAATCTCATCAATGGCATTGAGTCATATAAGACTAGAATTATGCATTGCTACAAGGCATCCTCCTTTCTGGGAAACATTTTAATATTGATTATCATTATTGTATTCTATCATGTTCCAGCAAGGATGACAACCTTTAAAATCAATTTTATCTCTGTAGTAATGATTTTTACTTACAGTAATATCCTTCAGATTTTTGGCATACTCATCCCTTTATTGAAAGGCCAATATAAATCTATTATTTTATAACCATAAGTGGTTCCATTTCCCTAAAGTAGACTGTCACTTGCTTTAAATGCAGAGTTGAACATGCAGAATATTTAGAAAATTTAATTTAAAAGCTTTAGGCAAACGGCCTCTACAAGATATTTGTATCTCAAGCTGTTGCTTGAAACAACTTATCACAAATTCCATTAAATTTTCATAAGCACAGCTGATAAGCACTGCTAATGACATCTCCCTTTCAGAAGCATACCTACGCCACAGCAGCTATATTCTTTTGCAGGCTTACTCAAAGAATGGGCTTACTCAAAAAGTAGCTTTGTGTCAATATCCATCATAAAAATCAGATTGCATATGAACTGAAATGTAAAATTAATAAGGAAAGTACAACTATTGATGGAAACCTAGGATTATTCTGCTCAGTGTCCATTTATGATCAGTAGTCAATCAGGAAGTCAATCAAGAGTAAATAAGCAAGGCCCAACCTGGCTGACCCAAGGATGGAGCTCTGGCAATTGCATGCTGAGTAAATTTTTGTAAATTCCTTCTCCCTGTCTTTTACTTTCTTTATTAAGGTTTTGATGACTACATGTAGTAAAAACAGATAATTTATAAAATGAGAGTCACCTAGTCAATTAGTTAGTCCAGTCTTCTTTTGTTTCTTATTATCATAACTATATTCTATTATATATATATATATATATATATATATATAATGAGATTATAAGAAATACATTGATAAAAATGAATTATCACGGGGGCTGGAGAGGTGGCTCAGGGGTTAAGCCTCTGTCTTGCAGGCATCAGATCTCAGATCCCACGTATAGACGCTGAGTGGAAGTGGAGGCGGCCTGAGTTTCTGGTCCTGGTAGGGCGTAGCCTGTGAATCCCAGGGCAGAGTAAACAAGGAGGAGGTGGAGACATCCATGGTGGTTCCCGAGTTCGTCTGTGGTTCTACACATACATGAATACATACACACACATATATACATACGCGCCCACACACGCATACACACACAATTGAATAAATAATAAAAAAATTTTAAAAATGAATTATCACTTAGAAGTTGCAGTTCAAATTATTTTTGAAATAAGAAAAAATAAAGTTGTATTATCTGTAAACTTAGTCATCCTAATGCATTTAATTTAAAACATTAGAAAAGCAAATACACTTGTTACCACTAGCTATGGCCTGGAAGTTAGAGAATATGAAATCTGAACATCCAACTGGGTCCAAAGAACACAGGGAACAACAGGGACAACAGAAGCAACTGCCCTGGTCACTGCTGGATATTTTAGCTAAAGAAGGAGTTTCCTTGATCCTGGTCATGTGAAAGCATTTGGGTCTGGCAAAGACCATGGTTTCCTGGGCAATTTATGTTGGTTAAGGGTCATGGATGCCCTAGGGTATGTTCGAAACAACTTGAGCTCTTCATGGATTCTGCATAATTAAGCAAATACAGTAAAATTAATGCTATAATTTTGCCAGAATGTGAGCAAATAGAAATAACTTCATTTTCTTTGATCAATCTGATTGTATTTTTAAAATTTCTGACCTGAAAGTTACAGACAGTAGATAATGGGGAAAATTTGAAAGTGGCTAAGTAAGCAATAAACTTCCTAGGAAAAAGTGAAAAGAAAGGATTAAGATCAAAAACAGTGTGCAGAATAAGTACAGATGTGATCCATGGGAGAGTAACAACAGAGTCCCAAGGACGGTAAGAAAATGAGCTTGAAAAAAAATACACTTCCAAAACTATTTTGCACTAGAATGAACATTACTAATTCCAAAGTTGACTTTCTCTCTCTCTCTGTCTCTCTATGTGTGTACAAAGTGTGCATAGCTTCCCTATGGTTTGAAAATGTCTATCTTCTGGCACATCTGGTAGGAGGAGATTTAAGGAAGAAGTATGACTGTAGCTGCATTCTTGACAGGGATATTAAGCATCTAGTCCCTTCCTGTCTGTCTCTCAGATTTTCAATTCCATGAGGTAAAAAAAAAAAATATCCATTGCATGTACTAACTGTTATAGTCTCAAAAGCAAAGAGGTCAATTGGCTACGGAATGAAATTCTGAGTCAAAATAACCTTACCTGTTTTTTTTAAATTTTAGGTCCAATTTTTTTTGGACAGGGTTTCATATTATAGCTCTGGTTGGCTTATATAACTTACTGTACAGAACAGACTAGACTTGAACTTTCCCGCCTTTTCCATTGATTCTCTCAAGTGTTTTGTCAGAGTCTTGTAAGGCTGATTAACAGTCAACTATACATATTTTAGCTTTATATTTACATATATCACATATGTATAAGTATACTTCATATACTTATGTAGCTAATTTTAGTTTCCAATGTGATTGAATTAACAAACAGAGCATTATAAGGAACACTTTTGTGGGAAGGTGTTTCCAAAGAGATTTAAGTTAGAAGGAAGGTCCTCCCTGGATATTACCATCATACAGACTGGAATCCAAAACAGAATGAAAAGGAGAAAGAAGGGTGAGCACCCACATTTCCCTTTCTTTTCCTTCCTCCTGGGCACCAGAGATTAAGTCACCCCATTGCAGTGCTTTCCCCCCATGATGAATTGCATTCCTCAGAAATGTAAAACAAAATAAATCTTTCTTCCCTTAAGTTCCTGTTCAGAAGTTATTTTTTCACAGCAATGAGAAAAGTCACTAATACATAAATTATTTTAAAACATTTTGGCCAATTTCATTATACTTAGAAACCTTGAAGATTTTAATTTAACATATTAAGAAAAGAAACATATAGGACATATATCACAGTTTCTATCCCACAATGGTAACATATAATTTCAATAGCCACAAACTCTTCTATATGAGTGAGATGTTAGAAATGACCTAATATCACACAGAACTCTGTTTCTATGTCATGTTTATAGCACTGCTCCCACTTGGGTTTGAAACACAACTTTTCAAAATACTTCTACTTAATTTTCGTTTTCCTTTCTAGAATCCCTATGACAATTTTAGAGAATACATTTTAAGTTGTTTTTATTTTATAAATAGAATTTTAAGAAATGTGTCTAACAACATTTAATGCAAAATAAGAATTAAGCATGGCTCCAAACCCATACTCTCTATTTTACATATCAAAACAAAATCTTAATGTTTCTCTGTGGCTTACCATGTAATTAACTATACAATAATCACTTGTTTACTTTTCATATTCCAAACTGCTCACTACATGGCCAAGAATGATTTTGTACATAATGGAAAAGGTTCCATCATACATCGCATAGATGCCAGGGGCAGGATGTCAGAAAAAATAGTATTTTTTTAAATAAGTAGACAAATACAGGAACAAAATCTCTTTGCATAGTAATAAGTAGTATGAAAGATAACAAAAGAATTTGCTAAGTCAGGTATGAAGACAACCTGTAATATAAGCACTGGGAGACTGAGACAAGGAGATTAGCAGCCAGCCAAAGCTACACAGAGAGACTTAGTCTCAAAATAACAATAATTACTGGAAAGATAACAACAAAAGCACCAAAAAAGAACAATGCAATTAGAAGTGACTGCATCTTGACTAGGAGTTTTACTGACTGACAACTAGGAATCCTATTGTAGTTAGCCCACATTGTTGCCAATAAATTCCATCAAACTGTTTATAGGGGAATATGGAGCTTTATTCTTGGCTTATGAGAGATACTTCTGTTACAGTTCACAATCTAACTTGAAAGGATTGTCCAAACCAACACCAGGGGCCACACTATACGTACATATCCACAGGAGTGCTATAGAGAGGGGCAATCCCTACTTACCAGACCAGCATGTCTGGCCAGGTATACCAAAAGATGCCAACTTCCCTGACCAGCTCCTTCTATCTTATTCACTTGCCCAGGGAATAGTTGCAACCACTGTGGGCAATGTCTTCCCTATTGTCATAGTCAGGGCTTTCTTAAAGAACAGAACCAACAGAATAAATACATAAAAATGGAATTTTGAGTTGGAGAGATGGCTCAGGGGTTAGGACTCTGCCTAACATGCAGAAGTCCTGAGCTCAGATCCCAGATCCCAGATAAAAACACCAGGCAAAAACAAGAGGAGCCTGGTGTGCAGAGCCTGGGAAATCCCAGAGCAAAGCAAGAGGGGGGTAGAAGCAATCCAGTATGATTCCCGGAGTCACCCTTGGTCCTCTACAGAGATACACGGTGCCCTCTCTCTCTCTCTCTCTCTTTCTCTCTCTTTCTGTTTCTCTCTCTATCACACACACACTAAATAAAGATAAAAAATACTTTTTTATAAAAAGGGGGGACTTATTGGATTGACTTAAGAGATGGCATTGAAGTAGTCCAACAATGGCTGCCAGTAGGGGTTCAGTCCAAAAGCTAAATATCCCAGCAGTCCTAGCCTGTGGCTGAAGGCTGGAGGATTCCATAGAGTCTCCAGACTTCAGTCACGTTGAAGGGAACATGAGTTTGCCAGCACAGAGCAAGAGTCTCCAAGAGCGCTTCTGTCTTATAATTCCTTTTATCTGACCTACTACTGGGAGTGTCCATCCTTATTTAAATTTGTTTTTTTGTTGTTGCAAATATATTGACCCAGATAATCTCTAAGGGTGGTTGATCTATTAGTTAATCCCAGGTGTAATCAAGTTGACAACCAAGATTGGTTAGTAATTCTACTAATTCTCTATAAATGTGCCCAGAGTTCAAACCCTCAACTGTCAAATTGACACCTGTTGCAGTTTGCCTGAATGGTTGCTGATAAATCACCATCAAACATCTTAAGGGAACTAGGGGTTTATTTTTTCATAATTGACCAGTTACAGTTCATAGACCAGCTTGACAGGAGAGCATGCACCAACACCTGGGCAGGGAGAACTGGCCACAGCATCTCTACATAAGCGGCTGAGAGAAGGACGACCCTTACTTGCCAGACCAGCATGTCTGGCCAAGTTAACAAGGATGCCAAATCTTTCAAACAGTTCTCTGTATTTTATTCCAGGACCTAATCCCACTCACCATGGGCTTGGCCTTCCCCATCAGCTAGACAATCTCTTGCAGGTTTGCTCTGGGTTTAACTCAACCACTATTTCTCCACAAATGTACCCAGAGCACCAACCCTCAACTGTCAACTTGACACCTGTATCTAACTATGACAACACCTGTATCTAACCATGACACATTCTTTATATAAAGACTAAAGGGAAGAGCTTTCCAGGTGTGGATGATTGAAGTCCAAAGGCCAGGAACACAGAATAATTTTGATGGGTTGGAGGAGTAGGAAGAAAGTCAGAAGTACACTAATGAAGGCACTGATCACTCCTTCCTCACAATCTACTAGCAATTTATCAGGGAGGTCTAAGACCCTGTGAGCCACACCCATTCATGTTTGACTATTGGAGGCAGAGTATGTACAGACCCAGCACAGGTAGCCACAGATGAGGTGAAATAAAGCTTACATTGGCCATGTTTTTCCTTGAAAACAGTCTTTTATAGTCCTCCCTTCTTACAGTTCTTCAATTTTCACCCTTTCTCCCATAACACTTAGCAGTAGACTGGCTAATGTGTCATGTTTAGTCAAGCACTTAATTGTCATTTATTCTCAGCAACTGAGCTTATACCACTAAGTCAAAGTATTTATGTGCAGTGTCTTGAACAAGTTCATGTAACTCTTAAATCCGCAAAATCTAAGCTTATCTAAGCTCCTGTATTTTATGACTAGTATACAATTATCCTAAAAATAATTTATCTCCTTGATTAGATTCAGCTCAGTATATTATTGTTTCTCCCATTTTTGCAATCCAGTTCTCCCAAATGAGTTAGGATATTTTACATGTAGAAGAATAACAAGGGGGCTGGAGAGGTGGCTCAGGGGTCCATGGTGGTTCCCGAATTTGTCCGTGGATCTACACACACACAGACGCGCGCACACATACATATGCACACACGCACAATTGAATAAAAAAAATTAAAAAAACAAAAGAATAACAAGGAACAAAAGTTAAAAATATTTGATGTGTGGAATGAGATGTCACCTAGCACCAACTGTGTGTCCTTTTCCTAATAATTATAGTTTCATTAGTACCTCAGTTTCACATGTGTGAGGATAATTTTAGTTCCTGCCTCATATTATCAGCAAAATAGTTTAGAACCATTTCTTGTAGATATAAAATTTTTGATGAATTAGTTCCACCATGGCAGTTATCTGTAAATAAACACAAGAAGACAATAAGCGTGCAACACATAGACAACAAGTAGACTCCCCTGTAACAAATACTCAAGGTGAAATGATTTAAAAGGGAATTTTTTTGTCTTTTTTTTTATTATTTCCGCGCATACAAACTTAACAGGTACACCGGTCCCCTCCCTCCCTCCACCAACACCCTCCTCTCTTCTTTCCCTCTCCCCTTCCCCTCCTTCCTCATCTCTCAGTGCCTCCCCCCATCCACAGAGCATCCTTCAATGTGCAGGCCAAACTCTCCTCTGGGTCCTCCTCTCCGATGAGGTGCAAGGACCCAAGGGCATATCCCAGAACCCTTTCCTGTGTTCCTCTTAAGCTTAGGAACACTACTGTGACTGTCAGTCCCTAGCTTTCAAGGATCCTAGTGCCTTTAGTCCATGCTAGACTTTGTGGGATCAGTAATGTTTTGGACATTGCGCAGGTCATGCAAAGTCCTATTATGATTGCTTCGTCCCTAACTTGTGTGGAATATCTTGCATATCATTACTCCTCCCATCCTTGTTCTCTTACAATCTTTTTTTTTAATTTTTATTATTATTTATTCAATTGTGCATGTATGGGTGTGTGTGTGTGTGTGTGTGTGTGTGTGTGTGTATTTATGTGTGTGTGTAGAACCACAGACGAATTTGGAAACCACCATGGACTGCCTCCACCTCTTCCTTGTTTATTCCTCCCTACCAGGACCAGAAATGCAGGCCGCTCCCACTTCTGCCAGAGTCTATATGTGGGATCTAGGATCCGAACTCAGGACCTTCAACCTGGCTTAACCCCTGTGCCACCTCTTTTTTTTTTTTTTTTAATTTTTTTATTATTATTTATTTCAATTGTGCGTGTGTGTGTGTATGTATGTGCACGTGCATGTGTGTACGTGTGTGTGTGTGTGTAGAACCACGGATGAATCGGGAACCACCATAGACGCCTCCATCTCCTTCTGCCCGGGGATTCACAGGCTCCGCCCTACCAAGACCAGAAGCGCAGGCCGCCCCCGCTTCCGCCTGGCGTCTATACATGGGATCTGGGATCCGAACTCAGGACCTTCTGCCTGCAAGGCAGAGGCTTAACCCCTGAGCCACCTCTCCAGCCCCCCTGTGCCACCTCTTCAGCCCCTTTCTCTTACAATTTCTTCAGCCCCTTTCTCTTAAAATTTTACCGACCCTTCTTCCTCAAATTTCCCTGAACTTCAGGATGGGAAGAGATTAGGCTGGCTTAGTTCCTGGTGGTTGATTTAGAGTCTCCGATGTTCTGAATTATGGTTTGTTGATTTTTTTTTTAGTGTTGCTGCTTCTGCAATGCCTTTGGCTCCATCCTGATGAGTATTGGATGTCACCCCCTGGCCAGAGATAAAAACCTGTTAAATTAGAGACTTGTTATAAGAGTATAGGGCCAGAGACTATAGAGGCCATAGTTGAAAAGATAGGGAACTCCCTCGAGTTGATTGGGCTAGGCCAACAGCCTAAACAGTCATCCAATAGCACAGTCACTACAACCAACCCTCAACAGATGGGATCTTGTAAAGGGTTTCTGTTCAGATAAAGAGATTGTAACTCCAGCACAAAGGCAACCCACAGAATGGGAGAAAATCTTCACCAACCACATATCTGATAGAGCTCTACTGTCCAGAGTGCACAAAGAACTTAGAAAACTAAACACCAAGGAAACAAATGGTTCAATTAAAAATGGGCCTTGGAACCTAAAAGGGACAAAATTAAAATATTTAACAATTATCTTAAAAAATGCTCCACTTCTTTAGCCATCAGGAAAATGCAAATCAAAACTTCCCTGAGATATCATCTCACCCTGGTCAGGATAGCAAAAATCCACAATACAAACACTACCAAATTCTGGAGAGAATGTGGAGAGAGGGGAACTCTCCTACATTGCTGGTGGGAATGCAGGTTCATACAACCACTCTGGTGAGCCATCTGGTGATTCTTAAAGAAGTTAAAGATTGAAATGCCATATGACCCTGCTATTCCACTTTTGGGAATAATCCCCATACTGTAAAAATTCACCTCAATAGCACAAGCGAGACCATGTTCATAGTAGCACTGTTTACAATAGCAAAGTCATGGAATCAGCCCAAATGTCCAACAGTTAACGAGTGGATAAGGAAAATGTGGTACATTTATACAATGGAATACTACTCAGCCATCAAAAATGATGAATTAATGCAATTTGCCGGGAAATAGATGGAATTAGCCACAATTATATTGAGTGAAGTATTCCAGACATGGAATTTTTTTTAGTTCATTGTTTCAAATATTTTAGTCAATGGTCAGTTTACTCTTGCCTTCTTGTTAATGAGCTGTAGGTGGAGCTGTAGCAAAAAAGAAAATGACCATGGCAAAATAAGTACAAGAGCTACTCTTCTTGCCACAGACAGAAGGCTAACAGAGAGTAATGGGAACAGGTCAGGGTCAAGACACACCCTCAGAGTTGGGTATCAACTCTCTTTCTCCAACAGGCACATATCTTCTACCACCTCCCAATAGTGTATTCAAACTCTGAATCTACTCATGGTACTAGCTTGAGTTGCATAGTTGTCCCCTTGGTGCATGGCTATAATGTATTCTAAGTGTGTCAGTGACTTAGTTCTATAAATTAAATAGTAGAGGAGCAACATCAGGTAATAATTTAAGGTGGAATGCCCTGCATATGCTCATTCTCAAGGGAAAGTGTTACAAATGAATTTAACCTTTAAAGTCTTAAAGTTGCAATGTGTGGGGTTGGGCTATTTCCCACGATGTTATTGAGATGCTACTCTGAAATGTTATTTCCTGTAATATAGGTACAAGATACTTGCTTCCATTTCAATGATGTCAATCTCTTCAGAAACCATACCTTCTTAAACCTAAACTCATATGGACTTTTCTTACCAAACTTCAATCTTTTCAAATATTTTTTCTGCCTTTTGATGTTCATTTTTACTGTAAGACTACTAAAAAAAAAAAACAGAAAAATCTATGCAGCATTCTGAATGCTAATGCTCTTTGAAATTTTCTGTATCCGATTAACTAGCACATCACCTTTAAATTCATCCCTTGTTAAAGCCAAGGGGTTAAACCACAGGCAAAGAACTTCTATTCACCATGTAACATGAACAGCCTCTACTGCAGTCCTGACAGACTACTAGTTCCCATTTGAATCTTTAGGACGTTCAGTAATCACAACAAAGTCTCTAACTATTTTTTGTGATAGTTGGACACTTTGATGTTTAACAAATACTTGAAAGAAACAGTCTTAAAAAGGAAGAGCATATTTTGTGCTATTTCAATGGTTTCAGTCCATCTTGGCTTGTTCCATTGCTGTGTGTCAGTGGTAAGGTAGAAAATCATGACAGCTAGAGCAAAGTTGCTCACCACATGGCGAATAGCTTTGTGAGAAGGGCCCCAATGCTTCCTACAAACTACACTCATAATAATAGATAGAATGTAGGCAATTCAAAAAGCAACCCTCTGCATTACTACTGGTTCATAGTAGAAGGTTTTACAATGTATACTAAAAAAATTTATGATCCATTACTTAGAGGACAAATGTGTTCTGGGTAACTGTAATGGTTATCAAAATTAAGAACTGGCACTGAATACTGAATGCCTAACACCTTTTGAATGTACGCTCTCAATTAGAGAAGATGGTAACATATAAGAAATTTTGAGAGCAATAATAAGAAACGGCATAATCAAATAATAACCAACTGAGTAGCATTTGGTTTATGTAAGAGGATAGTTAACATAGTGTTGCAAATCTGAAATGAGTTTACAATTACAAACCTCTATAAAGTTGCTTGCTATTATTTCAGTCATATAACATTTTTTACTTCACAAGTTTTTCTAAATATGCAGATTGTAATGGATCAATTTACCCTGGATTAAATAATAAAAGTAAGATTGTAGTACTTACTAGGCACAGAAAACAACAGCAACAAAACCGTAAAGAAATCATGAAATGTCTATAGTATTCTTATCAAAATTAATTGTGTAGAAGAAAGAGAAGGAGAAAAGGAGGGAAGGTAATAAAGCTTCTTTTCTATTTTATAACATTAGAATATTTAATATGTAATTATCAATTATCTGTACTTATTTGAAATATAGACTGTAAAGCAATAATATAAATGCATTGAAATAAATTCATAGGATGAAGTATTAATATAATGGTTTTAGAATACATATATCCATACTCTAATGTACATTTCAAATCACAGAAGAAATTTCATGACCATGTAAAATGCAAATTTTGATGTATATATAAACATTTATGTATATATACAACATAAGTAATGTAATATGCTATGTATAAATATGTACATAGGAAAGCAAGGATATATGCCAAATATTAACTGATAGATCTCAAATTAAAATACTAATTTGCTGCTTACAATTTTCTAAAATATATCTTATTTTTGTAGTCAGAAAATTTTTTCATTTTTATAAAAGAAAAGAAGCTTAGTGATTATATTTTCTATGAAAGTAAATTATTTTAAAATTCTATTTTCCTTGGACAAAAGATAAAATGTTAAATATTAGCAATTAATTTTTCATGTAAGCTATTGATTTTAACCCTGTGCAATACACAGATGTTAGCTTCATTACTCCAGATTTTCATAAAAGCATCATGTTTGACATGAACAATACAAAGCTTAAGTCAAGATGGGTATCTCAACTCCTGTCAAAACATTATTTTCTAAAGTTCTGGGACTTGGCATTTGTTTGCACATGGACAACTATTTTACAATATATATATTCATGAAAGGTTTATTACTAGGTTTAAAATTAAAATCTCTTTGAAATCATGCATGCTTTTATATGCTGTAAAAAAGTAAAGTAAAACAATACTATTTTATGTTGTAGCAATTCCTTTAAAATACAAAATATGATTTAAGATGTAACAAGAAAAAGATATACTAACACAGGATATAAGCTATGGGTCTGGTTTATACCTATGAATGTGTGAACAACAGAAAAAAGCAACAAAACAAAATTTCCAAAGACAACATTTCCTTCATTACTTTTGGAATATTTTGCTTCCATGCCTTCATAGTCAGAAAAGATAAATGGTACAGAGCTGATAGATTTCTAATATGAAAGCAAAGAGTCGATGCTGGTGTTAAAAGAGAATTTTTAAGATCTCAAATAGTTTGCAGTCTATTCTTCAATATTGAATCTGAAATTAGACTCGTTAGGTCAAATGACACAAGCAAAAAAAAAAAGGCACATAAGAAGCTACTTGAAAATCATCTAGGTTGTCATGCCAAGAGAAGCACAAATAAAAGCAAGCATCACATCAAAGTGCCATTCACATAAAATGAAAATACATTTGAAACGTTTTCTCCCTCTCTTTCTTCTCTCCCCCTCTCTCTTTTTCTCTTCTCTCTTTTTTTCTCTCCTCCTGATGATGATGATATGTGAGAAAAGCAAGTAAAAATGATAGATCCAGAGAAGTCCTTTATCAAATCCTTTTGACTTGTTTGTTATTCTCAACTAGGACTGCTCCTTTATTCTTTCCACTGCAGTCTTATTTTTCAATTTGAGGTACTATTGCTTTAACACATGCCTCATTAGCTTGTGGGAGGTAGCCAGCATTCATTAATTCAGTTCTCACTTCATTTGCTTTGCACACCATCATAATTAACTTCCAAACAATGTAGGTAACTTTAATAGATTTATGAACACAATTTTATTCTGTCCTTGCTTTTTTTAGCTTCCTTTTTTCCTTGTCTGACATTCTATAGAAGTTAAAAATTAAAAAGACACTTTTTTGGGGGAGTGATTTCACATTTGAAATTTGTAGGTTTTAGCTTGGTTATATGATTAAGGGATAGAGATTTTGGGTTTCTTATCTTAAAATCTTTACTTAAAAAGGCAATTTTTTTAATTTTTAAAGTTGATAAATACTTTAGAATTTAGGCTACAAACTAGAACAAAGAGAGTTTACAACCATCCCAGCATCCTGTATTCATTGCTTCAATGTACGTATAAAGGTCAAATGATAAATTTGGAATTCAGTTCACATGTGGGAATTATACTTGCACAAAAATCAAGGCCCTGAATTAGTTGATACTGATGTGTTACAACAAGCCACCTCCTCTTCCTGTCAACTGAGCATCAGCAACTTTAGTTGGAGATCCCTGTCCTGTATCCAGTTGACTAAGCATCAGCAGGTACATGTCAGAGATCTCTACTCTGCATCCAATCAACTGAGCATCAATAGGTGCATGTGGGTCCTGATCCTGTCACCAGAGCATCAGCAGGTGCATATTGGAGATTGCTGTCCTACATCCTGCTAACTGAGCATCAGCAGGTGCATGTCGTTGGAGATCTCATTCTTCATTCCACTAACTGACCAGCAAAGAGGTATATGTCGAACATCCTTATCTTACATCCTGGTGGGGTGAGCCCAGTACTGGTAAAGTGCCATCTAGAGAAGTACCACATGCTGTGATTCTAGATGGGAGGGCAAAGGAAGTTTATCCACAAGGCAGAGCAGGACATCCTTAGCAGCAGCATGAAAAACTGCTACAAGTTATCAAAATCAGATCTGTGTCTTCCATGTATTCCTGGCACGGGGTGGGGGAATGTACCATACAGTATATGAATTTATTTTATTTTTTTCTTTTTATTCTTTTACTGCTTCATATCTGATCACAGTGAAATTATGATAGTTGCATGTCTTAATCCTCAATCCTATTTTCCCTCACCTTCCCAGTATATTGCTTCTTCTCCCGTCGGTCTCTGTCCTATTATATTTTTTAGTAGTCCACTGGGTTTCATTTGGGTTCCCTATGATAGCATGTGCCTGAGCATTTCCTGGAGCATGACTCATATATCAGTGGATATACCACTGAGGAAAGCATCCCACACTTGCCATATCACATTGGCCTTCATCAGTCTCTCAGGGAAGCGTGAGGGCAATTGGGTGTTCTCCCCTTTCCTGATGATATGTTGATATTACAAATCTGTAGATCACATAAAAATACATATATGTGTATATATATACACACACGTGTGTGTGTGTGTGTGTGTGTGTGTGTGTGTGTGTGTGTACTGCTGTGTGTTTGTGGATATTTCAGTCCATATTTTTCCAGATGATGTCTGATTGCACATCTTCCTGTCAGACTCTTACAATCTTAACCACTCCCTCTTCTGCAGTGTTCTCTGAGCACTGAGGTAGGTGAGTAGTTGAGATGTCCTGTTTAGGCCAAGTTATCTTCCATTCTTTATTTTCTACAGTTGTACCAGCTGTGATTTTCTTCAGTAAAACACATTCCATTGCAGAAGGAAGTTTCTTAATTGTGTGCTAAGTGCTTCTCCAATCTAAGGAATAGTTTAATACAGTGCTTTTATGCTTTTAATGGTTGGAACTTCTCAGGGAGTATGTGAATTTCAAATGGGTCTGAAAGATGGCGTGACCATCAGCATGTAGACAAAAAGATTCCAGTCTTACAAACTTTTACTCTCTCCTCTATGAACCAGACCGGCAGTACATGGAAAACAAGAATTAATATCTGCTGAAAGACTTGCCTGTAACATCCCTGAAGTTTAGAAATTTGTCTGAAAAATGACAAGTAGTGATTGCTGGCACCTGCCAGAAATGAGATACAAAATGTCAAGTTTGCAGACTAGCATATGACCTCTAAATAGGAACAGAAAAGTTTTGTTACTATGTCACTGAACTCATAGAAATGGGAAATAGAGTTTGAAAACCCCTTACTTGGTGACAATGAAGTATGCCAATTCAATAGTTCTGCTTCTGTAGAAAGCAAATATCATCTATAATTACCTGGAAGATCAGCAAGAAGAGTTTTGTCCTCAAGAATTTAGATAAGTATGAGATTTTTCCAAGCTGGAGAATACTGATGTAGCCATGTGGTGCTTGATCCCACCCTGCTCCAGTTTCCCATTTTATTACTGACATGTTAAGGCACCAGAACTAGGGGAAATTTGCTTTCTGCCTGTTCCACAGATACCCACTGCTGCTCTGACTGTCCTGTGCAATATTCAGCAGGTGTTCAAGGGAGTAGTGAAGACTTGGAAGCCTCATGCAGATTCCCAGGTAATACTTTCTACCAACATGCCAACTTTTGTAGCTATAATGCACCAGTATACACAACAGAGTTTTCACAGAATGCCCACCATGGACCCAAGTTCTGGGAAACCCCTAGCAAATCATCTCCAGTCAGGACAGAATATTCCCAACTGTCAGAGCATCTCTTGAAGCCGCTCCTACCACATTTACCTGTCCATTGTCATGATCCTAGCTGCTCTCAACTGGCAGTTCCTGACACCCTGTCTCAGGTCACAGAAGACTATATTCTAACAAGAGAGCACTGATTTGAATTTTCCTAGAAGCTTAATTTCACATCAAATGGGTTTTCCTTTTCTCAAGTGTGAGTAGTCGCTTCCCTGTCATTTTTGTCCTCCTACTTTATGTCCTCAAAGAATTCTGTATGTCAGTCTTTTAGAAATAGTGTCACACAATTGGGAAGAGAGAGACACTAGAAAGAAAGGATGCTTTGCTCTCAGCAGCCTGGTGATGCCGGTCATTGATCCTCTGCCTCTGTGGCCATTGCATGCTCACTGCTACACTTTAGGCGATGTGATCACAAGACCTTAGTGGACACTGGCTAGCTTGATAACTTAATGTATTCAACTTGAAGAAGGCTTATCTAGTATATATATAGTATATATATACATATATATATATATAGTATAATATAAAACAAATCAGAAAAACAAAAGAAAATAACAGTTAACAATTACTTCTTCCATGTAGAGGTGTCCCTGAATCTGGGCTTAGCCAAATGACTCTGTAGCAGATTGCCTTTGTACAGAAATTGGAGACACAGAGATCTTCAGGAAACTTTTTTTTGCATCAGCAGCTTTTCATGTAAAGACCGAACTATGAGTCTACTCTTTGCCTTACATATCCTTCTTTACATCTCTGTCTCCTGTGCATTCTGGGGTTCACATGCACATTTAGACATTGATTAAATCAATGTAATCCTTCTTGGTCACCTAGACTTTTTCTTATTTTGGGAGGATCCCTATCACAACTTCTTCGGCCGCATAATTTTAGTAAAAATGTGACCTTGCCTTTATCGTTACTTTTAAAACACCACAAAAAAATGTGCTAGCCTCCAAAATGTAGATATGTAATCCAGTTACTAAGGTCCTCTTAGTCAAGAGCTGCATTGTAAATAAAAGCATCTAAACCAAATCAGCTTCTAGACAATGCTCCATTTGATTTGAGTGAGCCAGGTTAAGATTATCAGGACAATCCATCCGAGCTTAAGCAAACCTGTTGACTCACAACAACATGAGAAAAAGAAGGTAATATTCATTTTGTGATGCTAAGTTGGAAATAACTTCTAAGACCTTCAGCACAAGTCTGAAGCTTTCTTCTTAATGATCACCATGATTTCAGAATCAGTGATAAAAATGACTGAAATAGATATAAGAGAATATAATAACTGTTACATGATATATTCCATGATATAACATGAATGAACTTGCCAAAAACCCTCAATGGATCCTTTAAATATCCACAAAGCATTCAATATGATATATAGCACAAGATGTAATAGTTAGTCTCAATTGGTGTGTTTCCATTTTCAGAGACAATTGAATCATGAAAGCTCAGAATAATCAATGATTTAATCTACTTACTAAAAATTTTTTAACAGACTATCGAGAAGGGTAAAACTATGGAATGTATGTCTCCTTAAAGGAAATAGGGTGTGGAAACATGCCTTTCAATGATATGTATCATGGTGAATACGAATTGCTCTCCACAGGCTCACGCATCCTTAGCTATTGTTGATGCTTGGAAAAGTTGTGGCACCTTTGAGAGGTGGAGCTTTCCTAGAGGAAGGCATGTCACAGGTGGGCCTTGAGGGTTGATATTCAAACCCAGCTTCCTCTAAGTTTGCTTTTGTTCTCTCTGTCTTCATGATTATTTCAGTGACCTGAAATGGCCTCCTTCTTCTGCTTCTAGCCATACCTTTGCTATGTGATTGCCCATCCTAATAGACTTTCTTAAGCTGTAAATCAAATAAACCGTTGACCTTTAAGCAAAACTAAAAGTATCTGCAATAGTATGTCTTGTCTCTGGCATATTTTTGGTGTTTCTCTTTCTACTTCCTGCCTTTGCAGGATGAGCAGGCTCTGCCTTAAGCACTCCCTTCCATTTCTTTGATATTTTGCCTCATCTCAAGATGCAGCCAAGCTTAGTGTGTCAACCTCTGAGACCATAAGCCAAAATAAATCTTTCCCCTTTTTAACTTGTTTCTCTTCAATAATTTGTCAAAAAGATGAAAAGTTTAACCCAGTAGGTAAATTACTAAATGTGGTTGCTCCCTTGAGACATTCTCACTATAAATTGTCACTACATCCAAGTTCTTCAAAAAAAATTCCCCTAACTTCGTACAGATTTTTTGAGAATTATTCTTTTTATTGTTTATTCTATTTTTAATGTTGTATACAAGAATATAGAGACTTTATAATATTTTCAACCCTTAGTCCAAAATCCCATCTACTCTCCTTTTCCCCTTGCAAATCTTCATCTCCCATCCCAGACTCTCCTATTTTCAAATCTTATCACTTGTGCAGTCCACTTCTAGCTTGTGATGACTTATGCCTGACCTGATTCATGCTGCAGCAAGCATCCTAGATGAGTGAATATACCATTGAGTAAAGCATCCCTTTTTACTTACCCATCAGCATTAGTCCCGATAAGTTTTTGCGAGAGGTGTGGAGCTTCTTGAAATCTTGTATATCATGACCAAGTCATACACAGGAAATAATGCATGGTCCACCATCTTCCCACTTCAGGCTCTTCTGATCTTGTCCCCTCTTTTACAATGCTCCTTGAGCTTGAGCATTGGAGTGTGTGTGTGTGGGGGGGTGAGGCTTATATGTCCTATTTAGGGACAAAAAGTCTGTAGACACATATTTTCTTCATTTTTACAAGTGTACTTTTCAATAATAAACATCTTCTGTTGTAGAAAGACTTCTATGTCAAGTGCTGATTGCTCTTCCAATCTATGGGTGTAATAGCAGGCATTTGCATAGCAGTTTGCTATATTGTTTTCCTAATTAAAGATTCATAGGCTGTTCCTTGTGACCTATTTCCTTCTCTATTATAAGTTCTTATTCTAGTTAACAGTAACAATAATGTATTCTATTCCAACTAGCAGGCCTTAAATCCAATCAGAAAGTTATTGGTTGTCTCCTTGATGCTCATGTCACTGGAGGTCACCTGTTGCCATGATGATTTTTATTATAATTGTAAATCTCACAGGTTGATGAGATCTTTTGTTATTTTTCTTCCACAGTAGCTTCTACAGTATTCTTTGGTACTCTATGAGCTGTCCAGCAAGGAAAAAGCTCCCAAACCAGTTCCAGTTGATGTTTTATGTCCATGTCCTGTGGTCCACATGTGTTGCATCTTCAGTAATAATGTTTTTCTGTCAGTTTTTTGGAGGGCAACCAAGAGCAATGGCAAAAGCCTACACTATTGGAGAGGTCTTTGAGAACTCTCAGACCAACAACGTATCAGAAAATATCACATTCTTTCTATTTCTAGTATAATTTTAATTGTCACTAGGTTCTAAATGGACCGCTTGGAGCCTTTTTTTGTTTTGTTTTACCCTATTTTCCTCTCTCTGTGCTCCTCTATATAGGGACTGTCCATTATTGCTCCTTTTTAAAAACAAAATACTTTTTGACATATTAATAAAATAGGAGGTTCCTATCTGTTTCCATCCCATAATCTTAGTTAGGGTTTTTTTAAGTCCCTTACTGCATATGAATTTTTATATCATTTTTCCAGTTTCTGTAAAGAATTATGTTGAAATTCTGATTGGGATTACATTTGATAGGATTGTCATTTTCACAATATTGATCCTAATATCTATGAGCAAGGGAGTTTTTCATCTTTTATTATCCTTTTTATTTTCTTTCTGCAATATTTTATAACACTTTGTAACTTTTTAAATTTATTCCAAGGTATTTTATTTTCTTTGAGGCTATGGTGAATGGGATTGATTCTTTTATTTCTTTGCAATTTGTTTGTCTTTAGTATATAAAAAGGCTACTGATTTTTGTACGTTGATATTGTAGCCTGTCTCTTAACTAAAAGTATTTACTAATTCAAGTCATTTCTTGGTGGAGCCATATGGATCTCTCAAGTATAGAAACATATTATCTGCAAATAGAGATACTTTACCTTCTTCTTTTCTATTTGTATCCCATTTATCTCCATCTCTTCCCTTATTGATCTGGCTAGGACTTCAAGCACAATATTGAACAGGAGTGATGACAACAGACAGAATTTTCTGTCTATCTAAGTGGGAATACTTCAAGTTTTTATCCATTTAGAATATGTGCCTAGGTTTATTATATATAGCTTTTATTATGTTAAGATTTGTTCCCTCCATGTCTGTTTTCTCCAAAACTTTTATCATGAAAAGATATTGAATTTTTTCAAACTCCATTTCTGCATCTATTGTGAGGATCATATGATTTTTGTTTTTGAGTCTGTTGATATGATGAATGACATTTATTGATTTATGTATGTTAAACCATTCTTGAATTCCTGGAATGAACCCAACTTGATCATGACGGATGATTTTTTGGATATGTTTTGGATGTTTCTTTTTCTTTGATGTGTCTTTGTTTGGTTTTGGAATCAGGATAATATTGGCATCATAAAAAGAGTTTGGGAGTTTTCCTTCTTTCTTTATTTTATGGAATAATTTGAGAAGTAGTAGTGTTAATTCTTCTGTGAAGGTCTAGTACAATTCTTCACTGAAACCATTTGGTCCTGGGCTTTTTTAGTTGGAAAACATGTAATTAATGTCTAATTGCATGGCTTGTTATTGGTCTATTTAAAATATCTATTACATCTTGAGTAAATTTTGATAATTTGTTTGTGTTTGGGAATTCATCCTTTTCCTTCAGATTATCCAATATGAAGGAACAAAAATTTTTATAGTGTGTCTTTATGATACTCTGGATTCTCCAGTATCTGCTCTGATTACGAATTTTCATTATAATTTTATTGATTTGCGTGTTCTCTCTTCTTCTTTTGGTTAGTGTGGCTATGGATTTGTCAATCTTGTTTATCTTTTCCATAAAACAACTCTTTGTTTCACTGATTTTTTTGTATTGTCTTTTTCAGTTCCAATTCATTAATTTCTGCCTGGATCTTGGATATTTATTCCTGTGTACTACATTTAGGATTGGGTTTCCAGTTTTTAGGTTAACATTAAGTTATTTACTTAGGATCTTTTCTTTTCGGTGATGTAGGCATTTAATACTATAAATGTTCCTCTTAGAACTACTTTCAATGTGTCCCATAGATTTTGCTAGGTAGTGTTTTCATTTTGATTGGCCTCAAGGAATTTTTAATTTTTTTCGTTTCTTTTTGACCCATTCATCATTCGAAAATGTGTTGTCTAGATTCTATATGTTGTATAGTTTCTGTTGCTTCTTTTGTTGTAGATGTCTATCTTTGTTCCATGATGGTCAGATAGTTTACAGAGAATTACTATAATTTTTCCATATTTATGGAGATTGATTTATGTCTAGCATATGGTCAATTTTTGAGAATTTTCCATTGAATATTAATGTTGAATAGAATGTGAATTCTTTAGTATTTGGGTGAAATGTTCTATATGTATCTGTAAAGACCATTTGATTTATGGTTTCATTTAGCTTTGATGTGTTTCTGCTTAGTTTCTGACCCATTCACCTGTCCATTGATATAACTGGGGTACTGAAGTACCCTACCAGAACTCTGTTGGGCTGATTAGTTGTTTTGCTTCCTGTAGTATTTTTTTTTATGAATTTGGGTGTTCCTGTGTTTGGTGTAAATATGTTTGGGATTGCAAGATCCTTCTAACAGAATGTTCCTCAACTAGGAGGTAGTATCTATTTGCATCTCTTATGTTTTGCTTTAGTTTGAAGTCTATTTTGTTTGATATTAAGATGGAAATTCCTGCTTACTCCCTCTTTCCATTTGCTTGGAGTACCCTTGACCATCCTTTCACTCTGAGAAAGTATCTGTCTTTTATGGTGAGGTATGTTTTCTGGAGACAGAGAATTGATGAGTCATGTTGTTCGATCGAAGCTCGAGCTTGTGTCTTTTGATTGGTGAATTGAGCCCACTGATATTTAAAATCACTATTGAAAGGTGTTTAATGATTTCTAACATTTTGTTGATCTTGTTTCACTTGCATTTTTTAGTCCCTCATTCAGCTTTGTGCTGATATTATTTATTCCCTTTAGCCTCTTTGATGTGCTTATCCTTCTCTTTCATCTTATACATTTATTCCAGTATTCTCTGTATCTCTGGCTTAATGATCATATTGTCTTTTATTCTGTTTCTGTCATGGAATATTTTTCTTTTACCTTCTGTTATGATTGGTAGTATTGCTGAATATAATAATCTGTGTTGACATTTGTTTCATTCATAATTTGTATTGTGTCTCTGGCTTTTACCATCTGTATTGAAAAGTCAGCCATTATTTTGACAGATTTATATCTGAATGTGACTTGTTCCTTCTGTCTTACTACTCTTAAGATCTTGTCTTTTATTTGCATATTTGGTGTGTGGCTTATCATATGCCTGGAGTATTTCTTTTTTGCCCTGAATATTTGGTGTTGTGGATGCTGCTTAAATCAGGATGGGTATCTCTTTTCTTAGGTCAGTGAAGTATTCCTCTTTTATCTCAGTAAATATGCATGATGAATCTTCATCTTTGTCTTGTGTGTCTGTTTCTGGGATATCCATGATCCATATATTGAGCCTTTTGATGGCATCCCAGAGTTCCTGTATGTTTCCATCAAGTGTGTTTTTCTATTTACCAGTTTTTTCTGATTGACTTATCAAACTTTCCTGTCTTATTTTCTAGTTTTGAGACTTTGCCTTCTATGATCAGTTCTATTTTTAAGATTCTCTATTGTATTTCTTATTGCACTGCTGAAATTTTTTAGTTCTAGTGTTTCGGCCTGGACTTTTTTTAGTATTTCCATGTTTGTTTGCACATTGCTTCATGTTTTCTTCAGTGTTTCTAGATCTACTTTCATTCTAGTTTCATTCTAGCTTGTTTCTGTTTCCTTGGTATTCTTTCCTGAGTTTAGTGTGTTCTACAAATTTATTTAAATATTCATCTATGCTGTCTTGGAACTGTTTGAACATATATATAATTGATCTTTGAAATTCATTGTCCTGATTATTGCTTTCTTGGCTATCTTCTGTTGAAGCTGAAGCCTTGGGATTAGGAATCTTTTTTTTTTAATGACTTTTTATGACACCTTTTTATTTTTTTATTATTTATTCAATTGTGTGCACGTGTGTGTGTGTGTGTGTGTGTGTGTGTGTGTGTGTGTGTGTATGTGTGTGTGTGTGTGTGTGTGTGTGTGTGTGTGTGTGTGTGTAGAATCACAGGCAAATTCGGGAACCACCATGGACCGCCTCCATCTCCTCCTTGTTTACTCTGCCACTGGATTCACAGGCTCCACCCTACCAGGACCAGAAACACAGGCCGCCCCGCTTCAGCCTGGCATCTATTCGTGGAGTCTAGGATCCGAACTCAGGACCTTCTGCCTGCAAGGCAGAAGCTTAACCCCTGAGCCACCTCTCCAGCCCCGGGATTAGGAATCTTGAGAGAAGACATAGTTTCTTGAATTCTTGTGATTTTTCTATTTTTCCAGTATGATGTTGGCATTTGGAATTAGATTGTTGTTTACTTTTTTAATTATATTGTTATTTTGCTTTTGTTTACTGCCTAAGTTAAAATTTCTATTTGTATATACTGCTTTTAGGATGGGTAAATGTTGAAGTTCTATCTGAAGTTCCAGAGATTCTGATTCTTCAATGGGACAGTTGTCTTCTATCTGGAATGCTGTTTTTCAACACTTACATAATGTTTGTAACATTGGTGTTTTGCTTTGTGTTACTTATCAAATGTTTGTGTATTCACTTGAGACAAAAAGTAGGGATTCCAGTGTTGTTCTGGCTATAGAAGTGTATTGATATTTCTCAGATAAGCTTTCCGAAGTGACTTTATGCTGTTTTCTGGAAACCTTTTCTCTCTTTATTCTTACAGTTTGGTGTTCTATCAGATCTTCTACCTGGCCTGCTTTCCTGAGTGTGTGTAATTGGGGTGGGGGAATATGTATTGCAGGTACGTGGGCAGGGCAAAACAAAGGTAAGCAGAGTTTGGGACCTCAACTCCAAACAAGCAGGCTGAGGACAACTTCACCTGAGCTGTGGTGACCATGAAACACAGAGAAGCAAAAGTCAGATGGTGTCTTGGGACTTGGCCTCTGGACCAAAGTAATAAATTTTATATAACAAACTTTGTACTATGAAATATCTAGTCTTTCCAATAGCTGAGTCATCTAAGCATTCACTAGAGTTGGTTTTTTTTTTTTTACTAATTTTGTATATAAGTCTACCAAATTTAGTGATCTAGATTCTAAGAATGATATCAAAAAGAGAGACTGATATCACAAAGAAGAGTTTCTATAAATAAAATAATTGGCATGGAAAGCAAACACAACAGACAGAAAAACTCAGAAAGATGACATGTGAAATCCTTGGATGCCCCTTTTCAACTCAATGGTTCTTAGGACATCATAAACACAGTGTATTAGTTCACCTTCTTCTTCACTTGCCTGTTAAATTGTGTGTGAACATATGCTACTTAAAAGTTCAAAAGTCTTTTAAGACAAACAAACTGACAAAAATAACAAACAGCAATGGTTTATACTGAATGTTAACTTGACAAAATTTAGAAATTCCCTAGAGACAAATCTCTGGGAATGTCCACAAGGGATAATCCAGATTAAGTAACTGAGGTGGGTGAGCTACTTTAAATGTGGTTTTCACCAATCCATGAGCTGGGATTCAAAACTGCATAAAACTGAGGAAAGGGAGCTGATCATTATTAATCATTGTGTTTCTTAACTATGGGTGCCATGTGACCAGCTATCTCACCCTCTTGTCATCATACCTTCCCCCACTTAAACTGAAAGCAGAAATAAATCCCTTATATCTAAAGTTGCTTCTCAGAAAATTTGTCACAGCAATAAGAAAGTAATGAAACAGGCACAAAGTTTCAGTTAGTGATGATGAGAAAGATTTGCAAAACGGACAATGGTGAGGGCTAACAACAATATAAATTTAGTGCAAGAATAAAAATTATGTTATGTGTACATATAATTATATACGTATATATAATTATTTGGTGAGTTTTCATATAATTTGGGTTGGAAGCATCAAGGTGAATGATCCCTTAAGAATGGGTGGGGAAAGGACAAGTATACCTGGCTCAGGAGGATAGGAGTGTACACAGAAACACAAAGGTCAGAGGGAAAAACAGAGAAAGTCCCATTCTCAGCAGTATAGGATATAAAGGAAGAAAAAAACTGAGGGAAGAGAGAAATAACATTATTTTCATAATTAGCCATCAAAGCTCAGAAGGGAATTAGGACATCTTGCAAATGTGAAATTTCACCATCCCACAGGGGATAATGAATTTTTAAAGGAAATAATCTTAGAAATATGCAAATTGAATGAAAAGGAAAAGTCTGGTCAGACACCTGCTGAGTGTCATTGCTCAGCAATTGTTGTATGAATTCTTGAGACGTACCCACATAAAAATGAAATGCTGTAAAGAAAAAAGAATTTAAGAAGATAAAAAGCATCTCAAATGAAAATAATGGAGTTGGAAATTTAGCAGAACCAGAATTAAATATAGTTCATCCTATATCAATTACAGGCCATCTAAGTATGCAATTAAAATATGAAGACAGTCTAATTATAAACCTGGAATACTGTGCTGAGAAAAGAACATGAAACAGAACTCAGAATCAAGTCTTTGTTCAAAAGGATGACATTATAGAAGGAAGTTGGAGAGTGCTTAATAACATGGTATCATCGAAAGTCCTTAGCTCACCAGTACTAGTGCCTATACCACTTTAAAGATGACAAAACTGAGACTAAAGAAATAATTGACTGCTTCAATACCATCTAGTAAGCAGTAAAATGTACTGCTTAAATAGTTATTCATATAATATAAAAATTTTTATAACTTTTTGTAATGGTTTTAATAAATAATACTATAATAATTATATGTAATTACTAATTGGTTAATAATTGTATAAAATAATTAATGATAATTTCTATGGTGATATAATATCAATTGTATACAATGCTTAATTAATGATAGCTTTTGTGATAATATAAAATTTTCTATATTACAGGAAAATATATAAAATATATTTCCAGAAAAAAATATGGAGAGAGAAAACAATGGAAAGTTTTCTCAGTTCTCATAGCCCCAAATCACTGCAAAGTGAACAAAAACAAAAATTCAAAATAAATATACTAACAAAAACTCAAACATCCCACAGCACTTTCATAAGTATCTCTGATCTGAAATGTTTTTAAGTAGAATCACAAAGGTCAAGATACGTTAAAAGTTACCAATTGCTTAACTATTCCATCTCTCATTTCAGGATAGCATGCTAAAAAAAATTTATTTTATTCATTTTCTAGTACTAATTAAGAATGGAACTATAATCCTAATTTTACTAACAAAATAAATTCTTATCATTTAAAATATAATAAAGTTCTGAAACAATTTAATTCTCCTGAGTAAACATAGCTTCAATTCATGTCATATTCTAAGAATGCTGGCTAAATAATTCAGATGTTTCATAATTAACCCAGATTTGCAAGCCAAACTGCATTCATGAATATCAATCAAATATTGTTTGCATTTGTAAGCATTCCTAACTATATAGACACATTCTTAAGAAGTTTTGTGGTTTTTGAAGCTCTGTAGATAAAACGATGTAGATGTCTCCATATGTGATAGCAAATATACAAAGTTCATCTTTTCCTTTTCCACATGAGGAAAAACTGAGTAAGAAATACCCTGCATAGGTGTTTTCCTGCTAGAACATTGCCTGTAGCTCCCACAGCTTCCCAAGACCTCTGTGAAATGCCTAAAACTATGCCAATGTGTGATCGCTGTGTTACAAAACCAGACCATCTTGAAAGAATTAATGTTGAGCCAATAAATAAGGCTGGAGAAAAGTCTCCTTCACATACTTTCAACAAATCTTTGCCCTTGTCTTTCCAGCAGCCCAGCTTGTCCGTAAGTTTGGCAATTCTCCTAAAACAACTCCTACAGCTTTTCCTCCTACTTTAATTATTAGGGCTCAAACATTTCATTAGGTTGTATATATATTGTTACATCTCTTCTTCATATTTTCCCTAGGTGTTCCTGTAGTTTTAGAATTTTCTTAGTAAGGTCTGAGACTCCAAAAGATTGTGACCCTAAAACAAAATTCTGTATGCACTGAAGTGTCTGGCAATAAATGTCCTCAAGAATCAATAGCACAAGGATCAGTAAGCAGTAAGGTGTTTGCTCTCAATTCAGTTTCACTTAAGGTCCACTTTAAGTGGTCTTGGACTTAAGTGATATTCATAATTTAAATGGAACAAAATAAGTGCACAAATACAAGTATAGTTATATAATAAAACTAGCAGATGCCAGCATCAAGGGACTAACTATTTCTAAGAACTACCTCTTGGAGTCAGTGAGATGGCTCCACTGGTGAAATGTCTGCTTGTAAACCTGGCAACCTGAGTTCAATCCCCACCCACACCCGAGAGTCCACATAGTAGGACGAAAGAACTGACTTCTGAAAGTTGTTTTCTGTCCTCCACCTACATGTGTCATGGCATACATGTGTTTCCTCTCCCCTCCCCTTCCCTCCTCTTTCTTCCCCTCTCCTCCCCTCCGCTCCTCTTCCTCTCTCCTCCTCCTTCTCTCCTCTATCAAATTGAGTAATAAATAAAAAAATTTAAAGAAACGTTTCTTTTCTCCATTCACCCATTTTTCTCTACTCACCAACTTATGCCCTAAAAGAAAATGAACCACTGTCTGAAATCACCTGAGGAACATTGACTGTGTCAGAAGCACAGACTGTAAATTAATGAACCAGCATCTTTTAATAAACCTTTTCTTCTCTGAATTTATAATTCATTTCCTGCTTGGTTAGTTGGTTTCACATAAGTCCTCCTTTCTTTGGATTTATTCTTTGAATAATTTCTAGCTGTATTATGTGTAATACCTAAAGCTTTTGGATGTGCTTTAAGTATAAAATATAAAAAGACATTTTTCCTTTTGCTTTTTAAAAAGGAGATGAATGCAATTTTTTAAAGTACAAAGCAATATTCTGTCATGAGTTAAATTGTGAATTTACTGAAGTGACCTACAGTGTAAATACATATGTGGAGAAACAGTACAACCAAGTAAAATCCTAAAATAGAAAGTTGCCCCAAAAATGTGGTGGCATGCTCTATACACATATGAAGAGATATAATATCAAAATGTGGATATAGGTAGGTATGTGTGTGTGTGTGTGTGTGTGTGTGTGTGTGTGTGTGTGTGTATTTCATGAACCCACACAAAAAATGTTTTTCTAATACCTACTTAGTGAAGACAGCAAAAGAAGCAAGATTCTGGGTTGGGTCACAATCTTTTGGAGTCTCAGACCTTACTAAAGATTAGCCTCGGAGTTACCAGGCAAGTGAAAACTAGAGGTGTTATCTTTGCAAAATGACCGCTGGCTAATTTCAACAAATTTAGATTTTTCAGAATTTTTTTTAGGTAATTAGTCCTGTTTTATGTATTATTTGTTTTAAAGTTTAATAATCTATATTCCAAATGGAAGCAGGTGAGGGAAAATAAATACAAAATAATTAAAACAGAAAAACCAGAAACTAGTTTTTACAAAAGTTAACAAGATTGAAGATGTGCTTTTTCACATATCATGTAGCAGGATAGGATGGGTGCCTGCTTTATTTAGGTGAGTTTCAGGCAAGTAGATGAAAATGATGTTCCCCTGCACTTTGAAGTTCTTAAATCAAAGGGAACCCAACACCACAAGCACCATTTCTCTTTGATTTAAGAACTTCAAAAGACTAGAGGAAGATTGAAAACCACCATGAAACTCTGGACTTGAGATGGTCATACAAAACAAAACTCATTAAAATGCTGTACAAGAACAAAGTAATATTTCAACAGAAGAGTTATAAGAGCGTTTTCTATTAAGGATATATGTAGATGCACTGCTAAGGCATCAGAATCAGAAGTGGCATGGAGCCACATACCCTAGATCATCAGGATCTCTCTTACTCAAGAAGAGAGTGGCTCCCTCTCTTTTAGTCTCAGCTGCTTTTCTGTTACTTTTTCATGTGCTTTTTCAATGAACTCATTACTGTCAGGGAGTCATTACCTACGTTTGTCTGCATAGTACTTCACTTAAATGGAGCATGTAGTCACTGGCTGTGTCCAGCCTGGGGTTTTGCAAAGAACAAACAACACAGAAATTCTGAAGGTCACTCCACCTAACTGTTAACCAAAGATAGAATCTGTGAGAATTACTCTCCTTGAACTTTTATTCACTTAGAAAACACATAGTTTAAAGGCCAGGTACAAATTATACCTTGTGAGCTAGGAATGTTTTATCTAATCAACAATGTAGAACTTTACAAGACAGACAATGGGGTTTAAAGTCCCTTTGATTTTTTTATTTTTTTATTTTTTATTTCCGCTCATTCAAACATAATAGGTACCCCATACCCTCCCTCCCTCCACCCCTTCCTGGACACCCTAGCTCCCTCACCCCTTTTCTCCTTTCTCCCTCCCCCTCCCTATCTCCCAGTGCCTCCTCACTCCCATCCCTGGAGCATCCTTTAATGTGTATGTTAAACTTTCCTCTGGGTCCTCCTATCTGATGAGATGCAAGGATCTAGTGACATTTCCTAGAACTCTTTCTTGTGTTCCCTTTAAGTATAGGAACACTATTGTGGCTGTTAATCCTTAGCTTCTAAGGATCCTAATGGCTTTAGTCAATGCTAGACTTTGAGGGGTCAATAATGTGTTGGTCATTGCACAGGTCAAGCAAAGTCCTATTATGATTGCTTCAGCACTAACTTGTGTGGAATATCTTGCATATCATTACTCTTCCCATCCTTGTGCTCTTACAATCTTACCGCCCCCTCTTCTGCAAATTTCCCTGAGCTTCAGGATGGGGAGAGATTAGGCTGGCCTAGTTCCAGGTGGTTGATATAGAGTCTCTGACTTTCTGAATTATGGTTTGTTGATTATTTTTTTTCAGTTTTGCTGCTCCTGCAATGTCCTTGGCTCCATCCTGATGGGTATTGGAGGTCACCCCCTGGCCAGAGATTAAAAGCTATTAAATTAGAGTCTTATTATAAGAGTATATTCAAATGTAGGCAGAACAAAAGTGGAGAACATGGTGAGGGGGGGGTCAGTCTCCCATAGCAAAATGGTTACTTTCTATCTGCCAGACTACATGCCCTGCCCTTCTGGTGAGATCATAGCCCTTCAGTTGCAAATGATCAGGAAGGAAAGTCAGTGAACTTAAACAGTTGTCTCATTGCTTACTTACAGTCCTTGATGGTGGCCCATGTTCTCTGCTCTAACATAATCCCCTCCCTCCTTGTTAGTGATGGGAACCTCCTTCCCCAGCCCTCCTGTTTAGAGTCTTTGCAATTACTGTAGGTATTACAGAGATTTATCTTTGAGTGTCGCTAAGTGGGTTTAGTACTAGGAACCACATATTAGGGAGTACAAACGGTGCTTAATTTTCTGTGTTTGGGATACTTCACTCAATATAATTGTTGCTAATTCCATCCATTTCCCGACAAATTGGATTAATTCATCATTTTTGATGGCTGAGTAGTATTCCATTGTACAAATGTACCACATTTTCCTTATCCACTCGTCAACTGTTGGACATTTGGGTTGATTCCATGACTTTGCTATTGTAAACAGTGCTGCTATGAACATGGTCTCGCTTGTGCTATTGAGGTGATTTTTTACTGAATGGGGAGACATTCACAAAAGTGAAATAGCAGGGTCATATGGCAATTCAATCTTTAACTTCTTTAAGAATTGCCAGATGTCTCGCCAAAGTGGCTGTATGAGCCTGTATTCCCACCAGCAATGTAGGAGAGTTCCCCTCTCTCCACATCCTCTCCAGCATTTGTTGTTGTTTGTATTGTGGATTTTTGCCATCCTGACCGGGGTGAGATGATATCTCAGGGAAGCTTTGATTTGCATTTCTCTGATGACTAAGAATGTGTAGCATTTTCTAAGATATTTGTTAGACATTTTAATTTCATCCCTGTTAAAGTTTCTTTTAAGTTCCAAGGCCCATTTTTTAATTGGCCCATTTGTTTCCTTGGTATTTAGTTTTCAAACTTCTTGGTGCACTCTGGATAATAGAGCTTTATTAGATATGTGGTTAGCGAAGATTTTATCCCATTCTGTGGGTTGCCTTTGTGCTCCAGTTACAATCTCTTTATCTGACAGAAGCTTTTTAATTTCACAAGATCCCATCTGTTGAGTGTTGGTTGTAGTGACTGTGCTATTGGATGTCTGTTTAGGAACTGTTGAGGGAGTTCCCTACCCTTTCAACTGAGGATTTTATAATCTCTGGCCTTATATTGAGGTCCTTGATCCATTTGGAATTAATTCTCGTACATGGTGACAAGTACGGGTCCAGTTTTAATCTTCTGCATATGCAGATCCAGTTTTGCCAGCACCGTTTGTTGTTTCTTTTTCCATTGGATTTTTTGGGCCCCTTTGTCAAAGATCAAATGGCTGTAGTTGTGTGGGCTTATATCTGGGTCTTCAACCCTTATTCATTGATCTGTGTGTCTATTTTGGAGTCAGTACCAGGCTGTTTTTACAACTATGGATTTGTAGTGTAGACTAAGGTTTGATGTGGTGATACCTCCAGCAATGTTTTTGTTACTCAGGATTGTTTTTGCTATCCTGGGTCTTTTGTGCCTCCTTATGAATTTTTAGATTGTTTGGTCTTCTTTAAAGAATTGCTTTGGGATTTTAGTTGGTATAACATTGAATCTGTATATTGCCTTTGGTAGGATGGTCATTTTTATGATGTTGATTCTACCAATCCAGGAACATGGGAGGTTTTTCCATCTTCTGGTGTCTTCTGCAATTTCTATCTTTAGGGTTTTAAAGTTTTCATTTTAAAGGTCTCTCACTTACTTGGTTAAGTTTATACTGAGGTATTTCATTTTTTTAGGGGCTATAGTAAATGGGATTGTTTCTCTCACGGCTTTTTCACTTCTTTCATTCTGGGCATAGAGGAAGGCCACTGATTTCTGTATGCTTATTTTGTGACCTGCCACCCTACTGAACTTCTGTATTAGTTCCAGAAGTTTCCTGGTGGAGTTTTGGGATCACTCAGGTACATGATTATGTCATTAGCAAGTAGAGATAAATTGACTTCTTCCTTGCAAATTTGAATCCCTTTTATGTCGCTTTCTTGTCTTATGGCTTCAGCTAAGACATCAAGTACAGTATCAAATAAAAGTGGTGAGAGCGGACAGCGTTGTCTAGTTCCTGGGAATTCTTCAATTTTTTCCCCATTGAGTATAATCTTTGCTGTTGGCTTGTTGTATACAGCTTTTATTATATTGATAAAGGTTCCTTACATTCCAACTGCCTCTAGGGTTTTGATCATAAAGAGCTGTTGGATCTTGTCAAAAGCTTTTTCTGCATCTATCAAGAGTATCATGTAGTCTTGGACTTTGGATTGGTTTATATGGTGAATTACATTTATTGATTTGCATATATTGAACCAACCCGTGTGCCTGGGATAAAGCCTACTTGTTCCCAGTGAATGATCTTTCTGATATGTTTTTGAATCTGATTTCCTAAGACTTTGTTGAGAATCTTTGCATCTGTGTTCATCAGAGACATTGGCCTATAGCTTTCTTTTTTAAGTGTATCTTTATTAGGTTTTGGGATTAAGACAATATTAGCTTCATAGAAGGGATTTGTTAGTGTTCCTTCATTTGCTATTTGATGAAACAGTTTAAGGAGTATTGGTGTTATTAGCTCCTTAAATGTCTGGTACAACTCTGTGTTGAATCCACCTGGTCCAGGACATTTTTTGGTGGGAAGATTCAAAATTACTTCATTGATTTCCTCATATGTTATAGGACTATTTAAATAATTCACAACTTCCTGATTCAATTTAGGTAAGTTGTGTTTACTTAAAATTCATCCATTTCTTTTGTATTATCAAATTTCACAGAATATAAGTTTTTGAAATATCACATTATAATTCTCTGGATTTCTTGGGTATCAGTAGTGATAACTCCATTTTCATTTCTAAGTTTGTTAATTTGGGTTTTTGCTCTCTTGCTTTTGGTTAATTTAACTAGGGATGTATCAACTTTATTGATTTTTTCAAATTAAACAGCTTTTTGACTGGTTGATTTTCTGTATCATTTTCCTAATCTCGATTTTGGATATATCTCCCTTTGTTTTGCTAATCTCCTCTCCTATTGCTTTTGGGAATGGATTGTTCTAGTTTCTCTAAAGCTTTAAGCTGCATTTTTAAGTTATTTTTTTCTGATGTTTCCATTTTTTTGATGTAGGCATTAAGAGCTATGGACTTACCTCTTAGGACAGTTTTCATTATGTCACAAATATTTTGGTAAGTTGTATTTTCATTATCATTTGCTTTCAGGAAATCTTGAATTTCCTTTTTAAATTCTTCCTGAATCCAATTCTCATTCATCATCATAGTGTTAAGTTTCCAGAAGTTTGTGTATTTCCTGTTGTTCGTTGTATTGTGGATGTCAAGCTTTAGTCCATGGTAAGTCTGATAGGATTCAAGCTATAATTTCAACTTTCCTGTATATGTGTATATTTGTTTTGTAGCCCAATATGATCTATTTTGGAAAAAGTTCTGTGTGCTGCTGAGAAAAATGTGTATTCTTTGGTGTGTGGATGAAAAGTTCAATAGAGATCTGTAAGGTCCATTTCAGTAAGGGTTTGATTAAGTTCCAAAGTGTCTCTGTTAGGTTTTTTAACTGTTGATCTATCCCATGTTGGAAGGAGGTGTTGAAATCCCCAAGAATTATCATTTTGGGGTTGATTTCTCGCTTTAGATGTTGTAGAGTTTGCTTAATGAATGTGGGGGAGGGCCGTATTGGGTGCATGTATGTTCAGTATTGTGAAGTCTTCCTGGTGAGTTGTACCTGTGACTAAAATGTAGTATCCATCTGTGTCTCTTATGATTTTTTTTGGTTTGAAGTCCACTTTGTCCTATAGCATAATGGCTACCCCTGCTTGTTTCCTGGTTCCATTAACTTGCAGAATTTTTAACCAGCCTTTTATTTTTACAATGTGCCTATCTTTTGTGGTGAGATGGGTTTCCTGCAGGCAGCAGATTGATGGGTTGTGATTTTTAATCCAAGTTTGTAATCTGTGTCTCTTGATCAGTGAGTTAATTCCATCAATATTTAATGTTACAATGGAGAAATTATTTTTAATTCTGCACATTTGTTATGTTTAGTGGCTTTTGTAAGTGTATTGTTTCGCTTTTAGGTTTTGGTGGTATTATACTTCCCTTTTGTCTTCCTGGATATGCTTGATTTTTTTTTCAAAGTTGAGTACCATTTCTAGCATTTTTTGAAGGCCTGCTTTCTTTAGTCGACATGTAGCCCTTCAATTTGTCTTTGTGTTGGAAAATTTTTCTTTCTCCCTCGATCATGATGGATAGTTTTGTGGGGTATATCAGCCTGGGTTGACATTTTTGCTCATTCAATACTTGAAGCTCTTCTTGCTTTTACTGTTTCCATTGAGAAGTGATTTGTTATTTTAACAGGTTTACTCTTTTAAAAGTGACTTGATTTTTTTCCCTTGAAGCTCTCAGCACCATTTCTTTGTCTTGAATGTGGAGTGTTTTAACTATTATTTGTCATTGGCTTTAACAACCTCTTGCATTGACGGGTTAATACTCCCACTTTGTCTTCAAGGTCTGCAATTCTATTTTATGCTTCCTTAGTTCTGCTGATAAGACTCTCTGTTGAGTTCTGGGTTGAAGATACTTGTCTTTTAGTTCAGTTTTAAATTGGGCTTGAGTCTGTTTTAACTGCTCTATGCCTTTTTTGTTTCTTGAACTGTTTTTCTCAACTTCTGCAAGTGTCTGTTGTGTTCTTCTTCAAAGTGGTTCATGCAGTTATTTAACTCTTCCCAGATTTCCTCTTTCATAATATTGATCATGGTAATGATCATGTTTTGAAAGTTGTTATCTTGGGTCAGCCTTTCTTGGCTATTTTCTGTGGATTTGTTCTGGTTGGAGTCTATCTTTATGGGATCAATTCCTTCAGTGGGACATTTTTTTCTTGGGTTTTGTTTCTCATGGATTTTCACTTTGACTTGGGCATTGTCATTTTATCTCTTAAGACCTTCTTTCAATTTCTGTGTGTTTTTGACTGAACTGAATTAGTTGGCCTAGAGCAGTGCTTCCTCTTACTGGCTGGAGGGAGGAGCTGGGACTAGTGGGTTACCTGGGATTTGGGGGTGAGCAGGGGGTGCTTACTGGGGCACCATGTGTCCTGGCAGGTGGGGAAAGGGGGTAGGTGCTGGTCACTGGTGCAATTAGCCTGTTGAGCGGGGGAGTGGCCCAGGGGTCCTCCCTGGCTTGGGGTAGCTCCTACTCTGACTGGCTGGTGGGAGGAGCTGGGACTAATGTATTACCTGGGGTTTGGGAGTGACCTTAAACTAGATAAGGATCTGGAACTCAAGATTACCCTTGACTATATAATACCTTCAAAGCCAATTTAGAATACATAATACTCTACCTCAAAAAAAACAGAGAAACATAACAAAATGTAAATGTAAAAATCATAACTTTCACCTCAAAAGGATAAGTGGTAACTCATTTCTGAGATCAAATATGAATAACTATGTCTCAGAAACACAAATACAGGTTATCCCAAATTCTAAGTGTTCCATTGTGGCAACAGTTTCTTGAGGTTTTATCATCATGAACAAAGTCATAAATCAAGAAACCTTTCAAATACATCTGTGGAAACACCAGGTAGACAGATTACACCAAAGCAGGGAGATCTTTGTCACAGTATATAGATGCTATTTGATAACATTCTTAATCTTTTGTTTGGTGGAAATAGGGGTCTGCTAATTAATATATTTCTAAAGGTTTTACCTGACAGTTACAAAATGTGAGGACAGATTCACAAGAAGAGCTAAGCAATGGTTATCGGGGGGATTTAAAGATCACTCAAGCTAAAATAAAAGTAGACTCTAACCTGAAAGAAACATTCCAATCACCTCTGTAATCATTGAAATGCTAATCAGTCATATCTGTCTAGTATGTCTTCTTTATTACTTTCACAAAAACAAATAATATTTAAAAATGGGGGTTGTAAAGATTGGCTCAGCAGTTAAGCCTCTGTCTCACAAGCAGAGAGACCTGAATTCAAATCCTGGATCTCACAAGAAAAACATCAGATAGAAGTGGCAGCAACTTGCCTTTCTGGCCCCACAAGGCAGAAACTGGGAAAACCTAGGGCAAAAATAAAAGGAGGTAGAGCAATCTAGGATAATTCTTGAAGTCACTTTTGAGCCTTCATAGGCACACACAATGCTTTTAATACACACCAGATATATATTTTTGCATGCACATGCTTTTAATACACACCAGACATATTTTTTGCATGCACACACACACAAACACATACACAAATAAATAAATGAAATTATTTTACAAAATGAGACAGTGCTCTGTTTGAGTACTTGTAAGGACATCTTTTCTAGGTCATAACCTCTTAAACTTTTCAACTGCAGCCCTTTGGCCTGAGAAACTTTCACTCAATCCTGGATACATAAGTATATAAATTAAGTATACAAACATTTACTGATAATAAGTCATAAAAATTTATTTTGAAAAAATCCTTTAGCATGCATATAATTTTACCATTTATTAAATATGAAATCAGTTTGCATACTGACAAAATAGATTGCTTTGCTCATTTTCATAAAGAATTACCTCTTGGCTGAATACTCAAAACTGTAGAATACAAAACATCCTTAACATTTTTCAGAAATGATAAACATATGGTTTTACAAAGGTCAGTACTGAGAATGCCACTTAACATAAGCACAGAATACAAATGGCATAAATGCCTATTCTTCCATCTACCTTTGAGTCTCCTTTTATATTAAGATCTTCATTTAAACAGTCTTTTATCTTCTCCTAGGAGAAGACCTTCCATATCAATCAGGATACACCCAAGGCAGTGCAGGAAAAGCAAAACTGAAAACAAAAACAACCATAATTCAGAACACCAAATCTTTCCCCATCCTAAAGCTCAGGGAACCTTGTGGAAGAGGGGGTGGCAAGATTGTAAGAGCCTAAAGATGGGGAGGACCAATGATATGCAAGATACCCCACACAAAATAGGCCTACAGAAGCCAGAACTGGACTTTGCCTGACCTGCACAATGGCTGAAATGTCAGTCACCCCCCAAAGTCTAGCATAGATCACAGGCGAGAAGGCTCCAGGCAGTAGGATCCTTAGAGGCAAGGGATTAGCAGTTGTAATAAAGTTCCCATACTAAGGAGGAGCCCAAGAAGGGGCTCTGGACTATGTCAATGAGTCTTGAACCCTTGCTAGGGTAGAGGACTCAGGAAGGTTTGGTTTTCACACAAGGATGCTCCAGGGGATGGGAGGGAACAAGGGGGAGACACTGGGAAAGGGAGAAAGAGAAGGAGGAGGGGGGGTAAAAGGAAGGGGGAAAAAGGGGAGAGAGTGCAATGGGGGACGACTGGGGAGGGGCGGGGGAGGAAGAGAAGGAGGGTACTTATCGAACTTGCATGATTAGGAAAAAAATAAAATGTAGGAGGAAAAATTTTTTTTTAAAAAAAGAAGTAGCATTTCCAACTCACAGAGCACTAAACAAAGTTTTTCTTTGAAAAGAAAAAAAATGGCATAAGTGCTTTAGAAACGTTTCAGAAAAATATTAGAAATTACATTCTCAACCCAAGGCATAATTTGTTTGGCAATGCTTTCATGAAAATCAAGTCAAAAATTCATGCCAGCTTTTGAAATCAATTATTCTAACACAAAAAAAATCCAAAGATATTCTAATTTTATACTTACCTGCTGAAGAATGACAGTAGGAAAATAGCAAAAGTTTTTGTTAAATTAAATCACTATATTTCTGTATGCCAGAAAACCTAGTATGCACAGTAAAAGTACACCAGTCAATTAGTAACATGTAAGAGTCTTGCATCAGAGCCAAGGCAATTCAAGCAATACTCATTGATATTTAGCAGTGTGATTGCTTGCACAGGATGAGGTACATCTATTTTATGTTCAGAACCAAGGCTGCAATGAAGTCTCAAGATGCAAAGACTTCAAGGAGCACCTCAAATTTATTATGCACTTAAATTTCAATTAATTTTTGTGATTTTTTTCATTCAGTAACTTTTTCATATTTCACAGTCCTCTACATTGAGTTAGAGAAACCCACATGGTGTTGAGGCCCACAGTATCTAGACAGGTCAGGCAAGTTTTGTTGGCGGTGAACGATGCCATGGCCCCAGAGAATCTGAACCAAGTCACATCAAGTGTTAGTATCCTGGGCTTTCTGTGACTTCCTAGAAAACCACTAGTAGTGAAGACATGAAATTCCCCAAACAGCTGTGTCCCCACCTAACCAACCATACCAGGCCACCAGGCCAATTTTTAACAATGCTGTAGTCTCTTTTCTGTCTTAGACAGCTTGAAACTGTAGATGGAAAATCACAATCTCTCCTTCAAAGGAATAAGTGGTAGTTTATTCTGAAACCAAATATGAGTGACTATGGCCCAGAAGACAGATTCAAACTGTCCTAAATTCCCTGTGCTCCTCTATCATAACAACCATAAATAAAATACAAATTTAATACACTGGTGGAAGAATCAGGTAGTCAGAAAAATGGGGATATCTCTGGTAAAGCTTATAGATGTTACTGATGACAGTCTTAGCCTTATGGTTAGTGAAAATCAGGTGTGTCTCTTTGTCCATTACAAAGAATTTATCTAATAGTCACAAAAGATGTTAAATCACATACAGAAGTGGGTAATAAATGGCTATAAATAGAAATAAAGATGACCCAAGATAATCTGGCTCTGAACTTTACATTTCCAATCTTTCCACATCATTGAGGTTCAAATCTATGAGTTAGCCTTGCAGGTTCAGCTTCTTTCCAGGAAAATTTTACATTCAGAAAATCAAAATATTTTAAGGTAAAAGAATCATATTATATGCAGTACATAGCAATAAAATATTCACAAATTTAAGAAATGTAAACCATGTTTTAAAAGTATAGAGTCTTCTGACAATCCTGAACTAAGAAAAAGTGTTAAGGGAAGTGGCAGAAATTCCTCACATGTCCCTCTCAAGAGAGAGGGATGTTCTATCCAGACAGAAACAATAACTTGTTCCATGACCATTAACTTCTGGAATAGAGTATAAATAATTATCCCCATACCACATGAAAAATAAGTTATTATCAATAAAAAAAATTGAAAGAACATCATTTTCTACTCAGTCTCCTTGGAAAAGTCCAAAAGAAACCAACCTTTCTAATGCATATACACAGATTTTTAGAAACCCTTGTGTTGTTACGGTTCCCCTTGATCACTGCCAATAACACTAGTTTCCTGTCAGTGCTATGCCCCTCTCTCTTGCCCTCTAGTGCTCCTGCATGACTCTTCTACCACATGCTCTCCATTCTCACAACATGCCACACTCTTTTAGCCTTCATATCACAGACATTTCTTCTGTTGTCCAACGGGCCAAAGATACCAAGGAAACCTGGATATCTTCAGATGCCTGTCCATCCACCATTTCTGCTGCACATGGAAAAGAACATGCAGAGAAGGCTAGAGAGTTGTTAGTATGGCTGTTTTCAGGCTGTATGTCAGGGAGAATTTATGCAGATTTGACTTCTCATCACAGAATCACACCTCTGTTCTGCATTTAAAGACATGCCCAAACAGCTCACCAATATTAAGCTTTAATAAGTCTTCCGCCCTTCTCTCTTTCATACACCTAAGATTGATGATATCTGAAATTAAGGTGGGTAAAAGAAAGGAAGTGTTTATTATGGCAATTAAAACCTATGCATATATATTTGGTTACTCAATCTGTCCTAAAGTTCCATATGTAATCAGTTCTTCTGACAGGCATCACAGCCTCTGCTTCTATTATGTACTATGGTATCAAGGAAAGTATGTCACCAGACACCCAAAGGATATATCATACTTTAAGGGAAGAAATGTACCTACTAATGTGGGAAGAACTCACAAAATAAGTTACTGCAGAGTAGGAAACTAAAAAGCTCCATGTTGCCTAGATTCTCTATAGAGAGTGTCTTACTGAGTTCAGTTGGAGATTTATGTAAGAATATTTTATCAGTATTTGTTATCATTTCTAAAATAGAAAAATTTTAGAGGAATATGTTAGTCAATATATCACTGTACTAACACTATGTATGCCTGGTTTTTAATCACAGCTTAAACTTTGCAAATCTGATGTCTCAGGAGTGGGAACACCCGTCTGAAACACAGACTCATGAAAATACAATAAATTGGATTTGAAAAAGAGACTAATTGCCACTTCAAAAACTATTCATAAAAATGTCATGTCAATTGTTTGTTTCTAAAAGGCATGTTTTCCAGCGTTTTGGTTGTATCGATCTTACTTTATGGAGTTATCCATGATGCTCTTGGATCTGAATCATCTTGTGTCCCCACCTTCAAAGTTAAGTAATAACGCTGTCACCTCCAGTCTTTCAGTTTTATGGGCAAGATTTAGCTCCGTAGGTATGGACAGAAATGCAAATCTGACAAATAACATCAACATCAGGACTGAAAGTTCCAGTACTACAAACCACGCAACAGGTAGCACAATTGTATAGACCTTCATTTTTCCCAAAACCTGGTCGACAGCTATCTACACATAGTACTTGAAAACTGTGGTCCACAAAATGCATAGCTGGTATAGTTTTGTTTAAGTGGTGGTACAAAATATATGCTTGGCTCCGAAAAAATTCTTCTATCCAATCTCTTGCCTTGAGGATATTATGGTTAGTGACATCTTCAGAGTCTGCAGAGTTGTTGCACATACTTTTCCATCCTAGTGCAAAAGGATTAACTTGAAAAGCTATAAATAGCTCATACAGGAGGTCCTGCTCTGGAATTTTAACGAAATGGCATTTATATGATGGTTCTATGACATGGCATGACAAATCAGAGATTAAATTATCCAAGATTTTCTTCAGCACTCTAAAAAGTAGCACATTATACCTTCCTGAACAAGATTTTGTGGTAAAACGTACAGCCATGTGATAAGAATAATCGGGTTCCCAAAGATCGTAAAGTCATATCTGTGCTTCACTGTACTTTTTTCTTGGGTTTCTACTTTGATAGTTTTATAAGAAAGAGTACACGTGTAAAGTCCAGAAAAGGTTCTACAAAATCGCTCACTATCAGCTTTCCCGTAGTTGTTATATTTATTCGTCTATTTCCTACTAATGTATTTTCATTAGGCCTAATCCATAAGTATGTGGGATCCACCGTTTCTTGACTAGCGCGATTCGAATCCATACAAACAAGGACAGGGCTAGTCTCATGTAATTTTACATGTATTTTCACTGGGCGTCCTACCGTGCCATAAATGAAGCCTTTCTTATTGAATACGGAAGAACGTTGAGTTCCAACTCCTGCGAGATACCAGAGCACCGCGGAGAGTAGGACCCACGCGGGCATCACGGCTCAGGCACTCACGTGGACCACGGGGCTGCCTCCTGCCTCAGGTCGGGCCCAACACCTCCCCATCGCTTCTCCGGAGAGCCAAGCAAACCGCCACCGGGGGCCTCCATCCGACCGGTATCTCAGATGTACCAAAGCAAGTACATTTAATGTTAGAGAATGATTTTTAAATGAAATATGTTCTGCTATTTACAAACATGCTTTGTACTGAAGATCAGGAAGAGTAGCAATGTATACTAAAATAAAAATTTCTATTTTCCATAAAAAAACTATTCATAAATTTCTTATGACCAAATAAATACAGATATGCTTTTCTAGGCTATTCAATGAAAATATGCTACTCTTTTAAATTGCCAACTTGTCTTTTTTCTTATGTGTGAAACTCAGTACTGTTCTTTATAGACTATGCCAGTTAAATCATGTAAGCAACTTGTCAAAATGGGAACCTCTAAATCTGGCATGGAGGACTATGTTTATGAGAAGCACATTCTGGAACACAATGATAGCAAGAGCTAAGCCAAGGTGCCCAAGGCCATAGAGTGACTTCACTATGGTAGTATGGGCATGTTGGAACCACCTTTACTTTTCCATAGGCTGTATCAAAACCTTTGCTTAAAAATGCTTGCCCATCCTCATCAGAGAGGAGGACTCAGAGGGGAATTTGACATGCACACTAAAGGATGCTTCAGGAATATGGCGGGCTGGGAGAAAGGGAGGGAAGGGAGAAAGGAAGGAGAAAGGGTGAAGGGAGACAGGGGATACAGGAAGGGGTGGAGGGAGAGAGGGGAATGGGGTACTTATCAACTTTGTATGAGTGAAATAAATAAATAAATAAATAAATAAATAAATAAATAAATAAATAAATAAAAAGAATTAATAGCAAACCCCAAGCAAGTTGGTGGGAGATTGCATAACTGACGAGGGAAGATGCATTCCATAGTGAGTGATTATTCCCTGTGCAGGTGGACAAGACGGAAGGAGCTGGTTCAGTCTTTGGCATTCTTCACAACACTTTGGCAAGCTTGCTGTCTGGAAGCTGAGGTCTGTCCCTCTTTCAGCAATGCCTGTGGATATGGTATAACGAGTGCCCTCATCTCCTATTGTTCATATGAGCTCTCCTGTCAAGCATGATCTGTAACCAGAACTGTATGCAAGAATAAACCCCTTGGTCCTTTAAAAAAAAATGCTTGCCCCTGTCTACATACAAAGAATTCATCAATTTATTACATTGTTTTCTGTGTGTTCTGATCAAAAACCAAAATATATAGGAATTATGTAATATTGATCTCCTTCCCTATTCCATTGTGTAATACTGTCACTACCCCACCAATAAATGAAATACAACAGAAGAGATTTGGCATGCAAAGTTAAATTAATTTAATATCACATGTATTGGAAAGAGCAGAAATGCCTCTAAAGTATGGTCTAATATACCTGAAAGCATTTAAAATTTTTCTATTAAGACAAAACACCTTTTGTTAACATTTAGCAAACTACTGCAAAGCTAAAGTAGTCTTCAAGCTTAGGTTAATATAAGAATCACCCGCAGGTGATTCTGAGTCCTTCTCAAAGTACAGATGTACCAGACACTTGTTAAGAGCAGGAGGACAATTTGCATATTGCAGTAGGAAACAAAGATTCCATAGAAAAGACAGCTCAACTCCAGGAAAACAAAAGGTGGAAGGAATCTTTTTTTTTTAACATTGTACAAGTTATTGAATAACCAGTAGAGGTTTTTAAGATGGAAGTTGTCATCAATGTGATTCTATCCTTGGTGGCTGCCAACTGTCTCATTGAAGTTATGCCTCTTTCTAACTTCCACACACAAAGAGGTGGGGGAGGGGACTCTAGGAAGTGAGGTAAGATCTTCAGTGATCATATTGTGAATGTGAGTTCCTAGATCTTTGAGAAGGTCCCAGGTTGTAAACACTGTTAAGAGACTTGTTAAGGAGAGAAGGGAAACATTTCAGTTTTAAGCTTTCCTAAGTAATTCTCTAAGTAAAGAGAAGTTGAGATTAGAGTCAGAAGAAATCTGCCTGAAGCCAAGTGAAGCTGAGAGAAAACTAGGACCATCCTGATCATGCCATGCATCAGTGAAATCTAATAGTGTGCACAATTTGACAGGTGCTTCGATATATACAGAAAAACTTTCAAAACTAAACTAAACCAATGTTAACAAAAATCACATCATCCTATCTAACCTGTGTGTTGCTTCTTTAACTAACTGAAAAATACTTAGGTTCAGTGAATTATATTCTTAATGCATTAAACATTGAAAACAGAATGAATTTTCCCCCAACTTACTATATAGGACAATCAAATAAGTATGGTTTTTAAGGGGGGTGAAGGCAAATAGAGCTCAAAAAGGATTTTGTTCATGTCAGGCTGTGCCCTGACCCAGGTTACTCCATATTATACATAACAGTGGTAGTTCAGACAGTACTTTGTCTTAAGATTTTCTACTTTACAGCAGCTTTTGATTCCATTTGAAGATGGAGACTGATTCTGCACTTGTGAGAACATGGTAATGGTGTCATCTGTCAAATGTCACCCCCACCGCACAGATTGACAGACAACATTCCTTGGAGCAGAAATGGCGTCACTTTATGCATTCATTGGGACAAATTGAGACTGTGTATGAAGCACATAGAAATATTAAAAACATAACAGGAAAATCAGGCCCAAGAAATCATCAGATATACAAGACTGAGGAAAGCAGATAATACACTCAGCTGAGCCTCATGAAAGAGGTAGACAGGCAATACTATATTGGCTCCCACTGAAAGCTATCAGGTCATGTATTATGTGCATAAAGGAACAAATTCCCAAATGTCTCAGAAGCTTCAGCTTGATTTGATCTCCTTTACTGACATAGTTCATTCCAATAGCTATATTTGTATCTACATATTTTTCTATGTGGACCTACATTACTTCCATCCACATTCATCCATCCTTACATCCATTCACTCATCCTTCAATAAATCATTCCATCTGCCCATTCATTCATCTAAACTTATTCCTTCCTTTTCACCTCTACAGGTGGACTCAACTCTAACTATAATTTGACTCTATAGCCAACTATAGCTTCTCCACCTTCTTCTAAAGTTAGGATCAGTGTATTATCTTATGTTTCACAAGTCACATTCCTATCAATTCTCAGCTCTGACTTCTTGGGCCTCTTAGAAGCTCCTTTTGTAAACACCTTGTAACTTATATGGATTCATGATAGATAGAAGATAGATAGATAGATAGATAGATAGATAGATAGATAGATAGATAGACAGATAGATAGACAGACATTAAATTAGGTGATAGAGAGCAAAATTTATTGTGCAATGTGTAATAAGTGTTCTGAAAAATTAATAATAATTAAAGTTATGAAAGAACTTTCATTTTATTTGAACAGGACTATCAAGGAAAGTAAGATTACTGGGCATTTTTAAGTCAATGCAATCACCATACTTGTCAAATGTTGTATTATTAAATAAATCCTGACACTGGAAAAACATAAATATTTCTTTCTAATGTGTTTATGGCATATTTCAATACATGGTACTTGCTAGTTTTCTGAAATTCCAATTTCACTTGGTTCCATGTATGTTTACTTGTAAAACTAGACCACTCTAAGATGGAAGTTATGCTTATGCACAATGTCAGAATTTATGACAATAAATTCACAAGTTGACCTCTTTCCTTGGCTGCAATTTATCAAGTAGCTCTAATTTTCCTTGATAGTTGTCAATTTGCAATCTTGATTACTAACATTAGCTCACAAACCAGGCATTGCATTCATACATTTTGTATGTGTGTGTGTGTGTGTGTGTGTGTGTGTGTGTGTGTGTGTGTGTTACATAATGGGTATAACAGAATAAAAGACATCAGAGTTCTAAGCCTTAATTTACGTAGAGGCAGAAAGTGAGTTTATATGGATGCAAAGTGAGTCTTATGTGGTTAGACAAGATAACCAATTCCAAGTCACAGGGTTGAACAAGCTGCAGAGTTCAAAACTACAAAAAGAATTCACAGAAGTGGGTCCAGATAGGTGTGCAGAAAGATGGCCACAACAATTTAAGTGAACCTTCTCAAGCAAAGGAAATCATGCTTAGCTGAAGGTTCGGGAACAGTCTTAACATCTCTCTGCCTGTTATTTTCTTGGTAAATCTCAGAGTAAGATATCCTTTCCATGGGGTCCAAGTGAGAGCACTGCTTCCTTCCCTGATCTGTTGTTTGATCAGTACTCTGGTCTGGTTTACAATATGGTTTTAATATACCAGTGTGACCACACACTCTCAACTTTTAGATTTAGAAGTGGTACCTTTTGTAGGAATAAGTTGGTGCTAACAGGTGGTGTTATCTACATGCATAGTGAGATCCAGTCTTTCTGCCTCTGATTTGTATTCAAAATGGAACTGACTTTTGTTTTGTAAAAGTAGTCACCCAAGGCAAAGCACAGCCTGAAAAAGTGTTTCACATAACACTGAGCAGCTTAAAGCCTGATCTACACTAATTCCCTAAGCAGCACACAGAGGTTTCTAATTAGAAACCTGCAAGTGATACCTCAATGCCATCAAGATTTGTGTGAATGAATACAGACAGACAAGATTCCAGGAGTTGTTTTTCCTTAGCATCCACAATCCCTTGGCTTAATAGTGCAGTCACCCTCTCCTATGTCTCTCTGTCTTGGTTGGAGAGAAAAACTTTCCTACTCAGGGTGTTCTGACTTGTGGAAGGCACTTATTCTCTTCTAAACGCTATTGTTATGTGTTCCCTCTGGCGTCTTTATATTTCCAGGTTCCTGTGTTCAGGAGTCAAAGACTGAAATCAGAAAATGGATAGAGGATTAAGGCAGAGTTTATTAGAGGAGAGAAAGAATGGATCTCAGGGATATAAATTTATCAGGGGCAAGACAGCCCTGAAGAACTCATGGACTCCAGGCATGGAATTCATGAAGGGTAAGAGGAAAGTCAGGAATTCATGGATTTCAGACATGAAATCCATGAGGAGCAAAGGAGCCAGAACTCATGGACTCCAGGTGTCATGGTTAGGCACAGGTATCAACTTGACTGTTGAGGGGTTGAGTTCTGGGCACATTTGTGGAGAATTAGTGGTTGGGTTAAACCCAGAGCAAACCTGCAGGAGATTGTGTAGCTGATGGGGAAGGCCCGGCCTACGGTGGATGGGACTAGGCCCTGAACAGTGAATAAAATACTAAGAGGAAGTCGGCATCCTTCTATACACTTGGTCAGACATGTTGGTCTGGCAAGTAAGGATCGTCCTTCTCTCAGCCATTACATAGAAATGGTGTGGCCAGTTTCCTTGGCCCTGGTGTTGGTGCATGCTCTCCAGTCAAGCTGAACTGAGAACTATAACAGGACTGTCAGTAAAGAAATAAACCCTTTGTTCCCTTAAGCTGTTTGATAGTCATTTATTGGCAACTATGCAGGCGAATTGCAATACTAGGCATGGAACCCATGAGAGGCAAGGGAGCCAAAGATGGCTGCCAGGATTAAGAATAGGGTTATGCAAGCAGGGAGAAGGGGAGGCTTTTCCTCATTGGTTAACTTCAGTTTCTTCAAGCTTGAATATAGCTTTTGGTTCTTTACATCTCATTGGTCTACTCGTAGTGGGGCCTGACCCAGTTGATCTTGTGCCTAACCTCATGGTTCGGGGAAGTTGGTGAATTTATCTCTGTGGATTAAAATAGAGTGTATTGCTTCAGGATAATCCAATGATTAGGACTTTTCATGACCTTCAGAAAAGGATCTCAGCATGCTTTTCTAAAACTGCCTAACTGTGAGCTCAAGTCAAAATATAAACCTTTTTTTCAGCCAGAATCACAAAATATGAAGAATTTTCAAATCAAATGTGATCCCAGTTGCAAACCTGTAAGGCTCCAGACCCTATCGGATTTCAGTTCTATGAATATTTTATCATCCAGTTTAACAATAGGGAGAAACTGACCTACCTAGTTTAGTTATCAAAGGCATTTGTAATGAAAAACTGGGTCTACATGACAATGTAACAGTCAAAGTCTTTTCTTTCAGTTTTATCCTTTCAAAAAATTTCCAGATAATTAAATTCATAGCAGTTTTGTTGGCCAAAGTAATACTACAGATAAAATGTAACATTCATTAATGATTGACCATGAAAACTGCAGTTAAATGCTATTGAGATAGTAATCACTGATACAAGAAAGAGTGAGACTGTCAAAGGACTGGAAGTGAAGGCCCCTGCTGTCTCTACCCAGTGTTTTTACATAGGACCTGGAATCTGAACTCAGGACCTTCTGCTTGGGAGGCAGAATGTTAACCCCTGAGCCATCTCTCCATCCCAGTACTTGTATTTTCAAGTTGAAAATTGATTACATTGTCCAAAGTCTACCACAATTTCCTCTTGAGCAATAGCTAAAAAGAACCTTTTATTTGTTAAGAACAAGCAATAGTTAAAAAAATAATCATCCTAGGGCTAGGGAGCCGGCTCATGGGATAATGCATTTGGCTCACAAGCAATAGGACCTGAGTTCAGATCCCTAGGTCTATTGGCAGCCTATTCCAGCCTTAGAAGACAGAGCCTGGGAAACCCCAGAGCAAAGCAATAAGGAGATAAAGTACTCCAGAATGATTCCTGAAGTCACCATTGGACCTCCACAGGCACACACACTCAAGTGTCCTCTTGTATACTTGCTAGCACACTCATATGCACATATCCACATTCAAAACACACACAAGTGGCAAAAAAATACTAGCAAATGACAGAATTTAGATTAAACACAGGAATTACTAAATTTCCAAGGAAAGACTTCCTTGCCATCTTAGGTCTGTGCTCTGCCCATTCCAGTGTTCTTTAACTCATTGTTACTGAAGAAGGTCCATCAACTTATTAGTGTTACTCTTGTTCCCCTTGCCCATGCTCAAAGCTAGTGATATAATATCCAAATGGTATAGGTTCTGAGACATCCCTGGATAGATTAACCTTCTATTTGCAAAATATTTGTTATTTCTTTTATAGAGGAAAAAAGCAAAAGTCAATTTTGTTCTCTCAAACTGGCACTGTTTGTGTATCTTAGCTTCAATACCCAGGTTACCCATTCAATATGAAAAAGAAATCATAAAGGAAAAAAATGAATCTCAGCCTAAAGGTAACTCCTCAATTTTTTCATGTGTATATTGTAGAATGATGTATGTTTAGAACACTTTCATCATTAAATATCATTGAATCTTATATTATTGGTAATTATCTATGAGAATAAATAATGATTAAAACTTTTTTATTTGGAAGACCATATTACGAACTTGCTACAAAATTCTTATGGGGCAACTCAGAAAGGGAATTTAGGATTCTCTATTTATAAATAGGTAGGTAAGTAGGTAGATAGATAGATAGATAGATAGATAATCATCTTGAAAGGAATGCACAATGATATTCCATAAATCAGATACAGGACAAGAATGAAGTCACTAACAAAAATATCCATTGCAACTATGACATCAGAACATGAACAATATGTTCTAAACAGGCCCATAATTTTCAGTAGAATACATAAATAATTTCTGATACACCTACCGAGAATCATAACTGCCCCAAATACAGAAAATAAGTCACTATGGAGTTCTTATCCATAAGCAGGACACTTAAAGCACCCACCCACATATGCATATCCCAAGGCTCAGGGAATACCATAGAAAAGGGAGAGTTAAGAATGTAAGAGACAGAGTTTTTTCTGGGAATGTTAGGACTATTACACCCATTAACTCTCAGCAATTGTGTTTATTTAACACAAGTCTTTCATATAATTTAGCTTATCAGCATTTTATCATAAAAGGAAGAGAATCTCAAAATTTTGAGAAACTATTGATTCCAAATGAGGGGAAAGGGGATTTTTTCCCCAGTGGTATTCCCACTGCTAAGATTCATGTTTCAGCAAGTACTCAGCCATCAAAGATAACCCAGATGAAATTCAGTAGGACACACACACACACACACACACACACGCACACACACACACACACACACAAAAGCGTGAGGAAGACTGGTTGGGAAGAAGGTTTTCAATGGAGAAGGAAGTGGGATGGGATCAGTAATATAAATTGAGAATGATGTAATTTTGTTGTATTCATGTATAAAACTATGACAGATATTTCTAAAATAAAAATAAGATTGCAGGCAAATCTTTCAAGTCAGTTTATGCTGAGAAAATGTATTCCTAAAATTTAGCTTTGCTATAGATATTTGAACATCTATGTCAAATTCAATGTCTGGAATTAAAAATGGTTTCTCCATTATAACACTAAATGTTAATGGAATTAACTCACCTATCAAGAGACACATTTTACAAATTTGGATTAAAAATCACAATCCATCAATCTGCTGCCTACAGGAAACCCATTTCACCACAAAAGATAGGCATGCCCTAAAAATAAAAGGCTGGTCAACAATTCTATAAGCTAATGGAACCAGAAAACAGGCAGGGGTAGCCATTATGTTGTCAGACAAAGTGGACTTCCAACCAAAGAAAATTATAAGAGACACGGATGGATACTACATTTTAGTCACAGGTAGAATTCACCAGGAAGACTTCACAATACTGAACATATATACACCCAACACGGGCCCCTCCACATTCCTTAAGAAAACCCTACAGCATCTAAAGCAAGAAATCAACCCCCAAACGATAATTCTTGGGGATTTCAACACTGACCTCTCAACATGGGACAGATCAACAGGTCAAAAGCTTAACAGAGACACTTAGGAAGTTAATCAAACCCTTAAAAAATGGACCTTACAGATCTATCGAACTTTTCACCCTCGCACCAAAGAATACACATTTTTTTCAGCAGCACATGGAATGTTCTCCAAAATAGATCACATAATGGGCCACAAAACGAATCTACACATATACAAGAAAGTTGAAATTCTAACCTGTGCCCTATCAGACCACCACAGCCTAAAGCTGGACATCCACAACACATCAAACAAGAGAAAATACACTAACTCCTGGAAACTTAACTATATGATGGTGAATGAGAACTGGATTCAGGAAGAAATTAAAAATGAAATTCAAGATTTCCTGAAAGTGAATGATAATGAAAATACAACTTACCAAAATCTCTGGGACACAATGAAAGCTGTCCTAAGAGGTAAGTTCATAGCTCTTAATGCCTATATCAAAAAAATGGAAACATCAGAAATAAACAACTTAACAATGCAGCTTAAAGCTTTAGAGAAACTAGAGCAATCTGATCCCAAAAGTAGTAGAAGAGAGGAGATTAGCAAAACAAGGGGAGAAATATCTGAAATCGAGATTAAGAAAATGATAGAAAAAAATCAACCAGTCAAAAAGCTGGTTCTTTGAAAAAATCAATAAGATTGATGCACCGCTAGCTAAATTAACCTAAAGCAAGAGAGAGAAAACCCAAATTAACAAAATTAGAAATGAACATGGAGTTATCACTACTGATACCCAAGAAATCCAGAGAATTATAACATCATATTTCAAAAACTTATACTCTGTGAAGTTTGACAACACAAAAGAGACGGATGAATTTCTAAGTAAACACAGCTTACCTAAATTGAATCAGGAAGTTGTGAATTGTTTAAAGAGTCCTATAACATATAAGGAAATTGAGGAAGTAATCTTGAATCTTCCCACCAAAAAATGTCCTGGAACCAAGTGGATTCAGCACAGAGTTCTACCAGACATTTAAGGAGTTAATAACACCAATACACCTTAAACTGTTCCATCAAATAGCAACGGAAGGAACACTACCAAATTCCTTCTATGAAGCTAACATCGTTTTAATCCCAAAACCTAATAAAGATTCACTTAAAAAAGAAAACTATAGGCCGATCTCTCTGATGAACACAGACGCAAAGATTATCAATAAAGTCTTAGCAAATTGGATTCAAAAACATATTAAAAAGATCATTCATGGGGACCAAGTAGGCTTCATCCCCGGCACACAAGGTTGGTTCAACATACGCAAATCAATAAATGTAATTCATCATGTAAACCAGTACAAAGTCCAAGACCACATGTTACTCTCGATAGATGCAGAAAAAGCTTTTGAAAAGATCCAACAGCCTTTTATGATCAAAACACTAGAGACAGTAGGAATGGAAGGAACCTTTATCAATATAATAAAAGCTGTATACAACAAGCCCACAGCAAGGATTATACTCAATGGGGAACAACTGGAAGCATTCCCACTTTGATCAGGAACTAGACAAGGCTGTCCACTCTCAACACTTGTATTCAATATTGTACTTAAATCTTAGCCGAAGCCATAAGACAAGAAAGGGACATAAGAGGGATTCAAATCGGCAAGGAAGAAGTCAAGCTATCCCTATTTGCAGATGACATGATCTTATACCTGAGTGATCCCAAAAACTCCACCAGGAAGCTCCTGGAACTAATTGAGAAGTTTAGCAGGGTGGCAGGCTACAAAATAAATGTACAAAAATCAGTGGCCTTCCTATATGCCCAGAATGAAAGAAGTGAAAAAGCCTTGAGAGAAACAATCCCATTACTATAGCCCCTAAAAAAATGAAATACCTTGGTATAAACCTAACCAAGGAAGTAAAAGACCTTTACAATGAAAACTTTAAAACCCTAAAGAAAGAAATAGCAGAAGACACCAGAAGGTGGAAAGACCTTCCATGTTTCTGGATTGGCAGAATCAACACCGTAAAAATGACCATCCTACCAAAGGCAATATACTGATCCAATGCTATACCAATTAAAATCCCAAAGCAATTCTTTAAAGAAGTTGACCAAACAATCTCAAAATTCATATGGAGGCACAAAAGACCCAGGATAGCAAAAACAATCCTGAGTAACAGAAACACTTGTGGAGGTATTACCATACCAAACCTTAGTCTATACTAAAATCCATAGTTGTAAAAACAGCCTGGTACTGACTCCAAAATAGACACACAGATCAATGGATAAGGATTGAAGACCCAGATATAAGCCCACAAAATTACAGCCATTTGGTCTTTGACGAAGGGGCCCAAAGAATACAATGGGAAAAGAACAGCATCTTCAATAAATGGTGCTGGCAAAACTGGATCTCCACATTCAGAAGATTAAAGCTGGACCCGTACTTGTCACCATGTACAAGACTTAATTCCAAATGGATCAAGGACCTTGATATCAGGCCAGAGACTATAAAAACCATAGTTGAAAGGATAGGGAACTCCCTCGAGCTGATTGGGCTAGGCCAACATTTCCTAAACAGACATCCGATGACACAGTCACTGCTACCAACTCTCAACAGTTGGGATCTTGTGAAATTAAAGAGCTTCTGTTCAGATAAAAGATTGTAACACGAGCTCAAAGGCAACCCACAGAATGGGAGAAAATCTTCACTAACCACATATCTGATAGAGCTCTACTGTCCAGAGTGCACAAAGAACTTAGAAAACTAAACACCAAGGAAACCAATGGCCGAATTAAAAAATGGGCCCTGGAACTTAAAAGAAATTTTACCAGGGATGAAATTAAAATGTCTAACAAATATCTGAAAAAATGCTCCACTTCTTTAGCCATCAGGAAAATGCAAATCAAAACTTCCCTGAGATATCATCTCACCCATGTCAGGATGGCAAAAATCCACAATACAAAGAACTACAAGTGCTGGAGAGGATGTGGAGAGAGGGGAACTCTCCTACTTTGCTGGTGGGAATGCAGGCTCATACAGCCACTCTGGCGAGCCGTCTGGAGATTCTTAAAAAAATTAAAGATTGAAATGCCATATGACCTTATGATTCCACTTTTGGGTATAACCCCCCATACAGCAGAGGTTCACCTTTATAGCATAAGCACGACCATGTTCATAGCAGCACTGTTTACAATAGCAAAGTCATGGAATCAACCCAAATGTCCAACAGTTGACGAGTGGATAAGGAAAAGGTGGTACATCTATACAATGGAGTACTACTCAGCCATCAAAAATGATGAATTACTGGAATTTTCCAGGAAATGGATGTCATTAGAAACAATTATATTAAGTGAACTATCCCAGTCCCAGAAAATTAAGTGCCATATGTACTCCCTAACAGGTGGCTCCTAATACCAAACCCACCCAGCCCACCTTGAGATACTCATAGATAAATGTATGTATTACCTACAGTAATTTCTAGGATTATGAACAGGAGGGATGGGGTTGGAGGGCCACACCAGAAGCAAGGAGAGAAGTAACCATGTTACAGTAGAGAAAATAGGCCTCCATCAAGGACTGCAAGAAAGTAATGTGACACCTGGTTAAGTTCACAGACATTCGTTCCTGATCATTTACAACTAAGGGGGTATGATCTCACCAGAAGGGGAGGGCATATAGTCTGGCAGATAAAAAGTAACCATTTTGCAAATGGGTGATTGACCCTTCCCTCACTGAGGTTTCCTACTTTTATTACATCTACCCTTGAATGTGCTCTTATAATAAGACTCCAGTTTAATAGGTTTTTGTCTTGGCCAGGGGGTGACATACAGTGCCCAGCAGGATGGAGTGAAAGGCATTGCAGGAGCAGCAAAACTGCAAAAGAAAATCAACAAACCACAATCCAGAACTTCAGAGACTCTATATCATCCACCTAGAACTAGGCCAGACTAATCTCTCCCCATCCTAAAGCTCAGGGAAATTTGTGGAGGAGGGGGCAGTAAGAGTGTAAGAGCAAAAGGATGGGAGGAGCAATGATTTGCAAGATACTCCACACAAGTTAGGGCCCCAGCAATCATAATTCGACATTGCATGCCTGGCGCAATGTCCAACACACTATTGACCTCACAAAGTCTAGCATCTGCTAAAGGCACCAAGATCCTTGGAGGCAAGGGATTAGCAGCCACAGTAGTGAAAGGATTCAGGGAAATGCCACTGGGTCCTTGTATGTCATCGGAGAGGAGGGCCCAGAGGAGAGTCAGGGATGCACATTAAAGCACTCTCTGGGAATTGGGGCGGGAGGCACTGGGGGATGGGGAAGGAGGGATGAGGGGAAGGGAAGCAGGGTGTTGGGGGGGAGGAGGAGGGAAGGAGGGAACCTGTATACCTATTAAGTTTGTATGAGCAGAAATAATAATAAAAAATATTAAAAAAAGAAACAAAAAAAGATGAAATCTGAAAGAATAAATCCTATTTCCTCCCCTCTCATGCAATTTGCATTAAGTTGGCTCAACCATAAATTCATGTCATCTCTGCATAGGTATAACACAAATTGGAGCTTTACTTTGTAAAGTATCATGGCCTTATGAACACAATAATTACATCAAGTAGAACTTGGTGATTGTTCACAAGCAAACCACGAAGACATATAAGAACTGTGGTATATTTCTTTTCTGTCTCTCTAGCACCTACCACGTTTTTACTCTGTGCATCCATGCTGAATTTAAATTAAATATATATGAGGAAGTTGAAAGGAGAGAAGAGTAGAGAAAAAGGGGCCGTGCTCACGAATTGTAAGCACTGTTGAAAACAAATATTCAGAGTATGCATTCACAAATGTATTTTTGTGTACAAAGAGTAAAATTTGCTTCTAAAATATCCAAAAAGACAAAAAAATACATTTTTTCATACATCATATGCAAATCCTAATTAAGGAAGTGGCAAAAACCTCACTCACAAGCCCCGAACAGAAAGTCTATGGCAAGGACAGCATGCAGGGTCCTAGTTTACTTGCTGACTTATAGCAACATCATGGAAATGCCTCTGGAGAAAGTATGTTCCCTTTTTCAAGGAGTAGGCACTCTACTATAAAGAAGAGTGAACACAATAAAATATAGAAATTAAAGTGACTCAGAGTCAGAAAGTTGGCTCAGCAGGTAAGAGATTGTGTGTGTAATCTGGTGACCTCAGTACTGTATCCAGAGTCCACATGAAAGAAGGAAAGAACTGCAAATGACTTTTGAAAGTTGTTCTCTCACCTCCACCTGTGCTTGCTCTCTCTCGCTCTCTCTCTCTCTCAAAACAAAATGCTAAAAATAAAGTGATACAAAATATATTTTTGAAGCAAAGTACATATTTTTCTTGCCATCTCGCTTGTTTTACAAATCATTCATAGGCAATCGTAATGCATATGGAGCTGTATTACAAGACTCCACTGCAAATCCACCGTTCATCAAGGTCTGCAGTGTCACTAGTTTCTACCATCATCACACAGTATGGCTAGTTGGAAAGTGAGCATGACTTCTCTACTCAGAAAAAGAAGGGAATTTGGACAGACATGCTTACTTCATGTTATTGTTAAGGAAAAAAAGAATATTTCTGACATAAAATTAAAAACTAACATAAGCAAAATCTATGATTTTGTAAAATTGTAGAAGACTGTGATCCCTTTCTCCTGGTATTTTTGACTCCTTCCCACAATGGAAGCATCTGACTCTTCTTCCCCTTTCCCCACACTGTCCATAATGCAACCTAGCAGCCAGAAAACCCAGCAAACTCATCTCCTTTACAACAAATTGTCAGGAAAAGACATTCCCCCAGCTTTTAGATTACGGCTATTATAGAAGCTTCTTTTTAAATATATCATTCTGAAGATTCAATGTTAAGTACATCATTCTAAGATTCAGTGCACGTAAAGGAGAACATGAAGAGTTTGTCTTTATTGGATAAATATTTTTTGACAGTATACAAATGTTTACTTTTATAATTAAGGCTTTATCTTTTTAATTATTTTATTGTTTCATACATATCCATGGTAAATTAATGATTTTTTACAACTTAATTCCCAATCCCATTCCTTTTCCTATTACAACCCTTCTCCTCTGCCAGACTCCCTTCCATTTTCATGACTTTTCACAGGTAGGACATTCTGGTTTACTTTTGAAGATATGTGTCAGTATTTGCTAGAGCATGAATCATTTACCAATAAGCATATCATGGAGAAAGGCATATTCTCTTCCTTTGCCCTTCAGCATTAACCTTCTACTGTTTTTTAGGAACTTGTGGAGTCTTGAGATCTTTCCCCTTTCAAGGTAAAATGATGACAGAACAACTCTTTTGCAGGTCTTGTGGAAATATCCATAGCAACCATGAAATCATAGAGAAAATAGTACAGAAGATAGTGTCTGCATACTCCTGCCTATTTCAGGCTCTTATAATCTTACGACTCTATCTTCCAAGATGTTCCATCAGTCTTGGGGTTAAGGGGGTGACTTAGATCCTTGTTTGGGGGCCATACTTACTTTTGCTTAGAAGTGTTTTTCCCAGAAAACCACAATTAGGCAAATATTTTAAGGGAAGAAATAAAGACCTCAAGAGAGATCATAAGGAACAGATGGCTTAGAGCAGCTGAAATTATGTCATTATGATTCAACTAGTAGATAAATTTTCTCTGAATTGAAGAAAAATTAGAGTCACCTTATTGAAATGCTTCACTACTTCCAGGGATGTTTTGTTCATACACACATGGGTAAAATTATTAGGGGAAAAATTCTTTCAATCTTCTAGGTAGACAGTACATGCTGTCTTACAATACAAAGTAAGCAATACTCAAATAAAAATACACACATTAAAACATGTGCAGAAAAAAGATAAAATAGAAATATTTATATGCAAGATTCATATACACACATGCACACACACATGCACATGCATTCACACACACATAAATGTACACACACTACTGTACATATTTTCTTAAGTACTTTACATTATCTTTACATGACTTGTAATATCAATATAATTTAAGTTTTATGAAATAATGATTACACAGTATCATATAGAAAATAATAATGACAAAAGAAAAGTTTGAATGTGTTCATCATAGATGCATGTTTCCTCAATAATTTTCCATCTGTGGTTGATTGACTCTAAGGACACCAAATCTATTGACATAGGAAACTAAAGGTAACAGCAAGTCATGGAATGTGCTAAAGTAATCTTATCAAAACTTAGAAAAAGGATCTCATATGTGCAAATATATATGTTCTTCTCAATTACACAGTTTAGTTACTTCTTGATTTGCACCAAATGTATGGACGTAGGGTAGTGTTATAATCTATTCCGTCATCTAGCACTGGGATGTGTATGTTCTGAGCCAGTAGCCATTGGTGAATTTGAAGCCATTAAATCAACATAAGATATGTTAAGGTGATGATCATTGAAAGAAAGACAAACCCAGTTTCTCTATAGTCTTAGACTCATTATAAGCATAGCTCATCAAAAGCCTGACCATAATTATAACTAAGTTGTGTGACTTTTCTTGGAGGGGCATAATAAAACATCTATTCACTCCAGAGAGTGCTCTGATGGGAAACAAAAAAAAAATCAGGTATAGCTTAATGAATCGGTAAATTTATCAGGGTTAATTAGAAGAGCACGGTGGATTTAAAGGCAGCTCTAACTGGAAAGCACACCAAAATCGGTAGTGATGACTTGCTAAAGCTGCATCCTTAGAGTTCCCTAAACAATCTGCAATTGCTCAGCAGACCTGAGAACCTCCTCTCCCTTGCAATTGTTAACACTAATTATTCCTGATACATGGAAGCTTTGTGACTACATAGTGTATGTATAGTATATAATATATAGAAGATCCCAGGATTCTTGTAAGCTTCTCAGATTTAGGAGTGTATTTATTCCATGATTACTTCCTTAGTCTCAGAAGCTTCTTTCAAGGAGGCAAGGTTTAATTTTGGAGGAAATAACCACAAAATAAACTTGGATTAGATGTTGACCCTCAATATCTTCTTCAAATCAGGAAAAGAGAGGAGCCAAATAAAATGATTTAGTAACAAAATGAAAATGATAGGGGCACAGAAAATATAAATATGCATCTTCTTTGCACCCCAATTGGAAGAATAAGTGGCTGAAAACATTAGTCAGAAGTTTGAGGTGAATGACTGTATCTTAGAAGTCCAATGCACTATCCATTGAGTCACAGAGAAGCTAAATGACTTAGGAAAGACAAAGTAAGAGCTGAATTAGGCAAAGTTTGGAATGTACATTGATGAAATAATAATTATAAGAAGATGTCAATGAAAGATCTATAATAATTATAAGATCTCATGATAAAGAACACTTTAAAAGTAAAAGGCAAAATCAAAAAGGAAGTAATAGAGAAAAGGTACAAAAATTAGCTTAAATATATAAAAATTACAGCAATGTAGGAAATCTAATTAGAGAAAATAATCGCACGAAAAAATTGAGAAAAATCATAGATGCACTGGAAAGTTATCCATCATCACAAATAATCAATGTTATGAAAGAATAGGAAACAAGTAAGAATGGAACCAAAATAAAGAACTTTACAATAAAAGAAAATTTTCCTAAACTTAAAATCTATGTGCTAATAATAATTGATCTTAAATGAAGCAAAATTATGACCAGAAAAATTATACCTTGTGAAGTTTTCATTTTAAAAACGGCAACTCACTTATCCCCAGGACAACTCAATTCCAAGGTCTAAAGAATTTGAATGAAAAAGTATGAACTCTGAAAGTTTTCATTAATCCTTCTGAAGCATAAACGTGATGCTGACTGAAATGCATTCTTCAGTCATACTATGAAGTCAGTTGATATACTAAGCACATACAATAATTATAATATTAAACTAGTTAATAATCTCTAATATATTTAAATGTATTGGAATGTACAATGATGAAATAATAATTATAAGAAGATATCAATGAAAGATCTATAATAATTATAAGATCTCATGATAAAGAACACTTTAAAAATAAAAGGCAAAATCAAAAAGGAAGTAATAGAGAAAAGGTACAAAAATTAGCTTAAATATATAAAAATTATCAGCAAGAATAAAAAGAAAACTGGAATCTTAATTTTATAAGTAATATAATAGCCATCTATTTTATGCAAAATTCTGAAGAATAACTCATCTAAAAGTGTAAAAATTTGATCAAGTAAGTTTATAAAATTTTGAAAATGCATAGTCATGAAAAATAAAAATTAACTTTGCTTTTATGTACATGAAGATTTCATAAAAGAACATCATTAGTTTTGTACTTACTAAAATATGAATTTGGAAATTATTATATAATGGACATGCTAAAATTTTATGGAGGTAAGTTTCCCAGAACACTTTTGGCAATACAGTCTATATATAACTATAAATATAAATATATAAATATATCTACATATGACTCACATTGAACTGTAGACATGGCTCAGTAGGTATGAAGGAATGTCAGACAAGATAGATATCAAGAAAGAAAAAACTCAGTCAAAATGTTGCAGGAGAGATGCACGTACAAACTTATTTTCTTTAAAACTAGGAGAGAACACCTGGTATTCCATTGCTTGCTATAAAAGCAAACATCACATAGATGCAATTCCAAAATGAAAAGTTCTTATATAAAGCTCTTGGTACAGAATGACAGGTCAATAAGTTGAAACTATTTTAACCATGAAAAAACTAATGCTGTAGTTATTCCCTTCTTTAATGAAATTAGCTTATAGGAAACATTTAAAGACATCATTATAATGTTTCTCAAGGGCTTCAGTACCTAGTTACATCCTCAGATACTTTCAGGCTCTGGCACTGCATCTCTGATTCATGACACAGAGGTGATTCATCATAATTTTCACAAAGCAGATCTGCTGAACTAAATATATCATGGATATATATTAGCATAGTGGTTCATATTTATATGAATTATCACCTTAAACAAAATATGTGTAGTTTTGCTAAAGTAAGTTTTAAAGATATTAACAAGATATTAGGATAGGATAGGGAGGGGTAAACTTTTATACTGTCCACCAACAGCTGAACACCTCTCAAACTCATGTTTTCTCTGTGTGTTAACCATTTTTTCACTATAGATAAGCTATTTCCTGAAGATACAAATACAATCTATTATTCATGAGTGTTCTGTGGGTCGTAAGATAACTTCCAAGGCAAAACTGGTATAAAAATGATTAGTTTTACAGAGCAAGGAAGATCTAACAGTATAACTATATGACAGCAATAATCACAAAGACAAGCATGGATCAGACACAGCATGGAACATAAAAGCACCCACTGCAATGACAGATTTATCTGAATTCCACAGACTAAACAAGTGAAAAAGAACAGAAGAAAAAAATTATAACAAAGCAATGGAATATCTATCAAGGAAAAAATATCTGAAAATAGATGTATGTGGTTAAAATAAGCAGTGATGCTTTTTCAGTACCACAATACATCACTTACCTTTATCATTCATGAGTTCAAACCATTACATCAAATTTGATATGATCTGCCAAGTGAAAGTCTATGTATACTGCATTGTTATGTTACTGACACTGAAGGAATTGAAGGAATGTCAGACAGGATGGATATATCTGTTAAGAAAAAAAAGGAAAATGCCCAATGTTCTGTCCTATCTTTAAAGAAAGTGAGTTTGTTCATACATCTCTGCTTGCAACATCTTGATTGTAAAAATTGCATTACTTTTTAATGTGCATACTTAGAAACACTTGACCAGCATATAACCTCTATTCTCAACTGCTGACATGCAGACACAAACACAATTTTTGTAAATAACAATCAAAATGACAGTCTGTGCATATTATGCCAAAATTGAGAATATTTATTTCTTTGTCATGAATTATGAATTTTGTACATTCTATGAGATAATTAGCAAATATAAAATTAAGAAAAGTATGTTTTGAAATAACTCCAAGAAATTTTAATATAATCTTACTCTTTATATGTGTAAATTATATTTAATTATATAAAATACGTATGCTAAGTAGTGTGATCTTACTAAATAAAACAACTTTGATGTTACCATCTTCAGCCATAGGAAACTTAATTAGTGTATAAAATTGATATCAATTGTGTCATACATTACATTATACTCTATACTTAATGAACTATAGTTTTGAAAATTGGGTGTTCTTGACTCAACAAGAGGTTTTTATTTGTAAGACTCTTTGAGAAGGACTAATGCTGATAGGGAAGAGAAGGAAGATGGTATCCTCAGTGGTATACCCACTGATCTAGGATACTTGGTGGAGTACGGTCATGTCAAGTATATGACATCAAAGACAAACTAGATGAAACACAGTGGGCCACACATGTGAAAAGATTTGAAAATAAGATGGACTCTGGAAGGGAAAAGGAAAGGTTGTAAGGGGAAAATGAGGGGGGATAGGAATAGGCACTAAACTAAGGGGAGAGAAAAAAAGAGAAAAATATTCTGTCTTGAAATAGAAAAAGACATTTTTCCTTTTTTATTTGTATTTTTTAATTAATTAACAAATTTTTCCACTCATACAAACTTGATAAGTATCCCATTCCCCTCCTTCTCTCCACCCCTCCCTGGATCCCCTTGTTCCCTCCCCTCTTTTCCCTTTCCTTTCTCCCCCTCCCTCCCTTTCTCCCATTGTCCTGCTCCCCCCTCCTCCCTGCATCCCTGTAGCATCCTTTAGTGTACATGTTAAACTTCCCTCTGGGTCCTCCTCTTTGATGAGGTATAAGGACTCAGTAGCATTACCTAGAACTCTGAAAAAGACATTTTTCAGTTGCAATATTAAAATCATTATGCTTTCTTCAATGTATCATATGAAAGTAAAATAAATGTTTATTGAGTTAAAATAGAACAGGATTATGTCTCCAGCTCTAATAGTCATTAATGTAAAAGAAATGGAATTGTAACTATTTTCTACTTTGCAAGTTGGACATGCTGTTAAATTATTCTGTGAATAAGAGTAACAAAATTGATTCACTCAAATCTAGAACAACATGGAAATTAGGAATGTTAATGCCCTACACATATAGAAATCCTCTTAAATTTTTCACTCCTTCAAAACTAATATGTATTACTATGCAACAGATTGTTGATGCATTGACATCAAAAGTCAACACATTTTGTATGTGACATGTGTTTTGTATAAAAATATGTAAGCATTGTAGGTATTTCTTAGCTGCTAAAAAAGCAATTTACTGGAGATATGAGTTGTTCATGCACAGATGATGAGCATCACAGGGCTTTTCCATTGCATCCTCACCAACACTTGAGCTCAGTATCAGAGCAACAGGAAATGGCTGTGAAATCTCCACAGTAGTGTAGTATTACTATAGTTCATGTTATCCAGTTAGTACTCAATGCTGCAGCTTTACTCTTCTCTAGATTGCAGATGCCTTTTTGTATAATTAGTGTTTGTGATCACATTCTGGTGAATTTTAACTGTGTGTAACATGTATGTCTGAGCATGTTCATAATTATGTACATTGTGTGTGTGGTTGCACATGTGTGCAGATCCATCGTGTAGGTACATATTCACTTAATTCTTTCCAGTCCCATTATTTTCCATTGTGTAAACATAGCATTTTTTTTCATTTCATTTGTTGAGAGCTATCTAAGATGATTCCTCTCAATTCTAAATAACAGTGAGCCTGGACAAGAAAGTGCCACTGAAGATTTTCTCACATTCTGTGGACCGCATAGTCACTCTGCTAAAACATTTCTTTGATGTGCATATCCCATTGTTAGTTCTTAGTTCCTTAGTTCCTGTCCTATTGCAGTCCTAGTCTGAAAGTCAGAGAGCCTATTCCTATAACTCAAAATTTGTTCCCTATGTGTTCCTCTAGCAGTTTCAATATTTTGGTCTGTAAATTAAGGGTTTGATCCACTTTTAATCAATTTTGGCATAAAGTGAGAGATGTAGATCTAATGCCATTCTTCTGCAGAGGATATCCAGTTTGCCAGAACTATTTGTTGGACAGGTTGTATTTTCTTCAGTATATGTTTTTGATGCCTTTGTCAAAAATTAGGTAGACATGTGTGTTTTGGTTAATTTCTGAGCCTTCTAGTTGTGACAGAAAAAAATGACAAACAGCACTCAGAAATGCAGATAGCAAGGTTTATTTCTACACTGGCACTTGGCCCAGAAAGAATTATTTTCTCCAAAAACTGAGTACCACTCTTTGATTTATTTTTCTTTCTTTTTCCATTTCTTGTTTTTGTTTTATTTTTCTTTTATACTGTATAACTGTCTGACCTTGAGAATTCTTACCCAACACCAACCTCTCCCGCTTCACAAGTGCACCAGGTTTATCAATACTGCAGCAAGCAGACTACATTACAGAAACAGAAAGAACGTTAAAGAAAAATATTTTCATTTCATAGTCTCTTTCATAATCTCTTCCATTGGTTTATAGATCTGTTTTTGAATTAGCACCATGTTGCCTTTTTCACCATAGCTCTGTGGTTTAATTTCAGTCAGGAATTGTGATAGTCCCAACTATATTCTCTCTGTTTAGGACTGCTTAGATATTTGTGGTCTTTTATGTTACCATGTCTGTTTTTGGGTTTTGTTTTAGTTTTGTGAAATGTCATTAGAATTTTATAGATATTCTAATTTTTGGTAATATAGCCATTTTAGCAATGCTAATTCTGCCAATCCAGAAATGTGGAAATTTTTTGCCCCAGTGGTATTTTCTTTAATTTATCCGTGTCTTAGTATTTTAACTATAGAAGTCTTTTGCTTCCTTAATTAGGTTTACTTGTAGTGATATTATTTTTAAGTGATTGTGAATGTGGTATTTTTCCTAATTTCTTCCTCAGCAAGTTTGTTATCTAAATTGAAGCTATCTAAATTTTGTACCTTTACTAATTTTATAGTTAAGTCTAAGAGTTTTCCAGGAAAGTTTGTTGAGTTTTTATTATAAAAGCATGTCATCTGCAAATGAAGGCAATTTGGCTTTTCTACCTTATTTTTATCCCTTTATATCTTGTCTTCTTATTGCTCTAGTTAAGACATTAAGCACTATACTGAACATGAGAAAATGGTCACCCTTGCCTCATTGAAGATTTTAATGGAAAATGTCTTAATTTTCATATACTTAGGGTAATCTTGGCCATAGATTTATCATATAGAGTCTTTATTATTTTGAGGTATGTTCCATACTCAGGACTTTTATCATAAAGACGTGGTAAACTTTGTCAAATGTCTTTTCTACATCTATGAAATAGTGTTGAACAAACTTTGAATCCTTGTAATGAAGTACTCTTTGACATGTATCATCTTTATGTGTTCTAGAGCTCAGATTCCACTTACTTTGTTAAGAATTATTTCATTTATTTTCATCAAGGAAATTAGTCTATAGTTTTCTTTGTGGTATCTTCATCTATTTTAGGTATTAGAACAATTTTATACAATAAGTATGGTGATGTTCTTCCCCTTTACCTTCTGGGGTACTGTTTGAGAAACCTTTGTATTAGAGTATCTTAAAGAAGAATTCCATAGAATTCAGCAGTGAATCCATACTGCTGTACAATTTTTGGTTGGGAAATTTGCAATCACAGCTTCGGGTCCATTTAAATTATATACTTTGGCTTTTGATGGGTCATATGCACACATGTGGTTGTTAGTGTGTTCACAAATACATGGATATTATCATGGTTTTAGTATGCATTGTCTCCCATAGGATTATGTGTTTGGATTTTAAATGGTGCTGTTTGAGAAGAACCTTTTGTAAGCAGAATCTTGCTAGAAGTAGACATGTCACAAGGACCTGCCTTGAGGTTTGGTGACTGATCTTACTTCCTTTCAGTTTTGCTCTTATTCTCTCTGCCTTCTCAAAAGCTGAACTAACTTTCTGTTTCTGTCTCCAGTCATGTCTCCTACTATAGGATTCCCACCATATTAATAGATTATATGTCCCTATGGAACTATAAACTAATTTAATCTACCTTAAGTTGTATATGAGAATTGTTTCACTATAGCAGAAAGAAGAGTAACTGTAACAGGCATATACTTAAGGTTGATATCAGGTAGCTTTCTTGTTCACTCTCTACTTTTTTTTAATTAAGGCAATATCTCTGGATGAACTTAAAAATTGAGAAATGGTCAACAATATCTATGTTAGTGAAACAGAAGTTAGAACAGAGTGCTTTAACAATTAATGTACAAAATTACAGCTGCTATAAAAATAACCATTAAGAAGAAGAAACTAAAACATTAGAAAAAAAGGTAAAAAACATAGAAAATATATATATGTGTGTATATATATATATATATATATATATATATACAAAACAACAGACTAACACACAAAGGAGATACCTTTGTTCCAAGATACACTCCATTCCTTTTTAAATAGTGTAGTCATACTTGTAGAGTTTAGTCCTGGAGAGGATTACTGCTGTTTCACATGTTGATTGTCTGAGTTGATATTGGATTGACTTGGTGAGGGCCTGGGTTGGAGCCCTAAAACTGATCTCCTATTGCAATGGGTAGATTGCAGCCTCATAGGCATTAATCTGGCAGGGTAGGGAGCTGGTGTTGAGCCTCCTGCATGAAAAGGTGATGAACAGGACCCCAGTGCTTCTCTCATAAGAAAAAATTGGACCATGACTCCAGCAAATGCCAGAGTTCTCAACTTTACTGGATCATACAAACAACTTTTCTCAAAAGAAAATATAAACAAAGCTAATTACTGGGAGGATTCAATTCTAAGCTCCACAGTAACATTCCATTCCAGAATATCTTGTTATGATTTTAAATCCTGAATCCCAATCCAGACCTATTGTTTGGACGGAGTCCAGGGATAGCTATTTCTTTAACAAGTTCCTTCACAAAACAGATATTAAAGCTTAAAAATCACTGCCTCAGGCTTTACTCTTTTCCCCTAATCTTTTTTCCCATATCATCAGCATAAAACTATATTACATTATCTCAGTTATTCTTTCTATTTCTCTGGCTTCTGAACCTTACAAAGATGCAAGAACAGGGAGAATATAAACATAAACAGCAGGAATGATGGGTACAGCAACAGAAAAACTAGCCTCTCTTGCAAAAATAAGGTATTTAAACCAAAGGGAAGGAAAAGACAAGTAAACTGTCTTAACAATACCAGTGAGTAGCCTCTCGTAGACCATCCTTTCACACTATCAACACTGGCAATACTGTGACTCCTGCTTCTTCCCTCATGATTGCTCTCTTCATTAACTAATGGACCCACAAGCTGTGCCAGATTATTTCATGAACTTCATTTCCACAGGAAAATGTTTATAATGTAGCTTGATATTTCTTGAGGGAGCTGATGTCTAAGCAACCAGAAAGACAAAAATTTTGAAAGAGTTGATTAAACAGAAGAATAGAAAAGGATCAGAGAAGGCTTCACTTAAAAACAGATTTATTAACTCAGACATCTTCAAACAGATTTATTAGGTTTGAGTGAATTAAGTAGTGTGAATGGAGAAGCTCAGAGTATTAGAATCAAGAGCTACGGGCAGACTGTAGAACAATATTAAAAGCTCTGACATGGAAAGGAGCCTACAGCATAGAGTCTAAGAAATGGACGTAGACGTTAATGAGGTGAACAAAAGTGAGCCTGAGGACAGGTGACATTCAACATATATTCAGAGACCAAGTTCACGCCAGCCTTTAAGAATGATGTCATCCTGTTTGTGCTAGTGGAGTCACTGAAAGATCTAAAACCGGGAAAATCAATGGTTTCATTGTTCATAAAAACATTAATTTTTAAGCATCATGGTCCATACCTGTAATCCAAGAACTTGGAAGGCTAAGGAAAGAGTAGAATTTGAGGCCAAGCTGGGAACCTGGGTTAACTGTGAGTTCTAGGCCAGCCTTTGCTGCAGAGTAAGACTGTGTCTCAAAAACACAAACGGTGAAATTTTCTAAAAATTAATTGTACATATTAATGATATTCCGAGTGAAATTTTCATTCATTCACATAGCAATCGCCTTTTGGAAAATGGATGTGGAGTATGCTAACTGAAAATTATCCATGCGCCACCAAGTGCTTAGCAACATGGAAGTTCAGGCAAACCAGATGAAACCCAGTGGGATACACACACATAGAAAAAAAACATGAAACTGGGAGATAAGCTGGATGGGAAGGAGGTTTGCAGTTGGAAAAATCAGGGGAGGGGAGAAGAGACTGAGTAATAAGGAATGAAAATAACATTGAATTCATTTTAGCCACATGTGAAACTCTAAAAAATTAAAATAAAAATTTTAAAAGGTGAAAATAGATGTGAGTAGTCATGAAAGAAACTATAACAATGGGCAAGGGATGATGGTAGTTGTATAACAGTATGTTCTTACATGGGAAACTAAGTAGAGTGATGGTATCTAATCACTAAATAAAAATGAGAAGAATCATTCAAAGGATTGAATTTGGGACTTCAGTCTTTGATTTATTTTAAGTATTTGTGAAAAAATATAGACAGTTTAAAACAAATGTTGGGAACATGGAACTATGAATTGGGCAGATTATGTGCAGGAGAGTATGCAGTTAAAGAATTAGAATCTTGGTAATTCCAAGAGAAGTCTATAAAGGACTATCACAAAGTGTGTGTCAATGGCCAAATATATGAGAAAATTGAGAGCCCTACTGTTGGGTAAACTATCAACTTTGACAACTTTACACCTCTGTGCACATCATAGCTCAATACATGTAGTCAAAAAAGAACCTATCAATTACTAACTATTCCATATCAGGTATTATTCAATTAGCCTTGTATTTTGTAAGTGTTACAGTTGCTAGGCCTTGGAGAACAATTGCCAAATATGAGGAGAAAAGTTTAAAAAGTAAAAAGTCTATAATTTTGGTGACAAGCCACCACAAATCAACATAAAATAACAAGGGCTACAGAAGAGGTCATGTTTCAATGCCCTTTATTCTCCTACTTTAAAGTAACATTTCAGGATGCTTTGTCATTTCTTGGATAGGGAGATTTGGGCCATATGGGCAGAAAAGTGTTCAAGGGAAGTATAATCATAAGTGAACTCAAGCTCAATGAATGATATTCATGTGGGTTAAATAACTGCAATTAAATTATCTACAGAATAGAACATAAAAATTGTTTTTTCCTTTCCCTTTTTTTTTTTTCTAATCCGTTGTATCTCCCACTCCTGTGGTGAGATGCACTGGGAGCACACTCCTGTTTTACAAAGAATGAAAACCGTCTCCTGTGGCAGAATCTGCACAGAAAGGACAGACACAAGCCATGTTTTTCTTTTTTTTCCCCTTTCATTTATGTATGCACGTGTGTATGCATTCACATGTGTGTGGCCAGCATGTGTATATGGTTTAGGTATACATACATGGGTGTCGTGTGCGTGTGGGTGTGCATATGAAGACCTGAAGTTGATCATTTTTTTACCCTATAGTCTCCTTGAGGCTGGATTTCTAATCAAACCTAGAACTCAAGAAAAGCAGCAAACATTTTAACTCCTGAGCAAACTCATCTTCAAATTCTGTGCTTTGGGAATTGGTTATGTGATTGAGGCCATAAGCATACAGACAACTTTTATAGGATTTTACTAAAGCAGAATACTAAAGCCATGCCTACTATGCCAACAAACTTAGTCAAATCTAATCAATCTAACCTGCACACAATCTCTTATATCTGGTATTTATGTCTCAAAACAGTTTTGCCCACTTCATTATTTATTACTGTAAGAATGCCCAGACCTTATAATCTATTGTTTAGGATTGAGCCTCTATCCAGAACTCCTAGACAAAATAATAACCAACTAAGCACAACAATTATCAGAGAATACTATCTCTATTTATACTGATGCACAAACAGCCTCAAAGAAAGAAAGTGACCTGCTCTAAGCACAGGTCAAACAAGCGACAAGGTGAGGCTTCTGCCAAGCACTGTTGATCTTCAAACTGCATGGGTTGCACTGCAGTGATCCATGATTAAGAAATAAAGTCAGGCTCCCGCCCACCTGCCTGCCCGACCAGGACAGGACTCTCTCTGGTTCTTCATCCCAGGTGAGTTCCCCAGCTCCCCAGGTGGCCTCTTGTCCCACCTCCTCCCACCAGCCAGCCCGGGCAACACCCAGGCTGCCTACAGTTTGCCTGGGCCATGCCCGGGCCCCTGCCTCTTTCTTCCTCCCACCTGCCTGCCGCTCAACCAGGACAGGATTCACTCCTGGTCCTCCATCCCAGGTGAGTTCCCCCAGACCCCCAGGTGGTCCCTTGTCCCAGCTCCTCCCACCAGCCAGCCCGGGCAACACCCAGACTGCCTCTGGTCTGCCTGGGCCACACCCCGGGTCTCAGCCCCTTTGTTCTGCCCACCTGCCCGCCAGACCAGGACAGGACTTGCTCATATTCCTCCATCCCTGGAGCTTGCGGGGGCCACTAAGCCAAGTCCCAGGTCCCAGGTAAAGAATTCTGCCATCACAATCAGCCCCTCTGTACCTCCAGCCCACCGGGGACCTTTGCTCCTGGTCCATGGAGGAAATACTGCTACTCAGAATTCAATAGAGGCCAAAGGAAACTCAAGCAAAGCTCTAAGGCCATACATCAGAAGTCCTCTAAAATCATCATCACATGGGAGAAATTCTTCATATGCAGCTCAAAGATAAGTAAACCTCTTTTTTTTTACCATACTGCTCCTTTCTAGTATTAATCACTGTAGATTAACTTTTCCATACAGCTACCCCAAAAACATATACAACTCCAGGGATTATACCACTCACCCTCACATATCACCAAGATACTAAATCGCAAAAGTACACTACCATACTAATATTCAACCCCTGTCTACTTCACTTACTTAGCAGATGTACTAACAGCCTAATAGCCTCATCTAAGAAATAACAATAACAACAGACGAACGTATCCAACTCCAAGGCAAGCACTGGTAATAACTGCCCGAGTGTAGTAATACCAACTAAATCAGTTCAGTCAAAAACACACAGAAACTGAAAGATCTTAAAGACAAAACAACAATGCCCAAGTCAAAGTGCAGATCCATGAGAAACAAAACCCAAGACCAATCTCCCACAGAAAGAATTAACCCCATAATGATGGATTCCAACCAGAACAAATTCACAGAAAATAACCAAGAAAGCCAGACCCAAGATAACGACTTTCAAAGTATGATCATTACGTGATTAATACTATGAAGGAGGAAATCCGGGGGGAGTTAAACAACTGCGTCAACCACTTTTAACAGGAACACAACAGACACATGGAGGAGTTGAAAAAACAGTTCAAGAAACAAAAATAGGAGCTGGAGAGGTGGCTCAGAGGTAAAGCCTCTGCCTTCCAGGCGGAAGGTCCTGAGTTCGGATCCCAGATCCCACGTATAGATGCGAGGCAGAAGCGCGGGCGGCCTGCGCTTGTGGTCCTGGTAGGGCGGAGACTGTGAATCCCCGGGCAGAAGGAGGTGGAGGCGTCCATGGTGGTTCCGGAATTCATCCGTAGTTCTACACACACACACACACACACACACACACACACACACACACAGACACACACACGCGCGGGCACATACACATGCACATGCGCACAGTTGAATAAATAATAATAATAATAAAACCCAAAAATACATGTAGATCAGGTAAAACAGTCTCAGGCAGAGTTTAAAATCAAACTAAAAGACAAGTTATCTTCAACCCAAAACTCAACAGAGTCTTATTAGCAGAAGTATCAAAGCAGAAAATAGAATTTCAGATCTTGAAGACAAAGTAGAATTAGCCAGCTCAATGGAAGAGATTGTTAAAGCGAAAAAGATACTTGAAAGGAATATTCAAGAGATATGGGACACTCTGAAGAAGCCTAACCTATGTATTCATGGAATACCAGAGCAAGAATCCCAAAATACCACACCTGAGGAAATTTTTCAAATTATCATAAATGAAAACTTCCTTCAACTAAAGAATGAGAGGCCCATCCAAATATAAGAGGCATTCCGCACCCCAAACAGACGTGCCTTAAATAGAAAATGACCACGGCAAATAATAGTCAAAACACTGCACATTCAAGACAAAGAAAAGGTGCTGAGAGCTTCAAGAGAAAAAAAAAAAAAAAAAACAAGTCGCTTTTAAAGGTAAGCCTACTAAAATAACAAGTGACTTCTCAATGGAAACAGTAAAAGCAAGAACAGCTTGGAGAGATGTACTTCAAGTATTGAATGAGCAAAAATGTCAACCCAAGCTGATATACCCGGCAAAACTATCTGTCATGATCTAAGGAGAAAGAAAAGATTTCCAGCACAAAGACAAATTGAAGGCTTATATGTCTACCAAACCAAGCCTTCAAAAAATGCTAGAATGATACTCAAGCTTGAAGAAAAAAATAAGCATATCCAGGAGGACAGAAGGGAAGTATAATACCACCAAAACCTAAATGTCAAAAAATACACTTAAAAAAGCCACTAAACAAAGAAATGTCCAGAATTAAAAATAATTTCTCCATTATAACATTAAATGTCCATGGTATTAACTCACCAATCAAGAGACACAGTTTAAAAACTTGGATTAAAAACCACAACCCATCAATCTGCTGCCTTCAGGAAACTCATCTTACCACAAAAGATAGGCACATCCTAAAAATAAAAGGCTGGTCAAAAATTCTGCAAGTTAATGGAACCAGGAAATGGGCAGAGGCAGCCATTATGCTATCAGACAAAGTGGACTTCAAACCAAAAAAAATCATAAGAGACACAGATGGATACTACATTTTAGTCACAGGTACAATTCACCAGGAAGACTTCACAATACTGAATATATGTGCACCTAATACGGGCCACTCCACATTCACTAAGAAAACCCTACAGCATCTAAAGCAAGAAATCAACCCCCAAACAATAATTCTTGGGGATTTCAACACTGCCCTCTCAACATGGGATTGATCAACAAGTCAAAAGATTAACAGACATACTTTGGAACTTAATCAAACCCTTAAAGAAATGGACCTTACAGATCTCTATCAAATTTTTCATCCACACACCAAAGAATACACATTTTTCTCAGCACCACATGGCACTTTCTCCAAAATAGATCACATATTGGGTTACAAAACGAATATCCACATATACAGAAAAGTTGAAATTATAGTCCGTACTCTATCAGACCACCATGGTCTAAAGCTTGACATCCACGACACAACAAACAATAGAAAATACACAAACTCCTGGAAACTTAACACTATGATGCTGAAGGAGAATTGGATTCAGGAAGAAATTAAAAAGGAAATTCAAGATTTCCTGAAAGTGAATGATAATGAAAATAAAACTTACCAAAATCTCTGGGACACAATGAAAGCTGTCCTAAGAGGTAAGTTCATACTTTTAATGCCTATATCAAAAAAGGAAACATCACAAATAAATAACTTAAAAATGCAGCTTAAAGCTTCAGAGACAACCCATTCCCAAAAGCAGTAGAAGAGAGGAGATTAGAAAATAAAAGGAGAATAACCGAAATCAAGATTAGGAAAACTATACAGAAAATCAACCAGTCAAAAAGCTGGGTTTTTTTTGAAAAAATCAATAAGATTGACACAACCCCTACCTAAATTAACCAAAAGCAAGACAGCAAAAACCCAAATTAAAAAAATTAGAAATGAAAATGGAGTTATAACTACTGATATCAAAGAAAGCCAGAGAATTACAACATCATATTTCAAAAACTTATCCTCTGAAATTTAACTACAAAAAAGAGGTGGATGAATTTCTAAGTAAACATAACTTACCTAAATTGAATCAGGAAGTTATGAATTATTTAAATAGTCCTATAACATATGAGGAAATTAAGGAAGTAAACTGAAATCTTCCCACCAAAAAATGTCCTGGACCAGATGGATTCAGCACAGAGTTCTACCACACATTTAAGGAGCTAATAACACCAATACTCCTTAAAATGTTCCATCAAATAACAAAGGAAGGAACACTAACAAATTCCTTCTATGAAGGATAATATCGTCTTAATCCCAAAACCTAATAAAGATACACTTAAAAAAGAAAACTATAGGGACTGTGGATACCATGACCCTAAATAAGTCATTTAAATTCCAGAAGAAGGGACATTAAGACTATAAGAGTCTGAGAAGTGGAGGGCTGAGGGAAGACAGAAAAAAAAAAAAAAGAAAGAAAGAAAACTATAGGCCAAACTCTCTGATGAACAGAGACGCAAAGATTATCAATAAAGTCTTAGCAAATTGGATTCAAAAACATATTAAAAAGATCATTCACAGGGACCAAGTAGGCTTCATCCCTAGCACACAAGGTTGGTTCATCATATGCAAATCAATAAATGTAATTCATCATGTAAACCAGTTCAAAGTCCAAGACCACATGATACTCTCGATAGATGCAGAAAAAGCTTTTGACAAGATCCAACATTGTTTTAAAATCAAAACGCTGGAGACAGTAAGAATGGAAGGAACCTTTATCAACATAATAAAAGCTGTATATAACAAGCCAAGAGCAAGGATTATACTCAATGGGGAAAAATTTGAAGCATTTCTGTTTTGATCAGGAACTAGACAAGGCTGTCTGCTCTTACCACTTCTATTCAATATTGTACTTGAAATCTTAGCTGAAGCTATAAGACAAGAAATGGACATAAAAAGGATGCAAATCAGCAAGGAAGAAGTCAAGTTATCTCAATTTGCAGATGACATGATCATATACCTGAGCAATCCTAAAAACTCCACCAAGAAGGTCCTGGAACTAATACAAAAGTTCAGCAGGGTGGCAGGATACAAAATAAATGTACAAAAATCAGTGGCCTTCTTATATGCCCAGAATGAAAGAAGTGAAAAAGCCCTGAGAGAAACAATCCCATTTATTATAGCCCCTAAAAAATGAAATACCTCAGTATAAACCTAACCAAGTAAGTAAGAGACCTTTATAATGAAACTTTAAAACCCTAAAGAAAGAAATTGCAGAAGACACCAGAAGGTGGAAAGAACTCCCATGTTCCTGGATTGGCAGAATCAACATCGTAAAAATGACCATCCTACCAAAGGCAATATACAGATTCAATGCTATAACCAATTAAAATCGCAAAGCAATTCTTTAAAGAAGTTGACCAAACAATCTCAAAATTCATATTGAGGCTCAAAAGATCCAGGATAGCAAAAACAATCCTGAATAATCAAAATGCTGCTGGAGATATCACAATACAAAACCTTAATCTATACTACAAACCATAGTTGTAAAAACAGCCTGGTATTGTTTCCAAAATAGACACACAGATCAATGGATAAGGGTTGAAGACCCAAATATAAGCCCACACAACTACAGCCATTTGATCTTTGACAAAGGGGCCAAAAAAATTCAATGGAAAAAGAACAGCATCTTCAACAAATGGTGTTGGCATAACTGGATATCCACATGCAGAAGATTAAAACTGGACCCTTATTTGTAACCATGTACAAGAATTAATTCCAAATGGATCAAGGACCTTGATATAAGGCCAGAGGCTATTAAAAACCATATTTGAAAGGGTAGGGAACTCCCTCGAGATGATTGGGCTTGGCTGATAGTTTCTAAACAGACATCCAGTAGCACAGTCACTACAAACAACACTGATGGGATCTTTTAAATTAAAGAGCTTCTGTTCAGATAAAGAGATTGTAACTCACATAAAAGCAGCCCCCAGAATGGGAGAAAATCTTCACTAACCACATATCTGATAGAGCTCTATTTTCCAGAGTGCACAAAGAACTTAGAAAACTAAACACCAAGGAAAGGAATGGCCCAATTAAAAAATGGGCGTTGGAACTCAAAAGAAACTTTACCAGGGACGAAATTAAAATGTCTAATAAATGTCTTAAAAAATCCTCCACATCTTTAGCCATCAGGGAAATGCAAATCAAAACTTCTGTAAGATATCATCTGACCCCGGTTAGGATGGCAAAAATCCACAATACAAACACCACCAAATGCTGGAGAGGATGTGGAGAAAGGGGAACTCTCCTACATTGCTGGTGGGAATGCAGGCTCATACAACCACTCTGCCGAGCCTTCTGGCAATTCTTAAAGAAATGAAAGATTGAAATGCCATATGACCCTCCTTTACCAGTTTTGGGATAACCCCCATACAGCAAAAATTCACCTCGATAGCACAAGCATGACCATGTTCATAACAGCACTGTTTCCAATAGCAAAGTCATGGAATAAACCCAAATGTCCAACAGCGGATGAGTGGATAAGGAAAATGTACATTTATACAATGGAATGCTACTCAGCCATCAAAAATGATGAATTAAAGCAATTTGCCAGGAAATGGATGGAATTCGAAACAATTATATTGAGTGAAGTTTCCCAGACACAGAAAATTAAGCGACATATGTACTCCCTAATGGGTGGATCCTACTACCAAACCCACTTAGAGACACTCAATACTGTAATACCTACAGTAATTGCAAAGATTATAAATAGGAGGGTTGGGGAAGGAGGGCCCAACCAGAATCAAGGAGAGAGGGAACCATTTTACAGCAGGAAAACAGGCCACTATCAAGGACTACAAGTAAGTAATGAGACATATGGTTAAGTTCACAGACTTTCCTTCCTGATCATTTGCAACTGAGGGGTATGATCTCAACAGAAGGGGAGGGCATATAGTCTGGCAGATAGAAAGTAACCATTTTGCAAATGGGTGATTGATCCCTCCCTCACAGTGGTCTCCTGCTTTTATTACATCTACCTTTAAATATACTCTTTTTTTTTAATGTTCTCAAAATGGTTTATTTTTTATATATAACATTTTTATTATTATTTCTGCTCATACAAACTTAATAGGTAGACCAGTTCCCTCCCCCCTCCTCCTTCCCCCGAACCCCCTGCTTTCCCTCCCTCCCCATCTCCCAGTACCTCCCCCCCCCAATTCCCAAAGAGTCCTTTATTGCATATGCCTAACTCTCCTCTTGGTCCTCCTTTCTGATGACGTAAAAGGACACAGTGGCATTTCCCTGAACCCTTTCTTGTGTTCCCCTTAAGCATAGGAACACTACTGTGGCCATCAATCCCATGCCTCCAAGGATCTTGGTGCTTTTAGCCGATGTTAGACTTTGTGAGGTCAAAAGTGTGACGGACATGGCGCAGGGCATGCAAAGTCCTATTATGATTGCTTCAGTCCTATCTAGTGTGGAGACTCTTCAAATCATTGCTCCTCCCATCCTTTAGATATACTCTTATAACAAGACTCTAGTTTAACAGCTTTTTATCTCTGACCAGGGAGTGACATCCAATACCCATCAGGATGGAGCCAAGGGCATTGCATTAGCAGCAAAACTGAAAAAAAAATCAACAAACCATAATCCAGAAAATCAGAGACTCTAGGCCAGCCTAATCTCTCCCCATCCAGATGCTCAGGGAAATTTGCGGAAGAGGGGGCGGTAAGATTGTGAGAGCACAAGGATGGGAGGAGTAATGATATGCAAGATATTCCATACAAGTTAGGGCCAAAGCAATCATAATAGGACTTTGCATGACCTGCGCTATGTCCAACACATTATTGACCCCTCAAAGTCTAGCATGGACTAAAGGCATTAGGATCCTTGGAGGCTAGGGATTGACAGCCACAGTAGTGTTCCTATGTTTAAGGGGAACACAGGAAAGGGTTCTGGGAAATGCCACTTGGTCTTTGCACCTCATCAGAGAGGAGGACCCAGAGGACATTAAAGGATGCTCAGGGGATATGAGGGAGAGGCAGTAGGGGATGGGGAGGAATGGGGGAGGAGAGGGGAGAGCAGGAGGGACTGTGGTGGGTGGAGGGAGGGGACCAGTGTATCTGTTATGTTTGTATGAGCAGAAATATAAACAAAGGAAAAAAGAAATAAAGTCAGATGAATTTAATTTCTATATTAGCTATATTAATTGGTTCTTTTTAATGTTACGTTAAATCAGTGATTTTTTTAACCAGATATATCAATCGTTACCACTTTTTAAAACTACACATGTCATAATTCTAATCTCAGACAAATTTTGTTAACTCACATCTATTGCAATGTGTGACGTATTTCAATTTGTAACTCGGGTTAAATTCAATTTATATTTCTAAATACCATTATCTTGTGGAGCTTTTAGCAAAGAAACCTGTTGTGTAGGGTAAAATAGGAACAGAAAAGTAAATTGTTGAAATATGAATCATTCAAGCACACAAAGAGTAAGAAGGTCTGTTTCAATAAGCCAATTAGAAAACCAGCCCAGAGGCAAGGAAAATATCGTGCACAGATTTCACCTATCTGAACATCTAACTGGATGCTTTCTGAATTTCTTCAAATGTATCTCTTCAAATGCAGAAAGAAAAGCAGGAGGATTTCTATTTAAAATGTGGCTCATTAACAGTAATTAATGGTGTCTCACCTACCTCTTCATTAAAGTACTTATGAAATCAGAGGACAAAATGAAGACACACACCACCCCAAATCAGAATTGTCTGCAATTATAACAAACATGTGGAAGGAATCTCAGTGAAGTTTGGGAAAGATTAACTCAGTTTGTCCCATAATAGAAGTCTTAATGGGTTATTTCCTCAACATAACATCCAAGTATGAATTTCAGAATAGGATTCAGACATATATTGAAAATTACAAAAGATATAAAGGACCTGTTTTGAAGATGAGTGAGAAAAGAGGCTCCAGTGGTATCCATAATATTACTTTAATGGATTTAAGATTGCACATGCTCTAAATATTACACGCTTTCAAGTTTAATATCTACTTTACTAATCTATTTGAAAACAATTGAAACACCTGAGTTCATTACAAATATGTTTTTCAGTTTCCAAACACATGCATGTATAATTCTACTTCACTTTTAATGTTAACATTTCTACTATACTTCTTCTAAGAGAATAGAAAATTAGACCTATGTGACAATCAATTTTTGAAGTTTTTTAAATACATTTTTATTATTATTTCAGCTCATACAAACTTAATAGGTACACCAGTTCCCTCCCTCCCTCCCCCCCCCCCCCCTCCCCCCCCCTCCCTCCCCCCCTCCCCCCATCCCCTGCCTCCCGCCCCTTCCCAGAGTCCTTTCTTGTGCATGCCTGACTCTCTCTGGGCCCTCCTCTCCGATGACGTACAAGGACCCAGTGGCATTCCCTGAACCCTTTCCTGTGTTCCCCTTAAGCATAGAACACTACTGTGGCCTGTCATTCCCTTGCCTCCAAGGATCTTGGTGCCTTTAGCAGATGCTAGACTTGTGAGGTCAATAGTGTGTTGGACTTGCGCAGGGCATGCAATGTCCAATTATGATTGCTACGGCCCTAACTTGTGTGGAGTATCTTGCAATCATTGCTCCTCCCCATCCTTTTGCTCCTACACTCTTACCGCCCCCTCTTCTGCAAATGTCCCTGAGCTTCAGGATGGGGAGAGATTAGTCTGGCCTAGTTCTAGGTGGTTGATATGAGTCTCTGAAGTTCTGGATAGTGGTTTGTTGATTTTCTTTTGCAGTTTTGTTGCTCCTACAATGCCCTTCACTCCATCGTGATGGCCCTGTATGTCACCCCCTGGCCAGAGACAGAAAGCTGTTAAACTGGAGTCTTATATAAGAAGCACATTCAAGGGTAGATGTAATACTTATACCCAAAAGTGGAATCGCAGGGTCATATAGCATTTGGCAATGGGAGGGGTCAATCACCCATTTACAAAATGGTTACTTTTTAATCTGCCGGACTATATGCCCTCCCCTTCTGGTGAGTTCATACCCCCTAGTTGTAAAATGATCAGGAAACGAATGTCTGTGAACTTACTAGGTGTCACATTACTTTCTTGCAGTCCTTGATGGAGGCCTATTTTCTCTACTGTAACATGGTCACTTCTCTCCTTGTGTCTGGTGTGGCCCTCCAACCCCATCCCTCCTGTTCATAATCCTTGCAATTACTGTAGGTAATACATAGATTTACCTATGAGTGTCTCAAGATGGGCTGGTGGGTTTGGTATTAGGAGCCACCTATTAGGGAGTACATACGGCGCTTAATTTTCTGGGTCTGGGATACTTCACTTAATATAATTGTTTCTAATGACATCCATTTCCCAGCAAATTCCATTAATTCATCATTTTTGATTGGCTGAGTAGTACTCCATTGTATAGATGTACCACAGTTTTCCTTATTACTCATCAACTGTTGGACATTTGGGTTGATTCCATGACTTTGCTATTGTAAACAGTGCTGCTATGAACATGGTCGTGCTTGTGTTATCGAGGTGAACCTCTGCTGTATGGGGGGTTATACTCAAAAGTGGAATAGCAGGGTCATAATGCATTTCAATCTTTAATTTCTTTAAGAATCTCCAGACGGCTCGCCAGAGTGGCTGTATGAGCCTGCACTCCCACCAGCAATGTAGGAGAGTTCCCCTCTCTCCACATCCTCTCCAGCATTTGTTGTTGTTTGTATTGTGGATTTTTGCCATCCTGACCGGGGTGAGATGATATCTCAGGGATGTTTTGATTTGCATTTCCCTGATGGCTAAAGAAGTGGAGCATTTTTTAAGATATTTATTAGACATTTTAATTTCATCCCTGGTAAAATTTCTTTTAAGTTCCAGGGCCTATTTTTTAATTGGGCCATTGGTTTCCTTGGTGTTTAATTTTCTAAGTTCTTTGTGCACCCTGGACAGTAGAGCTCTATCAGATATGTGGTTAGTGCAGATTTTCTTCCATTCTGTGGGTTGCCTATGAGCTCGTGTTACAATCTCTTTATCTGAACAGAAGCTCTTTAATTTCACAAGATCCCAACTGTTGAGAGTTGGTAGCAGCGACTGTGTCATTGGATGTCTATTTAGGAACTGTTGGCCTAGCCCAATCAGCTCGAGGGAGTTCCCTATCCTTTCAACTATGGTTTTTATAGTCCTCTGGCCTATATCAAGGTCCTTGATCCATTTGGAATTAAGTCTTGTACATGGTGACAAGTATGGGTCCAGCTTTAATCTTCTGCATGTGGAGATCCAGTTTTGCCAGCACCATTTGTTGAAGATGCTGTTCTTTTTCCATTGGATTCTTTGGGCCCCTTTGTCAAAGACCAAATGGCTGTAACTTTGTGGGCTTATATCTGGGTCTTCAACCCTTATCCATTGATCTGTGTGTCTATTTTGGAGCCAGTACCAGGCTGTCTTTATAACTATGGATTTGTAATATAGACTAAGGTTCAGTATGGTAATACCTCCAGCAGTGTTTTTGTTACTCAGGATTGTCTTTGCTATCCTGGGTCTTTTGTGCCTCCATATGAATTTTGAGATTGTTTGGTCAACTTCTTTAAAGAATTGCTTTGGGATTTTAATTGGTATAGCATTGAATTTGTTTATTGCCTTTGGTAGGATGGTCATTTTTATGATGTTGATTCTGCCAATCCAGGAACATGGGAGGTCTTTCCACCTTCTGGTGTCTTCTGTAATTTCTTTCTTGAGGGTTTTAAAGTTTTCATTGTAAAGGTCTTTTACCTCGTTGGTTAGGTTTATACCAAGGTGTTTCATTTTTTTAGGGGCTATAGTAAATGGGATTGTTTCTCTCAAGGCTTTTTCACTTCTTTCATTCTGGGCATATAGGAAGGCCTCTGATTTTTACACATTTATTTTGTATCCTGCCACCCTGCTGAACTTCTCAATTAGTTCCAGGAGCTTCCTGGTGGAGTTTTTGGGATCCCTCAGGTATAAGATCATGTCATCTGCAAATAGGGATAGCTTGACTTCTTCCTTGCTGATTTGAATCCCTCTTATGTCCCTTTCTTGTCTTATGGCTTCAGCTAAGACTTCAAGTACAATATTGAATAGAAGTGGTGAGAGTGGACAGCCTTGTCTAGTTCCTGATCGAAGTGGGAATGCTTCCAATTGTTCCCCATTGAGCATAATCCTTGCTGTGGGCTTGTTGTACACAGCTGCTATTATATTGATAAAGGTTCCTTCCATTCCTACTGTCTCTAGCGTTTTGATCATAAAAAGTTGTTGGATCTTGTCAAAAGCCTTTTCTGCATCTATCGAGAGTATCATGTGGTCTTGGACTTTGGACTGGTTTACATGATGAATTTATTGATTTTCGTATGTTGAACCAACCTTGTGTGCCGGGGATGAAGCCTACTTGGTCCCCGTGAATAATCTTTTTAATATGTTTTTGAATCCGATTTGCTAAAACTTTGTTGAGAATCTTTGCGTCTATGTTCATCAGAGAGATCGGCCTATAGTTTTCTTTTTTAAGTGAGTCTTTATTAGGTTTTGGGATTAAAATGATATTAGCTTCATAGAAGGAATTTGGTAGTGTTCCTTCCTTTGCTATTTGATGGAACAGTTTAAGGAGTATTGGTATTATTAACTCCTTAAATGTCTGGTAGAACTCTGTGCTGCATCCATCTGGTCCAGGACATTTTTTGGTGGGAAGATTCAAGATTACTTCCTCAATTTCCTTATATGTTATAGGACTATTTAAATAATTCACAACTTCCTGATTCAATTTAGGTAAGTTGTGTTTACTTAGAAATTCATCCATCTCTTTTGTGTTGTCAAACTTCACAGAGTACAAGTTTTTGAAATATGATGTTATAATTCTCTGGATTTCTTGGGTATCAGTAGTGATAACTCCATGTTCATTTCTGATTTTGTTAATTTGGGGTTTCTCTCTCCTGCTTTTAGCTAGGGATGTATCAATCTTATTGATTTTTTCAAAGAACCAGCTTTTTGACTGGTTGATTTTTTCTATCGTTTTCTTAGTCTCGATTTCAGATATTTTTCCCCTTATTTTGCTAATCTCCTCTCTTCTACTACTTTTGGGATCAGATTGCTCTAGTTTCTCTAAAGCTTTAAGCTGCATTGTTAAGTTGTTTATTTCTGATGTTTCCATTTTTTTGATGTAGGCATTAAGAGCTATGAACTTACCTCTTAGAACAGTTTCATTGTGTCCCAGAGATTTTGGTAAGTTGTATTTTCATTATCATTCACTTTCAGGAAATCTTGAATTTCCTTTTTAATTTCTTCCTGAATCCAGTTCTCATTCAGCATCATAGTGTTAAGTTTCCAGGAGTTAGTGTATTTTCTCTTGTTTGATGTGTTGTGGATGTCCAGCTTTAGGCCGTGGTGGTCTGATAGGGCACGGGTTAGAACTTCAACTTTTTTGTATATGTGTAGATTCGTTTTGTGGCCCAATATGTGATCTATTTTGGAGAAAGTTCCGTGTGCTGCTGAGAAAAATGTGTATTCTTTGGTACGTGGGTGAAAAGTTCAATAGAGATCTGTAAGGTCCATTTCTTTCAGGGTTGATTAAGTTCCAAAGTGTCTCTGTTAAGCTTTTGACCTGTTGATCTATCCCATGTTGAGAGAGCGGTGTTGAAGTCCCAAGAATTATCGTTTGGGGGTTGATTTCTTGCTTTAGACGCTGTAGGGTTTCTTAATGAATGTGGAGGGGCCCGTATTGGGTGCATATATGTTCAGTATTGTGAAGTTTTCCTGGTGAATTGTACCTGTGACTAAAATGTAGTATCCATCCGTGTCTCTTATAATTTTCTTTGGTTTGAAGTCCACTTTGTCTGATAGCATAATGGCTACCCCTGCCTGTTTTCTGCTTCCATTTGCTCGTAGAATTGTTGACCAGCCTTTTATTTTTAGAGCATGCCTATCTTTTGTGGTGAGATGGGTTTCCTGCAGGCAGCAGATTGATGGATTGTGATTTTTAATCCAAGTTTGTAATCTGTGTCTCTTGATCGGTGAATTAATTCCATTAACATTTAGTGTTATAATGGAGAAACTATTTTTAATTCCAGACATTTATTATGTTTAGTAAATTTTTATAAGTATATTGCTTCGCTTTTAATGGTGTTATACTTGCCTTCTGTTCTCCTGGATATGCCTGTTTTTTTCTTCACGCTTGAGTATCATTTCTAGCATTTTTTGAAGGCCTGGTTTGGTGGACATGTATCCCTTCAAGTTGTCTTTGTGCTGGAAGATTTTTCTTTCTCCCTCGATCATGACAGATAGTTTTGCAGGGTAAATCAGCCTGGGTTGATATTTTTGCTCATTCAATACTTGAAGGATGTCTCTCCAAGCTCTTCTTGCTTTTACTGTTTCGACTGAGAAGTCATTTGTTATTTTAATAGGTTTACGTTTAAAAGTGACTTGTTTTTTCTCCCTTGAAGCTCTCAGCACCAGTTCTTTATCTTGAATGTGGAGTGTTTTAACTATTATTTGCCGTGGCGTGCTTCTGTTTTGGTCGTATCTGTTTGGGGTGCGGAATGCCTCTTGTATATGGATGGGCCTCTCTTTTTTTAGATGAGGAAAGTTTTCCTTGATGATCGTTTGAAAAATTTCCTCAGGGGTGGTATTTTGAGATTCTTGCTCTGGTATTCCATGAATACGCATGTTAGGCTTTTTCAGGGTGTCCCATATCTCTTGGATATTTCTCTCAAGTATCTTTTTGGCTTTAACAACCTCTTCCATTGAGCTGGCTAGTACTCCCACTTTATCTTCGAGGTCTGAAATTCTGTTTTCTGCTTCGTTAGTTCTGTTGATAAGACTCTCTGTGGAGTTCTGGGTTGAAGATAACTTGTCTTGTAGCTCAGTTTTAAACTCTGCTTGAGTCTGTTTTAACTGCTCTATGCCAGTTTTTGTCTCTTGTACTGTTTTTCTCAACGCCTCCAAGTGTCTGTTGTGTTCCTCTTCGAAGCGATTAATTCGATTACGTAATTCCTCCCGGATTTCCTCTTTCATAGTATTGAACATGGTAATGATCATATTTTGAAAGTCGTTATCCTGGGTCAGGCTTTCTTGGCCATTTTCCGTGGGTTTGTTCTGGTTGGAGTCTAACATTATGGGATTAATTTCTTCAGTGGGAAATTTGTTTACTTGAGTGTTGCTTCTCATGGATTTGCACTTTGACTTTGGCATTGTCGTTTTAACTCTTAAGATCTTTCAATTTCACTAAGCTGAATTATTTGGCCTGGGGTTCTGGGGGTGGGCAGGGAGGGAGCTTACCTAGGTCGCGGATGAGGCCCAGCTGGACCACGCACGCGCGTCCCGGCCGTCGGAGCCGAGTGGGGAAAGGAGGATGGGGGCGTCGGCGTGGAGCTATTTAACCCGAGGGGAGCTGGAGCGGGGCCCGGGCGCAGGGGGAGGTCCTCCTCGTCCCTTGGCCCTGCGCACGGCTTCGGCTGGATGGTTGGGTAGGAGCTGGGTCCCTTGGGCTGATCTGGGGTTCTGGGGGTGGGGAGCGCCTCACTTTTTATGTGGGTTTGGAGAATCTGAACTCTTGAGTCCTCCTGCTTGCCTGGCCAACATCTTCTCCACTGAGCCATCTCCGGCCCTGCATCTTAGCTTCCTCCCCATATTGTGTGTGCGTGTGTGTGTGTGTGTGTGTGTGTGTGTGTGTAAGAGAAAGAATGAGAGAGAGAGAGAAAGAGAGAACATGCCATGGCACACAGGTGGAAGTCAGAAGACAAGTTTCAGAAGTCAGTTCTCTCTTTCCACCATGGGGGCTTCCAGGAATCAAACTCAGGTCTCCAGGTTTTCCCCACAGGGGCCTTTACCCGCCGAGCCATCTGACTGGACCGCCACCTCTTAGCTTTGGATGTGAGTTCTGGGAATCTGAACTCAGATCCTGAAGCCTGCACATCGAGCGCTTTATCAAAGGTTCCGTCTGTGTACCCCAAGCAGGTCTCCTTAGTCCCGGTGCGGGGGGTTGTCGGTCCCCCTGGGCGTGGGAGAGCGACCCCCCACGCTCTTGGTCTCTGTGTGCCCTATGCTGACACCGTTTCGCCACCTCTAGGTTGTGACCGGGCCAAGTGACTCTTAAGCATTCCCGGCAGTGTGTCTGATTGAGACACTTGCTCCCTCCTCTTTCTTTCTCTCTTTTTCTGGAATCTTCCATTAACCCCAGAGCCTTTCTCTCTCTGACCTATAAATATGAAATGTGACTTAAGCCTCGTTACTCACCTCTGAGCCCCGGGTCCTCGTCTCTCTCCCCAGGGCTTGGTGCTCCTCGCTCCTGTTGGTCTTGTCATTTGGTTACTTCTCGGCCCTGAGTGTCTGGCTTGTATCTGGTGGTAAATGCGTCCCTGTCTGTCCCTTGTCTTGCAGCTCAGCCTCATGACATCCCATCAAAACTGCTGCATTCTTTCCCCAACAGCGGGATATTCTGGAAGGTTCCTGGCCTTCTCTAATGCGCTTCTCCTTTTCTTCTTCCTCTTCCTCCTCCTCTTCTTTGATAGGATCTGGCATAGTCCAAGCTCCCGCAAAACCCACTGTATATCCTTCTCTCCTCCCTCTCTTCCTTCTCTTCTTTCTCCTCCTTTCCTCCTCTCTCTTCTCTTGGTCCTCCTCGTCCTCTTCTTACTCCTTCTCTTTGCCTGTCTCTCCAGGTGGCTCAGATCTGTTCTTCAACATCCTCTGTGTCATTCATATCAAGTCCTTTACGTGTGTGTGTTCCGCAGACTGTGGTATTTGTGTAAAAGTCCATCAGAAGTTGTTTTTGTAAATAAAGTTTTTTTTAATTAAAATTTTTTATTTATTCAATTGTGTGTGTGTGCGCATGTGTGTATGTATGTGTATGTGTGTGTGTGTGTGTGTGTGTGTGTGTGTAGAACCACAGGTGAATTCGGGAACCACCATGGACCGCCTCCACCTTCTCCTTGTTTACTCTGCCCCAGGATTCACAGGCTCCTCCCTACCAGGACCAGAAATGCAGGCCGCCCCCGGTTTTGCCCGGCGTCTATACGTGGGGTCTAGGATCCGAACTCAGGACCTTCCGCCTGCAAGGCAGAGGCTTAACCCCTGAGCCAGCTCTCCAGCCCCTGTAAATAAAGTTTTATCGACTCAGGGTCACGTTCATTTGCTTACGCCTCTCCTGGGGTGACCTTTGGCCTCACCGTTATGCAGTTAAGGAATAACCAATAGCATCCACAGGTTGACGCTTTGGTCCTTCATCCATCCAGTGAGTTTGCCAAATCTTCACCTGAACCACACTTTCTTTGTGGGTGCTGGGCTCGAATTTAGGGCTTTGTATTTATGTGGGGGCATCTGCTCTGTCAGTGAGTTCTAGCCCCAGCTAGACCACAGGTGGACCACTCGTGGATCTCCTCCTTCCTTTTCCTCCCCCCTTTTTCTTTTTCCCTCCTCCAGCAACTTCCTCTTCCTCTTCTCTTTTCCCTTCCCTTCCTCTCTTCCTCTTTTCTTCTTCCTCCCTGCTACCTCCTTTTCTTTCCCTCCCTCTCCTCTTCCTCCTCTTCTTTCTCCTCCTATCCTTTCCTCTCCTCCTCCTCTCTGACAGTGTCTGGCATAGCCCAGGCTCCTCTCAAACCTGCTATGGAGTCAAGGATGACTCCCGATCCTCTGGCCTCCACCTCCCCAGCGGCCCACACTGCCCATAGCCGAGTCCTTCGTAGGACTCAAATGGAGTGAACTGGCAGCCAGGCACGCAGCGGTGTCTCTCTCAAGCCATGCTGCCCTCCTGCATGTTGCCCGAGTGGACAGGCTGCAAGATTGAGGAGTGGGTAGCGAGCTCCCTCTCCTTCGCCCACCTGCAATCTTGGGGTTCATTTTCTGGAACATGGAGCACAGGTGTCCTGTCTTTAGAGCCCCTAAGGATGTGGGGTGTGCAGGAGGATTTTTCTCTCAGTTCTCCTTGTGGTGGTTTCTTTTAAGGACACACTTGAGGGTAGTATGGCTCATGTCTTACTTTTGGGTTGTGTGTGTGTGTTTTTTAACTAGAACTATGACAAGAAAAAATTCTCATTACAATATCTATTATGTTATTATCATCTATCTATCCCTGTAGTGTCTACCAAATCTGTTACCTATGTGTATATGCATACATGCATATACCCATCCACCTGTCCATTCTTCTGATCCTGAATAGTGATTGTCTATATATCTATGTAGTTACTTATCCATCCATTGATACAGCCATCATTTGTCTATCTCATCCATCCATCTATCTATCTATCTATCTATCTATCTATCTATCTATCTATCTATCTATCTATCTATTTATCATCTATCATTTATCTTATGTTATATATCTAGTCTGTATTTGAATATCCAGCAAAAAGACCTGGGTTTGGACCCCCAGATCCCATGTAAACAATGCCAGGGGGATATGACAGCAGCCTGCAATTCCCACCCTGGAGGGCAGAGCCTAGGAAACCTCAGAGCAAAGCAATAAGGAGGTAGAGCAATCCAGGGTGATTCCTTGGGCTTCCACAGAGACATGCTCAAGTGCTCTCTGATTCACACACACCACAAACACATCTGCATGATAGCTACAGAAAAACCTACATCACACAACACATACACAGATACATGTTACTGCATGTATAGCTACAGAGAAATGCATACCACACAGACACACACATGCACACACATACCCCATGCACACACACATTAAGCCCAACTATCCTAAGAGGAAATAAACACCTTGTTTTCTTAAGTTGGTGTAGAACATATTCTCAAAAGAAAGTCTGCAGGGAGTGTCCTGGTGTGGACGTGAGTCGCCCCCTGCCTGCAGCTCCTGTGTTGCATCCTTAGCTGATGCTCATGTTCTGGAAAGTTGTGGCACCTTTTGGAGGCAGAGCCTTGCTGGAGGAAGGGGAATAAGAGAGAGGGAGCCAGTTAAGGAAGTTGGCATCCTTCTGTGTACTTGGTCAGAGTGAGGTTTGCCCCTCTCTCAGCAGTTACGTGGATAATGGTGTGGCCAGTTTCCTCGGCCCCTGGTGTTGGCGTGGGCTCTGCTGCCAAGCTGGACAAGGAAGTGTAACCCGACTATCCTAAGAGGAAATAAACACCTTGTTTTCTTAAGTTGTTTTGTCATGAATTTATGAGCATCAAAGCAGAGTTAACTGCAACATCCAGAGACCCGAGTTCGGTCCCCGGAAGCCCCCATGGTGGAATGATAGAAGTGACTTCTTTTATTTTTTTAATTTTTATTCAATTGTGCATGTGTGTGTATGTGTGTGTGTGTGTGTGTGTGTAGAACCACGGGTGAATTTGGGAACCACCATGGACCACCTCCACCTCCTCCTTGTTTACTCTGCCCCAGTATTCATAGGCTCCGCCTACCAGGACCAGTCCTCCCGACTTCTGCCCGGCGTCTATATGTGAGGTCTAGGATCTGAACTCAGGACCTTCCTCCTGCAAGGCAGAGGCTTAACCCCTCTCCAGCCCCTAGAAGTGACTTCTGAATGTTGTCCTCTGACTTCCACCTGTGTGCCATGGTGCGCTCTCTGTCTGTCTCTCAAATAAATAAATATTTAAAAAGAAACAGGTTAACAGAGTGTCTTAACTATGGCTGTGAGAGAGCACCCATTGTCAAGCAACTTACAGGAGAAAGGGAGATTTTATTCAGCTTATGGTTCCAGAGGGGAGAAACAGTTTTTCATGGCAAGGCGACATGATGAAGCTGGAGGCAGGCTAATCTCTGCAACATCCACGATGGCTAGCGGTGATGGCTAAGGCTGCAGGATTCCTGGAGAGTCTCTCTTCTTCTTAGTCTTCTGTTCTGTGGATTCCTTTTACTGGGTCCGCTACTGGGAGGTTTCCAATCAGATCGAGGACTGGTCTTTGTATTGTAAATGTATGATCCAGAGAATGTCTTCGGGTGTCTCAGCTGATCTTAGATAAGCCAGTGTGGTCAGTTGCACCTGGATTAAACTGGCCATGTAGTCTATGTGGAAGAAAGCTGAAGTGAGGCTGAGAGGGACTCCATGGGTAGAGGGCCTCGTCCACAGCCTGAAGCCCTGGGTTACCAGTCTAGCTCTGTAACGTCAGGGGTGGGGACCCACGCTGTCACCTCCAGCTTGGGGATGTGGAGGTCGGAGGATCAGGAGTTGAGGGTCTTCCTGGGCTACCTAGTGAATTTGGGCCCAGCCTGGGCTATGTGAGATCTTGCCTCAATCAAAAAACAACTGGGCAGAGTTCAGAGGGAGCTGAGCCTGCTGATGGGCTGAGGTCTCATGAGATGTTCTCTCTCTGGAGCAAAACATCATAAACCATTGGCTATAGGTTATTCCTGTCCTGTGGTTTGAATTTTGTGAATTTGTGTCAGCCACAGTGCTGCTGAGTGTCCTTTGGAAAGCAAATGACTGTGTTGCTATATTTTTCCCCATGTGCCGATAAATTCAGGAGACCCCTAGCACCTCAGCTTGTGTTTCCTCGTGTTGTGGGTATTTGACTGGGCTCCCTCTGGGGCGGTTTAGAAATGTGTCATGTTTCTAGAAGAATCTGGCCCTTCCCTGTTGCCCAGGACATTAGCTTCAGTTTGCAGGTCCAAGCAAACATGGGAAGGAGGGTTTTACTTTGAATTTCCAAAGTCCTCTCCCCCTTTTTTTCCAATTACTTAAGCCCCTCCTTAGATTGTTGGATAAGCGCCAGTCAAGACTAGCAGGCATAGCCGTCTGTGTCCCTTGCTAGGTGGGGATTTGGGAAACACCGGTACTTCCCAAACACTCGTGGTGGTTGAAGTGTGCGGGAAGGATGCTTTGGCAGAAAGGGACAGACATCTATCTGCAGGAGCACGCCTGGGGCTGGCTGCCTTCCTCCCCCTCCCTTCCTTCCTTCTCCTCTCCCTCTTCCTCCTTCTCTTTCCTTTTCTACCTCCTCCGCTTCTTCTTCTGGTGGTCCCTGCTGAACCCACCTGTGCTGCAAGGAAGTTTCCAGAAAGACATGACTTGGAGGCCGAGGCCCGTCGCTGGCTTTTTGCTGCTTTAGGTCCCGGATGTGACTCTCTTCTTTCTCTCTGCTGTTGATAGTCATGCTCTGCCCAGTGCACGGGGAGGCTGCGGGACCCCCAGGAGTTGCTTTTCTTTTTGTTTTTCCTTATTGGGTGTCTGCAGTATAGATGATGCATTGTGTATGCGTGTTCATGTTCGTGTTCTTGTGTGTGTGTGTGTGTGTGTGTGTGTGTGTGTGTGTCTGGACCCAAGGCTGATAACTCTCTGTGTGGAGGTCCAAGGGTGACACCCAGAATCATCCTCCATCGCTCTTCCACCTCGTGAGCCTGGGTCTCTCATGAAACCCAGAGGGCTTGTCTGGCCTCCAGCTTGCTCTGGGGGTTCTCAGGCTCCGCCTTCAGGGGCTGGAATGACAGGTGGATGGCCACATGAAGTCAGCACTTTACGGGGGACTTGGGGGTCTAGACTTAAGGAGGGAGGGGTTGTTTCATCTCAGAGTTGGGGGGGCCATGGGTCATGGCAGGGCAGACATGGTCGTAGGAGCCGACAGCAGCTGCTCACCTGCTCATCCTCAGCCAGGAAACAGAGAGAGATATGGACACTGGTGCTCAGCTCACTTGCTCCTTTTTATTCAGACCAGGAGCCCAAGTGCACGTGAGCACACAGTGAGATGCACACACACGTTTGTGCATAATATACTTGTGCACCTGTAAGTTCACAATGTCAAACAGACTACACGCGAGACACATATACAGACATGAAAGACTACATACACAGACACAGCAACACACAAGCAAGCACACACAGACACATAGGCAGAAGGCAGAAACACATATACAGACAACATGCGGACATATAAAAACACATACAGACACACAGAGACTATATACAGACATACAGAACACAGAAATATGCAGACACACAAGCACACATAGAGATATATGCACAGGCATATGGAGACACATATACACAGACACACAGAGACACATATACATAGACACAGGTAAACACATAAACACATGTACAGATACACAGACATAGACACATATGCAGACACATGCATTCACACAAGCACACATACAGATACATGTACACAGATACACAGAGACACATATACACAGACACACACATACATATATACAGAGAAGCAGGCATACACATGCCTGAACACACACATGCAGACACAAAAGCACAGACACACACACACACTTCCAAAATCAAATACGTTCTTTCCTTGTCCCCGCTGGAGTTCTTTTCCCAGATACACAGAGTGCATTTGTGTGTGTGTACATGTGGCGTGTGTATGTTGTGTGCATGTGATGTGTGTGCATGTGTGTGTGCGCCACATAGAGGCCAAGAGAAGGCATTGGGAGTCTTCCGCTGTCATCCCCCCTTTTCTGCCCCCCCCCTTCCTGGAGTGTCTCGAGCCAGGTTCTGCGTCGCTGGGGGCTGACCAATCAGCGAACTCTAGCCATCTGCCCCTCGCCACTCCCCAAGGCTGGTTTAAAGGCACGTGCAGTTACACCCGGCTTTTTTTCTGAGGGTATTGGGAACTTGAACTCAGGTCCTCACACTCGAGGGGCAAGTACTCTTGCCCATTGAGCCATCTGTCAGCCTGCATGCCTGCTTTTGCAAAGAACAGCTTTTGCATATGTAAACTGACGCATGCACTTCTTTGTTTGCCTTTTGCATAAGCAATATGGGATTATACAGCCCGTTGCCTATGAATCACCCACATCTCACAGCGACCATTCTGCTTCATCCATGGGGACCTTCCTGGTGCTCCTGGTTTACAGTCACATCTTGTTTTTGTAACATCCCCCCCCCCAAAAAAAAAATGGTGTGGAAACCAGCTTTCAGCGGTTGAAGCAAACCTCAAATTTCAATTTTGCAACCCACGAAACATACATGCAATTTGAATTTCAAGATCTGGCAGCCTGTCTCTTTCTTTTAAGGTGCTGGGTTTGGAACCCTGGGCTTGCTACTTGCTAGGCTCGGCTTTAGCCCTGAGCCACGCCCCTGGCCTGGTTTTGAGCATTGGCTCACTGGTATTCCGAAGTCAGAATCGAGCTATTATGGCTGAGAATGTAACTATACATGCAGAGAAAGTGAAAATACCTGTCCAGGGCGTGGCTCAGGATAGATGAGACAGCCTAGATCCTTCAAGTAGGGGCTGGTGGCGGAGGGTAGAGCAGGAGATTGAACCAATCCTCTTTCATGAACGTGTCTCTTTGCCACCAGGGAAAAACCCTTGTAAAGATTCCTGGACTCGTTTCTCTGTTGAGTCGCCAAGCTATAGTTTTCCCCCATCATGAAAGGCATTGTAAGTTATCTATTTGAAAGGAAAGATGGCTTCCCACAGACGAATTTGGGCTGATGGAAGTAACCGATAATAACTTCTTTAATGAGTGCAAGAGGAAACGCATGTTACTTCAAACTCTTGCTTTTGCAGATGCTGTGACCATCTTCGGTGTGTGTGTGTGTGTGTGTGTGTGTGTGTGTGTGTGTGTGTACACGTGTATACGTACCTTGTGCATGTATACTGAGGTCGTAATTTTTTAATTAATTAAGTGATGTGTGTGTGCGTGTGCATCGTGCATATATGTGTGTCTGTATGTATGCGTGTGCATGTATGTGCGTCCACATGCATGTGTGTGCATGCATATCTGTATGTTTGTGTGTAGATGTGTATATGCATGTGTGCACCTATGTATATTTGTGCACACTCATGTGTGGATGCACACAGTGTGTACATATGTGGATATGTGTGTGCATGGAAGTGTATGCATGCATATGTGTTTGATTTGTGGGTATAATATGTGTGTGCAGGGGTGTATGAGAGTGAGAGGGAGGGAGGGAGAGAGAAGGCACACACGTGCTGTGGCACGCAGGTGGAAGTCAGGAGGACACTCAGAAGGAGTTTCCCTTCTGTCAACCTCGGGCCACCAGGTTGTGAGCAAAATGCTTTAAC